>CM053503.1:100334643-100467539 GCA_028627145.1 Eidolon dupreanum | reverse complement strand
ATATGTGAAGATTTCTCATAAAGGCTCTAAGAGCAATTCTGAAAAAGGAAATTATCAATACTCTTAAAATTAAAAGTATGTGATTGCAGAAGTCTAAACTTTCACAAGTTTAAATTATATTCTTCATTTACTTCAATTAAGTAACCTAGGCAAGAGGCTTAATTTTTTGAAATATTGGTTTCCTCATAGCAAAAATGGAGATAATGATATCTACCAGGAAAACATAGTGATAATGCCTGAAGCACTACAAGTGTTGAAAGAAATTAGCACTTTTCCACCATTTCTTCATCCTTTGGATTAAATGAAGTAAATAAAGGGAAAAAAGAGAAAATACAGTTATTAAGAAAAATGGAAGATAATATGAAAAACAGCCTTATTTTCCTATCCTCTGCATTCTGAATTATAAAACAAAACATGAAAAGGGACTTTTTTTTCTGAATCCATATCTCTACTTTTAGATTCAAAATCACTTCTTGCTTATCTAGCCATTTTATTCATCATCTAAGGATGATGAGCTTTGCTCAACCATTTCAAAAGATTACAGAGTGTGGAAGAGGTTGCAATGATGCTGGGTGTGAAAGTATCAGAGAAGATAAAAAGACATTTTTTTTTTTCTCAACTGTAACACTGTGGCATATTGAATTTACCCAGGCTGTTTTGGCCTGCTCTTATAGGTGAAGTTGAGGGAGAATTAGAGCAATGAAAAACAAAAACAAATACTGGTCAAGGGACTTGAATTGCTTTCTATGGTTCTGCTTTTCTTACTCACTTTTATGTTCACCTTGTACTGTCAGTTTGGCAAACAGTGTCTTTATGAGCAATATTGGCTCCTGCAGAGAGATACCTTGGTACTTGTTTTTCAAGCCCTTCTTCCTCATTTCTAGGTTAGATCTTGTCCAGCTATGCAGGGGTGTTGATCTATGAGAGCTGAGATGTAGCACTGGACAATGAATCATTTACCCAGAGAACACAAAAGAAATATCAAATGAATTAATTAAATAATTCTCATGGATTGGCTAGTACCTTGGAAGTAGCTTTTAGAAAGAGATACCCAAAGTTGAAAGCTGTTTTTTATTTATTTATTTATTTGCTATAATTGATGAAAATGTTGGGTTTCCCCTCTTCAAGTCTACTCCTTCCAAATAGTTATATCCAAACAAAGCTGTTTTTTTTTTCCCTGCACACCCCTTCCATGTCCCATTAAAACAGAAATGGATTAATTTATTCCATTCACTCTTCAATACATGTAAAATTTGTGCAAAAATATTTTGTATGAAAGTGATCTGTAATCTGTAGATTTATTTGCAGAATGTCTTGAGATATAAAAATCTCATTCTTCGGATTGTGAGATTTTGTTTGTTTTATTTTATTTTTTTAAATAATTCTGATTGACCTATAAAATGCAAAAAGAAAGAAAAAGAGGAAGGGTCAAGTAGATAAATCTCCTGATTTCAGTGAAGATTTTTTCAAGGGGTTTTTAAAGTGATTTTAAGAGGAAAGAGATATGTACTTAAGAAACAAAGGAGAAGAAACTTGAATCTTTTAAGAATGGGATTAACTGTTGATCTTTGTTATAAGGGCATGTCAGAGATAAACAAAGCTGAAACCTAGTTAAAGGAATAAGGATAGCTATTATTCAGTTATAACTCTTTCAATAGGGAAGAGTGTCCAGCATGAACTGAAATCAACCTCACCAAATCCAAAGACTACAAACTTTTTAAAGATGGAAGTGTGCTAAGAGGAAGACACTGAGGGATGTCAAAGGGTGCCTGGTTGCCTTCTGGGTTTGTTAGTTGGTGCTTATCCCAGAGAAGAAACAAATTTCTCCTGGCTTTATGACTGAAGACAGTGGTACAGGTCAGAGCTGGGTTGAGAGCAAGAGTGAGAGTTATCTCCTTGAATGTTTGCATTTGAAAGATACTGCTCTCAAGTATTTGAGAAGACAGGGCTGAGTGATAGAAGAATTACATCTCAGAAGTGCAGAGAAAGGATTTATAATTGTAAGCTTTCTAAAGTAACTGTTCTAAAGGGGGATTCATTTACCAATCTGCTTATCACCAAGTTTAGGCTAGAACAAAAAGCAAAATCTCCTGGTAGTATTGAGCTTTCTTAGGGAACCCGGTCATTCTAGGAATGTTGCCTTGAGCTGCAAGAAACTATTCCTGTATTGGTTGAAGTCCCTTGTGGTTGGGCAGGGTGGGTAGGAGTGTAGAATGAAATCATGCCTAGAATCTGCTGTTTTATAGGCCAAGTTTGAGGACTAGTTGACAAGATTGCTCAGAGGAGCCTATTGTTTATTCAATAAAAAGACTCTTTCGGGTAATAAAAATTTTAAAAAGAAGTTGCAAGATTCAATGACAGGTATAGGGTTAAAGAAAAATTGACAAGGGACTAGCCATGCAAATATTGGCATTAAATTTATATATTCCATTTTATATTTTAATGTGTATTTTGTTTATCCTAAATCTATGGTTTAATTCCTCAGATAGTGTCAGAAAGAGACACCTCAGTACTGAAAGAGCAGTCATATTTGAATTAAACTAAAAGCGTAAAAAAAAAGTTTTTTCATCTGCTGGGTACAATGACATTTCTTTACAGTAATTTTCTTGAAAAAGAATGTCAATTGAAATAAAATATTTTAAAATGGCTGCTGTTTTAAAATGATTATGATTATTGATGAACAAACATATTTAGAAGAAGCAAGAAATAAATCTAATTTTTTCTAAAATAATATCGAACTTGAACTGAATTCTTAGAAAAAGAAGTTAATGTAATTATTTTCTTTTCTTATCACTATAACTTCTTTAAAGGTGACAAATAATATGAAAAACAGTTGACCCATATAGAAGTTTAAAAAGTATAGAAAACATTTTTTTTAAAACCTTGCATTTCAGCCCAATTTTTGAAATGGTTGTCTCTATAGGCAGCAGGCAATAATTAGGTATATAAGCACATAATACTGTGATTTGCCAGTTATTAAACATTTAGTTTTTAGCATGTCTCAAAATATACCTCCTAATTAAACAGGCTAAGTATGCCATCTTGAAATTTTTCCAGTTGGACTAGGTTGTATTTAAAATTGGGCTAAGTTGTGTGCCTTTGGACAAATTTGTTTAATTTTTTCATTCAACAAATATTTTTAACTGCTTACTCTATGCTAGGCACTGTGCTGTTATATATACACTGGTAAACAATGCATATATTGTATATCCTCAGCTACAATTTTGTGATGGAGTAGAATGATAAATAAATACCTAATATAAATTATAAGTGCTGTGAAAGAACAGTCTCTTTCTTTATAAACCAATTATATTATACATGTAGTCAATACTAGTTGTTTGTTATTTCAGCCAAAATACCATGCCAACTTTTTTGGTGTATGTGTATTAACTATTATGTTTTCATAGCCTCATTGAATTAATCATAATAATAAATATATAGAGTACAATGTACAATTTACCTAAATTAAAAATAAATGGCTACAGCCAGTAAAAGGGAGACTAATCTAGTCTCTATTATCATCATAAATCAGACTATAGATATAGAAACATATATAGATATTATACGTATGCATATATATGCCAGTTTATTTGTAAACCTTGTGGTTAGTCAAAATTCCAGATTACCAATGTATGTGCATCCCTTTTGTAAGACCTTAACAACGGATTTTACATAACTGCTGAAAGGCTCAGTGTAATTGCTCTTGTAATAATAGAAACACTGAAATCTCTTTACTTCTATGGTATAAAACAAAGTGTACTTCAAAGTTTTATAGACATAAAAAATATTTTATCACTGATTCCTATCATATAGAATTATATTTGAACATTGGATGAATGTTGTCATCATTTCTACTCTCACCTCTGAAAAAAAAAAAAATCCAAAAAGGCTTTCTCCTTTTCATCTTATCATCATTATATGCTTGCTCTAATTTCAGCCTTAGGGAAGTGAGTTCAATGATTAGTATTTAACTGAGTAAAATAATTGATAATGTCCTATAATCTGTTCCGTTCCTTTTATAGATGAGTGTTCTTTAAACAATGGAGGCTGTAGCAACCACTGTTCTGTTGTTCCTGGAAGAGGAATTGTCTGTTCTTGCCCTGAAGGACTTCAACTCAACAAAGATAATAAAACGTGTGAAATTGTGGATTATTGTAGCAGTCATCTAAAGTGCAGTCAAGTGTGTGAGCAGCACAAGCACACAGTCAAGTGCTCATGCTATGAAGGTTGGAAGCTGGATGTAGACGGTGAAAGTTGCACAAGTGTGGGTAAGTAGATGTGTGTTTTTGCTGTATTTTAAAAATATCAAATGCTTTTTTTGGGGGGTGGGGAGGGTGTTGTGTATCTATATTTAAAAATAGATCTTGAGAAAAAAATCCCCACCAAAAAAAAAATCTTCAGAAAATTAATAAAAATGTTCAACTAATTTTAAGTAAAGTATTTAAGTATGTGTAATTTTAGACTTCCAAAATCTTCTGGACAGAAAAATATTATAATAATCCTTACCATTGCAATTCATCAGATTATTTTTTCCTTAGAGGTTGTTTTATCAACGTTCTTCCAAGGGGCTTATCTTTTTATGCTTTAAAGCACTTACTTTTATTTCTCTTTGCATGCTTTTTAGAACCCTCCAAATCTGAGTCCTGTCCTACACTTCAAATTGTATTTCTACTACTCTTGAAAACAACTCTTTGCTCTGGTCATATTCCTCTTTTAACTGCCCATTGCAAACAGTCTGCTGATTCTCTAGGTCACATTTCACAGTGGGAAAAGCAGACCAAGGATTTGGAATCTGAAGTCTGAATTCTAATTCTGGAGTTAGCATTCATTACGTTATGTGTCTTTAGATAGGTTACAAAAACTTTCTGAGCCTCAGTTTTCTCATCTCTCAAACACCAATCAATGTTCATTATGACAAAATTGTTGTTATATTCTTGTGTTGCAAGAATAGCATGAAGCACTTGTTACTGTACCCCACAGCCATTAGGTACTTAATGAATGGTGGCTTTCCACTATCTTCTCCAAATTCTTAGCATAAGTCTGCAGGACATGTAGTGGTCCATGCATAGAACTAAAGGGGTCCATGAACTTTATAAGGGAAAATATTGTACCTTTATTTTCTTTAACCTTACCCTGAAAGTTAACATTTCTTCCAAATTGAATGTTTGCCACAGCAACTATGACTGTCTCCAATAGAAGTAGTAGACATATTCATATTACATTAAAATTGTCAAGATCTCATAATATCACTTATTTTTAAGCTTTCAAAACTAAAATTATTTCAATAATGGCAGTAATTAGATCTACTACTCAATTTTATTATTGAATGCATTATTTTAAAAAAACATATATATTACTATATCCAAAGTGTTTATCGTTTAACATTGATAATTGCATTTCAATATGTTTGATTCTTTGATTAATGTGTACTTTTTTTCCTCACTGTTTTTGTACTATTTAAACCTTTCTGATAAAAACACACAGGCTTTATCAGACTGCTAAGAACCCATACATCATAAACTTTTTCATTTTATTTTTCTACATTAATTGTATTTTCCCCTCTTCATCTCTAAAAATTTTGGATATTCTTTAAGACCTACTAGCTCATATCTTTAGTCTTTGATGGAGTTTTCTTCCAAGTATTCTTGCTCTTCACTTATTTTTTCTTTCTATGTCTAGAATATATTGTACATGAATAATGTGGTTACATTTTTAATTTGCCATTTCATATTCTTATCTAGCTTCCTTTATTCCTTATCTCTCTGATGAAATAATAAGCATCTAGAAGTCAGAAATCAAGTCATAGATTTTTATCTTGTGTTTTATATAATATCTAGCTAGTTCTGGAAAAAATAATATGCAATAATAACATTATGTTTTTTCAGAGAATATTAAAATATTTTATTCTTTTATTTCAAGTGTTGTTTTGTGGTTTTCTCCTGGCTGTTAAAATTTAAGTCTTAGAAGCATAAGATTAGCAAACATTTATTTGACTTTTTCTCTATGAGATTTGAACAAAATAATTGGCATGAGAAGCTAAAAAAATAGCAAATTTTTTTGTGATGATAATAGTCATTTTATTTATATACATGTTTGGAGTAGAAAAAATAGATCAAAGTTTGACCTCAGTCATATTTATAATCATATTTTACATGAGACTTGGCTCCGTGTCTAGTTTTTGGCTATGGATGACAAAATGATTGACATATTATAGTGGTTTTGTACTGGATAAAATCAATAACACTCATATTCAATATTAGAATAATTTAATTTTTAAATAGTAGTGACTAGGTGCAAAGATAACTCTTCTAATAGATTTGACCCCTTCTACACTCAGCTGAGAATGAAACAGTAACAGCGCCATAGAATCTCACTGTTAAAATTGCTTTTTTTTCACACCTGGCTTTGTTTATAATTTAAGAGAGAAGCAAAAGTAAACAGGCATACCTTGGAGATATTTAGGTTTTGTTCCAGGCCAGTTCAATAAAGCAAATATCTCAATAAAGCAAGTCACATAGTGTGTGTGTGTGTGTGTGTGTTTTGGTTTCCCAGTGCATATAAAAATTATGTTTATACTCTACTGTAGTTTAAGTGTGCAATAAAATTATGTCTAAAAAAGTACTGTATGTATATTTTATTTAAAAAGACTTTATTGCAAACCATCATCTGAGCCTTTAGCCAGTCCTAATCTTTTGCCAGTGGAGGGTCTTGCCTTGGAAGCTGCTGACTGATCAGGGTTGTGGATGCTGAAAGTTTGGGTGGTTGTAAATTTTCTTTTTAATTAAATTTTTATCTTGTGACATTGGTTAATAAAATCATGCTTCCAGTGTATAATTCTATAATATATCATCTGTATATTGCATTGTGTGTTCATCACCCAGTCAAATCTTCTTCCATCACTGTGTATTTGACTCCCTTTACTCTTTTCTATCACCCTCAATAGGGCAACAATAAGGTTTGCCACATAGATTGACTCTTTTTCAATTTCTCTGTAGCATTAATACTGTTTGAAAGCATTTTATTCACAATAAAAATCTTCAAAATTATAGTCGATATTTCAGACCCTGAAACAGCTTTATCAACTAAGTTTATTTAATATTCTAAAACTTCTGTCGTCATTTCAACAATCTTTACAGCAGGAGTAGATTTCATCTCCAGAAATCACCTTCCATCTATGGCCATGCTATTCTAAATAAGCTCGATCCTGTCTGATCTCAGAAGTTAAGCAAAGTCAGGCCTGGTTAGTACTTGGGAGACCACCTAGGAAGATCAGGTGCTTTAGGTGTAAAACATAAAAAAATAACAGATTGTAAACTGACAAGATCCTTGCAATCTGTGAGGTCAACCAAGGGTTGTCTTGCCTAAAAAAAAAAAAAAAATTGGAAAAAAAAAAAAAAAGAAACCACTTTCTTGGCCCATTCATAAAAGCAGTAACTCCTCATCTCTTAGATTTTAATCATGAGATTGTACCAATTGGTCACATTTTCGGGCTCCATTGCTATTTCCAAGATATCTGTAGTTACTGACTCTACTGAAATCTTGAACTTCATGATGTCACCCATGAGGGTTGAAATCAACTTCTTCCTAGCTCCTGTTAGTGTTGATATTTTGTCCTCTTCACATGAATTATAAGATTTCTTAATGGCATCTAGAATGGTGAATATTTTCCAGAATGCTTTCAATTTACTCTGCCCATCAAAGGAATCACAGTCTATGGAAGTTATATCATTGCAATTTTTTTTTTTTTAAATAAGACTTGAAAGTCAAAACTATTCCTTGATCCATGGGCTGCAGAATAGATACTGTATTAACAAGCATGAAAACAACATGAAATTATTGTCCATCTCCATCAGAGCTCTTGAGTGATCAGGTACATTGTCAATGAGCAGCAATATTCTGAAAGGAATCTTTTTTTTCTGACCAGTAGTTTTCAACAGTTGACTTAAAATATTCAGTAAGCCATGTTATAAACATATATGCTGTTATCTAAGCTTTGTTGTTCAGTGTATAGAGCACAGGCAGAGTAGATTTAACGTAATTCTTAAGGGCTCTCGGATTTTCAGAATGGTATCAATATGCACTGGCTTCAACTTAAAGTCATTAGCTGCATTGATCTTATCAAGAGAGTCAGCCCATTCTTTAAAACTTGAAACCAAGTATTGACTTTTCCTCTCCAGCTGTAAAAGTCCTAGATGGCATTTTCTTTCAATATAAGGCTATTTTTGTCTACACCGAAAATCTATTATTTAGAGTAGCCAACTTCATTAATTACCTTATGGATAACTTGCTACAGCTTCTATGTCAGCGCTTGCTGCTTCACCTTGCACTTTTATGTTATGGAGATGGCTTCTTTCTTTAGACTGTAAGAACCAACCTCTTCTAGCTTCAGACTTTTCTCCTGCAGCTCCTTCACCTCTCTCTGCCTTCACAGAATTGAAGACTGTTATGGTCTTGCTCTGTATTAGGCTTTATTTAAGGAAATGTGACTGGTTTGATCCAGATCACTAAAAGTTTTTTTTTTTTTTTTTTTTTTTTCAAATCAACACTAAGGCTGCCTTACTTTCTTATCACTTGTGTATTCACTGGAGTATCACTTTTGATTTTCTTCAAAAACATTTCCTTTGCATTCACAACTTTACTACCTGGTACAAGAGGCCTAGCTTTTGGCCTTCAACATGCCTTCCTCACTATGCTCTATCATTTCTAGCTTTTGATTTAAGCAAGAGATATTTGACTCTTCTCACTTGAACACTTAGAGGCCATTTTGGGATTACTAATTGGCCTAAGTTTAATATTATTGTGTCTCAGAGAATAGGTTGGCCCAGGAGAGGAAATGAGATGGGAAATGGCTGGTCAGTGGAGAAGTCAGAACACATACAACATTTATTAATTAAGTTAATTGTTTCATATGAATGTGGTTCATGGGGCCCCAGTGCAATTACAATAGTAACATGAAATATCACTGATCACAGATCACCATAACAAATATAATAATAATGAGAAAGTTTGAAATATTGGAAGAAATGCCAAAATGTGACACAGAGACATAAAGAACGCAAATGCTGTTGGAAAAATGATGACAATAGACTAGCTCAGCTTAGAGTCTGTTTATAAAAAATGCGGTATCCTCAAAGCGTGACAAAATGAGGTTTGCCTATATTTTACCTTTAAAAGATAGTATGGAGCTTTCTTTTTACATGAATAATTGAACCTGCTGGTAATTTATCTCTCCCTTAAACACATAGTATACAAAATACCATTGTAAGCATTTATATTAGTACAGATACAGGTTTTGTTAGGCAATGAATATTATTTTTTTTTACTTAAACCAAGTTTCATATACAAAAATGATTTGTTTTGTATTTCATTTACTTTATTTCTTTTTGGAAAACCTACACCAGATTTACAATTCAATAAAAATTAATTGACTATTAATAATAGAACTTTAAAAATAAAATTTATTTTCTTGCTTTTCTGTTTTTATTTCCGTCATTCTTAAGTTGAGTTCTTGTTTTTAAAATGCATCCTTCTTTTGATTGCAATACTTGCGCTTATTCTTCTTGACATTTCAAAAATAAAGAAAAATAGTACTTTTTATACTTAAATTAGAAACATAATTCCCCCACTTTTTTCTCTTGAATTTTCCTCTTTAGTTCTTCTATATTTTCTTATTTCTCTCAACTCTGTCCTTTCTAAATTCTTTATAATCTGGCTTTTGTTGAACTGATGAACTTATTTAATTTTATAGGTTTATACCTAACATCTTATTTGTTAAATATAATGACTTTCATAAATACTGTTTTTGTGATCATTAATTTTTATTTAATTTATCTATAAATCTTACTTTTCTTGGGTATCTCAATACTTTATTTCATCAGTTCCTTAAGCCTCTCCTCTTTAATACAAATATACAATTTATTAATCACCTTTCTCCTGAATTATTTATTTATTTTTACTTAGAAACAGCCGGGATATTAACTGCTGATTTCATTTCCTTTGTATCTCTGGTTTCTTTGCTGTTACCTAGGCAGTTCCCTGCAAATCTGCAGCATATTTTTATTATGGAAAGAACATCATGGCATTCTTTTTTCTTTTCTCTTAGCCTGAATTCGAGTAGATTTTCTCACTGATGATTTTCTTGATTCTTATTCTCCAATTCTATTTCACCAGGTATAATCAACTAACCTCAAAATTAGTTGGCTAAAACATAATCTTTCTTTTCTCCCTTAATTTTCCATAGTTCTCCCAGTGGTCCCAGTTTTCTTCTGGTCTTTAGGGATCCCAACCTCAATTTATCTTTGACTCTCCATTTCTTTGCTCCTCATTGTCTTCATATAGGTGAATGGATAGATGGATGGATAAATAGACAGACAGACAGATAGACATACAGACAGACAGACAGAGTTTATTTTCCTCTATCTAGCATTTACAACAGCAAAGCACAGAAATTACATATGCTGTAATGATGATGGCAGTCTTCTCTCTGACCTATTTGCCATCTTTTTATTTCCCCAGTTTGTGAGAATATTAAAACTTAAAGGAATACACATATTAAAAAGGGAGAAAGAAATTCAAATCTGCAAGATGGACATTAAAGGGAAAAGTTGAGACATATGGTAAAGAATAAAAATTGAAAGAAAAAAGAATAAAGTAATAATAAGCAGATGACTACCTTGGAGAATATGGGAAATCAATGTGAAGGGATCCTGGGACTGAAGCTGCAGGGTGTTTATTTCTTTGTTTATCTTAATAAAATAATACTTTACCATATCAATCTCCATCCATGATTTTAAAGTAGCTTTCTACTATTTATGAAAAGAAACTCAAATTCTTCAGTTTGCTAGTCAGGCAGGACCTTCTTTATTTTTGCTCATTTTATCTCTCCAATCTCTTGTTTCATTATCTTCCACTGTGGGTTTCTAGTCCAGGAACATTATTAATGTTTTCACCATTAGTGATAACAATAAATGCATAGTGGGACAGAATGTATAATGTATGTTCACATATATTACTTCATTTTACCATCTCCTTCATTTACTCTGCTCATTGTCATCTATGACCTTTCAGAATGACCATATCTTCTACATTTTCTCTGGAAATTTGATTGTTGTACCCTCTTCAAAATGCATGATAAAGAATCAAGAGCTATTTATATAGAATTGTTAATTGTAGTTATAATAACAATACCCTGAGAGGACTATAGAGAAACTTTTTCTTAGACAAGTCATCTACTGCTTTCATATTCTGTCTTGTAAAAATCATTATGTGAACCTCTAGTGGGACTAAGAGAAAATTAATGAAAAGAGAATTACATATAAAAAACTACAGCTTTTTAGTGTTCTTCAAAAGCTACTTGAGATATACTACATTCATAAACATGAAATTAGTCACCATAAAAATGTAAACTATAGTTTCTTTTTTTTTTTTTTGTACATATCTCATCTCATAATATGCTAAAGCAGAAAAATTTTAAGCCACTTCTAAATTAAGTGTGTGATGTGCTGGTTTAATCTGTTAAATTCAGTCATTTATGAGACTAGTGTGCTGGAAAACATTGTTAGAAGACTATAAAAATTAATGACTCCTTCATATTTTTCTTATATTCATTCAAAATTAACTTTGCCCCTCAAGAATTGAATATATCTACATCAAAACTAGAATACACTGAAAAATTCTTCAGTGTGTTTTAACTCGAAATATTTTATGTAGAGTTTTTTTTTTTTTAAGGAAAAAAGATTGTAAGACAGAATTTAAAATTCAGTTTTTATGATTTTCCACTAGTTTATAAAATTACATATTAGATTATTCATTACAAATTTTTATTCTCTCAAAGAAGAAATACTAATTTAATAAACCAACATGAATCTTAAAAGTAGAGGCACTGAAGAAGATATAAGATTCAGAGTTCGAATATTAATTCAAATATTTATACTTTAGCATTTTAATTTTTGGTAAACCAGTTTATTATAATCATAATCAAATAAATATTTATCAAACAAATTCTCAACACAAAATGACTATAATAAACATAAGAACTTAAAAAGCTTTGAACAGTTTTAGTAAAATACTCAATGCTATTCAGGTCACTGTTCGGAGAAAATAAGATGTTTTTAATCACCTTTCATTTTATTATGGAGTCTTTTAAATATATTTGAACCCAGTGAAGAATAAAGTATTCACAGACAATATTTTAAAAGCAATGAAAATTTGTTAATTATCATACACATCATTTTCTAAAAGTAATTAGATAACTTTGAAGCGCTCTGTGTATCTATTCTCCCATGCCCAGAAAGAGCTATTTGTGAAATTGGTATATCTGTTCTATCATTATAGTATATGTTCTTAAACAACATATAATATAATTTTTGGTTCCAGGGAATATACTTTCTCAAATGAAACATGAAAGAATGAATAGTCAGTGATCTCTTAAATATTGCTATAGTGGACATATGAGTTCTCCTGAGGGGGGAAAAGTATTATTTACAGTTTTTGTCATAATGAATTACCTTACTCAGCATATATGTCATGTCTAAACAATTCTTATTTTATTTATGTTTTTCTAAGAAGCTGGAAATAATTTCTTTGATTACTAGTTTAATTTTTATTCTTAAAAATGATTAATCTTAATAGGAAAATACATGTAAATGCTAAAAAAAATGTACCAATAAAGAATAAAGTGAAAATTAGTTTCTTTTCCATTCCTCAAACACAGTCACCTATTCCTATGGCAGAAGTGGTAGCATTCCTTAATGGATCCTTCAAGAAGTATTCTATGATTTACCTTTATATAGGCCTAGAAAAATATTATATTTTTTAACTTAAATTGTTGTATAGTATGTACAATGTTTGCATCATGCTGTTTTCAAAATATTGGGAATCATTTTCTGCTAGCACATGCATGTCGATCACATTATGTGGCCCCATAATATTATACTGTATTACTGTACCATCTGTTACTTTTCCAGCCACCCATTGATAAACATTTATGTTGTTTTTAATATTTCACTACTACAAACAATATCACAAAGTATTTTCTTGCTCATCTGCCATTTTTATAGGTAAAACTGTACCTTTAGAATAATTACTTACAAATTAACTTACTTGGCCAAGGTGGATATGAATATATTAATTTTTGAAGTATTGCCTAGTGGTTCTCAATATAGGTTATAACACTTTATACTTCTATTGTCAATATATTGGAGTGCTTTTTTTTTTACACTCTAATCAATATAGTGGCTTATCAAACGTGTTTATGACTTTAAAATCCATTAATTATTTTAGGAGAGAAATTGAATGCTTTTTTTAATATTTAAAAGTTGTTTATATTTTTTCAATGATTATCTATTTTGTATACTCTGCCCATTATTTATTTGAGTATTTTTTCTTGTCAATTTATAGACATTCATATGTATTAATAATTAATCTTTCATTTATTGCAAATATTTTAACCAGTTTGTCTTTTGACCCTTTACATTATTTTTGTCCTACAATTTTATAACTGCATATTAAACCTCATTCTTTTCTTTAGGTCTTCTACGATTTGTGTCAAATTTAGACAGGTCTTCCTCATTCTAGGGTTCTAAAAATAATTGTTCTATGTTCACTTCTAAGACTTTCAACTTTCATAGTTTTCTTTACTACATTAATTTTTTTAAGTCATCTGGAAATTACTTTTTATATTAAGTCAGAAAATTTTCTAACTTAATTTCTTCTCCAGGTGTTCTAAATTCATCATATCTCTCGGCTTTACAGTCAGTTATGAGTCAGTAACAAAGTATTTTTCTATTGAAACAATAACATATTTTACTATCAGAGTTAATCAGTATTATGTATTTCCCCTAGAATTTTTTCTGGTTACACTTTTTTAATGTAATCTTTAGAATTAGCTAGTATTATTTTAAAGTGGTATTTATAATTTTTTTTTTATTACAAGAAATTTATAAATTAATTCAGGTAGAAGTAAGATCGTTGGGAGATTATTTATTTATTTTTTTTTAGTTAATAATGCTGTAAACTTTTTCATTTGTTAAAGTCTTTATTCTTCTCAATATTTTAAAGTTTCTTCATATACTATTTTTATATTTTTAATGATTTTATTCCTAGATTCCTTATCTTTTTTTTTACTACTGTTATTGCTAATGTACATTTGTTCTTTTTTAATTTGTCTTATCAGATGCTGCTGTTTGTAGAAAGGATAGTGATTTTTGTCTAAAAAATCTGTAATCAAGCCCTATTCTCACACCTTGCAGCTGGCATTTACTTTTCTGTTTTCTCTCTGTGTTGTTTGGCCTTTATGCTGCATGCCTGTTTTTTTTGTTTGTTCATTTTTTGTTTGTTTATTTGTTTTTCAGACCCTCCTTCTGGGTCTTCATGGTGCCAGTGGGCTCATAGAAGGTCCTGAGATCGAGCTGTTACTTCCATTCCATTTTTAAAAAATGTGATTGCAGGGTTTGCCACTTAGTTATGCTACCTCCTTTGAAAACTGTGCCAGCATTTATATAGATTATATATCTACGGCAGCAAGCATCCTCTCAGAAACTTTCTACATTTAAAATGCATTCATTAGTCCTTCCTCATATTGTGGTATTTTGGTAATAGATATTTCCATTGTTAGTACTTGTTGGGTCTCTCTCCTTCATGGATCTGTAGGCATGTGATGACTATTAGCTAACTCTTAGCAACTTCCATGGTATTTCTAAGGTTTGGATTGCCAGCTGAAACTAAGAAAACATAAAATCTTCCAGCTTGTTTAAAATTGCAATAATTCTTGTAGTCTTTAATCAGAATCAGGTGTATAAAAATCCAAGGAAGAAAAACACATTGATACTTTATCATTCAGATAAAATTAACTTTTTCAAGTTTTTTTCAGATTTTGGATTAAGAGAAACTGTTTTTTTAATGACAGAGAATTAGATAATTAATCACACTTTTAAATGAGTAGATTCTGACCTCAAACATTTTATCACACTTAACAAGTTGGTAAGTATTTTCATAAGTTTATTAAAAATAAATTTAATTTCAGATTCATTTGAAGCATTCATCATCTTTTCTATTCGCCATGAGATCAGAAGGATTGATCTTCATAAAAGAGATTATAGTCTACTTGTTCCTGGACTGAGAAACACAATTGCACTCGATTTTCACTTCAATCAAAGTTTGCTTTATTGGACAGATGTTGTAGAAGACAGAATATATCGGGGCAAGCTTTCTGAAAGTGGAGGTACATGTGTTACAATGTTGACTTAATGTTTAGATTATTTTTTAACAGAAAATATGTTGTAATCAAAAGGAATTTAAATTCATCTTTAGCCTCTGGTTCTACATCTCCTCCCTCATAATGTGAAACCAGGGATGTCACATATATGTGTGAAGATATGTTGAGAGAATGAAGTGGTGAAGGCCTGTGCTATATACTCCATTTTTAAATTGTGGACAAATTCATTAATTTTTGGTGAAGAAATGTACTTTTAAGAAAAAAATGTCTTCTACATACTAGTGATTATATTTTTGTGAGTTAAAATAGCTTTTTTAAATTTTGTTATAATGTCAGCAAAACTTATGAATAAATCATGAAGAAATTTTTGCAGACTATTAATATGAGCTAAATATTTTTTGCCATATTTTGATGTATCTCTTTTTTAATCTAGATCTTTCTTAAGTGCCAAGACTTTGAGATAAATATATTTAATATTTCTCTTGAAACTGTTAACATCTATGTAATATTTCAAGGGCCTGGTATTTCTATAAAATTCTAAATTCATCTTTAAATCACATTTGCATTTTTTGAAAAATAATAAATATACAATATAATTATGATGGGTAAATTTGTGTCCTACGTCATATTGCAAAATGTTGATTTCAAATTATGGATTTAGATCTATGGGTTTAGTTGGTTAACTGTTTAAAAATAACACTGTTAAAATGTCTAACAATAATCACTGGTAATGTCATAAACTATGAAGAGTTATCATATGAGAAAAAAGTGTTTTAATTTTTTTTTTTAATTCTGAAAGAAACAAAATTGTAAATAAATAAGAAAATTGGTAGACATTACCAAATTGCTTATTGTTATATAGATACCACTAATGCATTCTTTTCTTATTTGTAAACAAGTTATATTTTTTGTCTTATGGCCTAAGGAGGCAAGTAAGGGAAGTGTGATTTGGGGCTTATCTTTGTTATAATTAAATACAGTAAAAGCTAGATTTATCTTATTTGTCATGCTTCTGAAACTAGTGTGTGCTGACTAGCTACAATGCTGTTGCCCTAGGAACTTTTTCTCTTTATTCTACCTGTGAAGAGCAACATTTGAATTAAATTGCACTGATTTTAACCAGCACATCATTATTATTCCTCAAATTTCACGTTCTGCCTAAGAAGTCAGAGAAAAGAAATAACATTTTTGCAATCTGAACATTGTTATTAGCCTTAGAGTTGCTTAAACATTCAATTCCACTGGCACTGAAAGAACCTAAGAGATTAAATTTTTTCTGTTGGAAAGATCAGTAATTCTATATTTTGGTTCTTTTTAGTTTCCTCCGTGCCAGGTGATACTTTTGCCTTCTATCTCTCAAAAGTTAGAATGATGTTTAAGTACTTTGTGCTGATAAGTAGACCTTTTTCTTTGTGATGAATGTTTCTTGAATGGGTACAAGTGCTGATTTCCCTTTTGTTGTAGGTGTCAGTGCAATTGAGGTGGTTGTGGAACATGGCCTGGCTACCCCAGAAGGGTTGACAGTTGATTGGATAGCAGGCAACATATACTGGATAGACAGCAATCTGGACCAAATAGAAGTGGCCAAACTAGATGGTTCCTTAAGAACTACATTAATAGCGGGAGCCATGGAACATCCCAGGGCCATTGCTTTGGACCCAAGATATGGGTAACGTTTTCCTTTCACACATTTACTTTGGCATAAAAAACAATCTTTCAAATTAGTATTAAATTAAATTATCTCATAAATTATGAGTCAAAGTGCTTATTTTGTGCATCTGTGTATACATAGATATGAATGTTTATGTAATTGTGTATATATGTATGTGTACATATGTGTATGTGGTATAATATGTTTATTACCACAGTTTTGTTATAGGATTTTTACATAGATACTTTTAGAGAATGGAAATGTCTTCTTTCTAAATATGGGCATTAGGCAGGCACTGTTATAGGCTGTTATAACTCTATAGTAAAGCAGCAATTTAATGAATTTCTTTTTGACTTGCCAAAGAGATGTTGTAATTGTGTCTAATGGTTGCAAACCACAAGGTCAGTCTTTGATCCAAGTAGTCACAGATGTTAACCACCTGACCCTTTACTTATTTTATATGTAGTTGGAGTTTGTTTGAAAAATAATTAGAATAGCTCGAAGTAGTCCATTGGTGAGATGTTGACTATTGGAACATTTGAAAAACAAGGCACATGATTCTGGAAAACAAAGTCAGAAGTAAAGTAACTTTGGTTTTTGCCCCTGCTGTTTTCCTGTGTGTTCTTTTGTGAAAGACCAAAAGAGAAACATTGGATTTGAAGCCAAAAAATGGAGATTCCAGTTCCTGGTCAGTCACTTATTCTCCAGAAAACCTACTCAAGCATATCACCTTCCCTTAGATTTCAGTTTTCTCTTTTATAAATTAGAGATAATGTAATTATCATTAGGTTGTTTTTGAGAGGACAGTAAACATGTGAGAGGTAATATATAACTAATACATGTGAGAAATCTTTGTTATTACTGTTAATTGTTTATTTCCTTGATAATTTTTTGTAAATCTAAAACCAATGTCAAGTCTAAAGGGTAATAGGAAAAAAAATGGGTTGTACTTTTAAGTAATACTAAGTTCAGAGAGCACAAATGAGATTGGGGAGTCAGCCAGGAGGAAGTTAATGAGATGCAGAAGGAAGAAAGGGAGCTTTTTGTGTAAGTCAGCTTCCTGGCCATACTCTCTGACTTGTGCTCTGGTTTATGCCCAATACCCAGAGATCAAAAGATTGGTTTGTTTTTCTTTTCCTCATTTCAGACACAGAAATTAAAAGGGCAAAGAAATTGTCTAGAACTGAGTTCCCAACTGGATTTTCCTTCCATAGTGTTTTAAATTTATTTGAATCAGTTTTTAAAACAATGCATTGGGGAATTTTGCATACAGCTGTCGTTTCTGACTTCTTTTGAAAAATAGGGAGATCTAGCAAAAATGAGTTGAGCAGTAGCTATATATTTCAGCATGGGTTTTTTTCCTCTAGTTTATGCAGTTTACATTTTGCCCATCTTACTCGTTACCTCCTGTAATAACAATTCACCAGGAAACAGATGTGCCACATAATGAGAAATTCTCTTTTTTAAAAAAGACTATTTCTGAGGTTACGGATAGATTTCTGATCCTGATCCTTTACTTCCCACAAATGTTCATTGTCTAAGGAGGTTAAAATCTCAATATAACAACTACTGGTATGAAATTTTCACCTATTAGATCTATCTAACTAAGCTGCACCAGCATCTTATCTGTATGAGAAACTTTCTGTATAAAAGTGATATTTTGGAGAAAGTAGTGGTTTTAGCATGTATACCAACATATAGGAAAATGGTGAATGTGACCCAAATTATGGTTGGCACAGAGAGAAAGAAAAGAAATAATAAAAAAATAAATAAAATAATATAGAATAAAAATGGTATGAAAGTTTTAAAAATGGTCTGACCAAACAAAGTGGTAAAGCTGAGAGCTGAAACTTCATTTTCTATAGCTTTGAACTTCCAATGATTAGAATAACCTTATTTGTCTCAGCTTAGTTGATGAATATCTAACCTTAGAGGAGAAAAAGGAAACAGAAACACAGAAGACACACAACTCACAAATACCATTTAAGTGAAAATATTAGATACTATTTCAAAGGTATAAAGAAATCTTCAGAAGTAGAATATCCTCTAAGAATTGAAAATTAGTAATGAGCTAGCCTGTGAGTAGAGAAAACCTGATAATGCTTCTGAGGAAGTCCATGTCCTTTGTTATTAATGGCTACTATGATATTGTGAGGCAAATTAAGATAACTACAGTAGTAATATATTTTTTTAAAGAGTGAAAAAATAACACTTGTAAATTTTTTCTGGCATAAATAACCAAAGTTCAGATGACAGTACTAATTCATTCAACTCTAGGAATGAATTAAAAGGTTGGCAGGTTTGGGTATTATGATATGATGGGACTTTAATTGTTAAAAATTACTTTATAGAGGTGATGGAATGAAGAAGTACAAATTAGAAGTTACAGAATGTTCATGGGGATGTAGAGTACAGTATAGGGCATATAGTCTAGAGTAATGGGGAACTTGATAAAAAAAAAAGAAAAAGATTATTTCGTAGAGGATTAATAACAACTATGATAGGAGGTTTATATAAATACCCTTAATTAAAAGTCCCATTGTAACAATTAAATTTTAAAATGTAGTGCAAAATATTTTCAAGTTTGTTGAACATTTTGGTAAAAAGTTATAGATATGTTTAAACATTGGACCTAAGGTAAGCTAGGAGCATAGTAAAATTAAACTAACTCTCTCTCTCTCTCTCTCTCTCTCTCTCTCTCTCTCTCTCTCTCACACACACACACACACGCACACACACACACACACACAAACACACACACACACACACACACTGAACTGCAAAACCAAGCTAAGCACAAGAAAAGCAATACTGAAAAACAACATTAAATTTTATTTAAACTCAGCTTAGTGCTATTCACATATTCAAAAAGAAATCTAAGATTTCCCCCTATTTCTCAAATTATTCATGAAATACATAAGGAAGCTTTGATTTACAATTTATAGGAGTTCCCAAGACATTTAAATGTCTTTCAAAAAAATCATTTTATGATGCATTTACTGGATAATTTTTTGAGAAATATGGTTTCTGTAAGTACTATCATCTTTTCTACTAAATCGTAAGTTTTCTGATGGCAAGCAAAGTTGCTTCCAAGTCTATCAAATCCTTCATTATTCTTGTTATATATAATTTCGCTCAGTAAATGCTTTTAAAATTGTGATAAATTAATGACACATATGAATAAAATTTGTTTACATGTAACTTATAGGAACTCAAGAATACACCTTAAAAATGAACAATACAGTAAAAAACAGCTAATACTATAAACATTATTTACAATAACAAATGAAAAAAAAGTTTACAACCAGCCACTTTACTTCCTACAGCAATCAAGGTCTTTGTGACCTAGTTTACAGATACCAAAAAAAGAAGTGTTTTTAATCGACTACTTTGCTTCCTAAGCATAGAAACTGCTGGCCTTTATTTTACATTATAAAATATATTTTCTATTATGCCACATTCCTTTAATATTCTGAGTTTTGACCCAGTATTCCAAGTGACACTTTATTCAAAGATGGTAAATTGGGAATCTCAGAGAAGATACATTTTTTTTTATTTCATTTTAAGGGAATACACTTATTGCTGACTTTAATGAGTACATGAATCTCCTCTAAACATCAAGTTTATTATTAGGGAGTAACAAGCACCAAGAAGTTCAGAATCCACCAGGCAGCACTCACTTTAGTTCTTGAACTTCGTTGACTATATTCTTGTGCGCCTGCGTATGTCTTCCTGCTCCATTGATGGTATTTAGTCTTCATTTGTCATAATAACTGGACTCTGCTATAACAAATGCAGTTGGTGAAAGCAGATATAGTAATTGTGAAGATTAATAAGACATCCAAATAAAAAATAATTTTATCTGGAGTATTCTTAAACAAAAATAATAAAGACATTGCTAGTTTTAGCAGACCTAAAGATTATAGATAAGTGACTGCCTTTTATGCCAAGATCATTTATTTTCACCTTCTGCAGCTTGCCCTGATAGATGATAATGGTCCTTTCATGCCTGTAATGGTACAATATGTTCATGGTCTATTGAACCAACTTAATTCTGATACAGACTAACCCATGAGTGCAGGAACTGTAGAATCAGTAGACTGTAGTCTCTTTTTCAAAAGCAATTATGTCTGAATATTTTCATACATCCTGTAAGAAAGGATATTCAGTCTTTGTATACATGAAGAAATAATGCAGTCATTTGAAACACTAATACATTTTGACCATAAAAAAGTAAGAATATGGGAAAAATTATCCTTTAAAAATGCCATATTTCAAAGTATACAAAAGAACACTTAAAATTTTATGAAACAATAATCCTTGAAATCAACTTTTAAAATTGATTGTGAACTGACTATATCAAGGTTAATAACATTTTGGGGGGGAAACTAATTCTAGAACATGTTATTTTATAAAGAGTTTTAGAAATTTCCCACTGCATTGATAAAAGATTAGGACCATAGTGACCACTACAGAAGAAACAGCTTAATGTAGCTATATTTAGTGAGGAAACGAAGGGATCCTCATTTTAGAATGCTGCAAATCGTCCCAATACATATATATGTATTGTCCACTGCAAACATCTATTTGAGAGTCCACAGGGCCTATTTTTGGTAAACTTACATACAGAGCATGTGGCAGGGGTGCTGATATGTATTTTGTAATTGCCATGACTATGTAAGGCAGAACTAAGTAAAAAGTTATAAGGAAGACACCAAATCTCCATTTGTTATACAGGCAAAAGCAGATGCTCAGAAGTCTTTGGGTCATTATCCAGAGTGTGAAGTATAGCCTTGTCTAGATCACATGGTGGCTTATCAACCTATACTCAGAGTATCTATGATTCTCAAATTCGCTGTTTTTTTTCAAGGATTATTTTTACTAATCTCTTTTTAAATTTCAAAATCTACTTTACCTTGTTTGTTAACATATCACCATAAATTTTATTGATACTATGTTGGTCTTGTTTCTATTTAAAATCTTATTTTTTTCATGCTAAATTTAAAGGGAAGCTGACAAATAGCAACTTATGTCAGTGAAAAATGTGTGCATAGAAGTGAGACAAGAATTTAATTTATGTTCATTGTTTTCAAGAAAAACATTCAGCTACTTAAATGAATAGCCTACCACCATCTATTAATTAATCTTTGTTTCATTTTAACTGGCAACATGTTTTATATATATCTACTGCTATCTGTCTATATTTACATCTATCTCTCTATATATATCGTTTATATTATTTTATGCTTACATTTTCAGATAATTCATATTTTTTCATGCAAAACAATTTTATCTTTAAACGTTAGTCTTTTCAGAAAAAGATTCCCAACAATAAGATTTTATAAATGTCCTCTATTCTATTCAAACATTTTTATCTATTATTTTAGTGTTGTGTTATTCACACTTTTAAACTTTTATTATAAAATATTTCAGATACACAAAATAAAAAGAATTGTATAATAAACTTTCTCACATCCATCACACAGCTTTAACAATTATCAATACATTTTTCTTTGCTATATTAATGTTAATTTTTATTTTTTCCAATGGTTTACTTAATTTATTCAAATATTTGGTGGTTAAACAATGGATAAATTTTTTTTTTATGTATATATTCCCACCACCAGCGCTGTGGAAACTTCTAAGGCTATCCATGAAACTAAGATACTTTTTTTTAAAATATAAACTCATTGTTTGAGAGATGTTCTATGATATAAATCCAATCCTATGACCTATTCCTCTGAATTCTTTTCTCATGGCTTTGATTCATACTTACTTTATAACACTAATCTACTTTTACATATATGTTCTTATAACATTTAAACATTGGCATTAGCATTAATTCTCATTTTCTCACTCTCTCTCCATTTCTTTAACAGTTTGAAAAGTCTTCAAACTTTGCCTTTAAATAATATTCTCTATGAAAACATGTGTGAGCATGCTTGTACAAACACAAATATTTTCTATGTGCTAGCCATCCTATGTGCTAAATAGTTTACATCCATTGCTTCATCAAATGCTCCTCACAAGTGTGACATTATATTTTTCATTTACAGAAGAGAAAATGGAATCTGAGATTAAGTATGCTGGAGTGGCAGATTCCAATCTTGATTCCAAGCTTGTCTAACACAAAAACATATGTGTCGCCACAATTCAACATTCCCACAATTATTTAATAACATTTTTTGACTGTCCACTGCTTAAGTTGTACATGAATCTCCATTTTTATCAAGAAAGTCAATATTTTTCCTCCCAGTCCACCATGCTCTTTTAGCACATGTGCTTGCTAAATTTATTATGTAATATTTTAAATTGTTTTCTAATCATTTCATATTTGCAATTCTGTGTCCTGTAAGATACTACATACTTCTCAAAAATTGAAGTGATGATGAATATTTAGTTTATATCATAACATTTCCTTAAATAGACATAATACTTAAAAAAAAATAAAGAAGATAGGTTAAATTAGATTTTGAATTTTCTTCCAGAAGATTGTTTCATTTTCAAAGGTAATCTAACCAATTCCTATATTCAAGGACTATTCAAAGTAACGCGATAATAGAAAAATAGCAATATACATGCAATTACAACAAAGAACAAACTTTTCACTAAGAATTTAACCATTTCTCACCAAAATGTTTTCAGAACTGATAAAAAGAAAACTTACTGAATTGTCATTTTATCCCCAGCCCTCTGCATTCTCACTTACTAAATATCCATGCTATCCAGTGAGTTCCTCTACCAAAATAGAGAAGTCAACTAAATATACTCCTTCTCCTGTACTGGATGCTTTCTCTTTGCTGCTTTATTTAATGACATCACATTAAAGAGTTGTTAAAAGCACGAGAACAGAAATTAAGCTGTCTGGTTTCCCATCTTTATCTGCTTGCCACTTGCTAGCTGTGTAACCCTGATCAAGTAATTTAACTTCTCCAAGTTTGTTTTCTCACCTGTAAAAGCATGGATAACTAACCATGGACTCATGGTCAATTAAATGTGATAATCTATATAAAGCTGAAAATAGTTGGTAGCACATAGTAAGCACTCAAAAAATATTAGCCATTGTAATGATTGTGGAACTATTGGGTAACTGTATTATATAATCATTAAAGAAACATGCATCAGTAGTCTAGGCCACTGTCAATTAAACATAAACCATACATTACCTAATAGCCTTAGAAATCACATGCACAACATGTAGCACTTAATGCCTATTGTGTAGAACTGTTTGTGCAAAATCCCATGAATTTCTAGAGTTACAAATAGTATCTGTTAAAAGAAATAATGTTCTTTAACATATAAAAAGGTGTATTTTAAAAATTTCATGTTTTTACATATCAAGGTATATGATTTCCTTCTGTTTCTTTTTTCTATACATCCTCTCTTATATGATCTATTCAAATCATGCAAATTCAAATATCAGACTAATGACTTAGAAATTCATAGTTCCAGCCCTGTCTTCTCTGAACTTCATCATGGCATATTTCACAGCTTCCTGGATATCCTCTTTTTGATGTCTTGAAATTTCAAGTTCAAAAAATCAAAATAAACTTTGATTGCTGTCCATACCTGTTTATACTCAAATATCAGCTCTGAAGTTCTGCTCTTCCATTTTTCCCATAGATTTATAGCATTGCCCTCCCCCATCCTCACTCTGAGTTTGCTGAAACAAGAAACTGAGAGTCACCTTACAATTTCATTCTCTACTTCATTCCCTATATCCAATCCTCAGCTAGTCTTGGCAATTTACCTCCAAAACATATCTTTAATCCAGTTGTTTCTCTTCACTGCTGTCACCATGGTCCAAATTACTATCAGCTTTGCCTGTTTTTTTTTTTTTTTTAAATAACCACCTGACATAACTATACTCTTGCCTCACTATAATCCATTTATATATGATGTCATGTTTCTCCCCTGCTTAAACATACATGTTATTCCCTTGAAATAAAATCCCAAATAATTGCCTTAGCCTACAAGACCTTCAAGACCACCCTTTTCAACTTTATCTTCTTTCCTTTTTCTCCTCACTCATACTTTCTTATGCATTGGTCTTATTTCTGTTCCTCAAGGCACCCACATTTTTTCTTCATCAGGGCCTTTGTGTCTACTTTTTATTTTGCTCATCATGTTCTTTATACCACATTCCTTATCTTTCAAATACAGTGTAAATATCATCTCCACACAAAGAGGTTTTCTCTCTGATCACTTTCTCTAAGTAGTTTATTCACCTGCTATTACGATAACAATTTTTTCTTCAAAATATTGTAGAAGCTGTGTGTGTGTGTGTGTGTTTGTGTGTGTGTGTGTGTGTGTGTGTGTGTATCTCCACATGTTTATTTAGTCTGTCTATTCTACTGGACTCTAAGCCCATGAGGTTATATAATATACCCATTTCTCTTGCCACTGTTTACCTAGCCAATGCCTAGCATATAGTATGTATTCAATGAATATTTACTAAATGAATGACTAAAACAATAGTACCATTTCTTTTTGTTCAGAATTCTCTTCTGGACAGATTGGGATGCCAATTTTCCTCGTATTGAATCTGCCTCTATGAGTGGTGCTGGGAGGAAAACCATCTACAAAGACATGAAAACCGGGGCTTGGCCTAATGGACTAACTGTGGACCACTTTGAAAAAAGGATAGTTTGGACAGATGCCAGGTTTAAAAAATAATCTTTTTTTGTATTCTTTGTTTCCTTCCTCAGATAATATTTATAAATTCAAAGCATGTTATAATATGCATGTATCATGTATGCACACATTAAAATTGGTGGTGATTTTTGTCTGTTTTTATTATAGTGGTAGTGATTTTCTGGCAATTGCTGGTGATTTTTTTTGTCATTGTTATGATTTTTTTCTTCTTACTAATTATATACATGCTTCTAAAAACATTTTTTACAAAATATTTTATCTGTCACTTATCTAAATAATATGATCACATCACTAGACTATTTGAATGAGTTTTGATAAACTATGGATGTAATTACCTTTCTGTAGGTCAGATGCCATTTATTCAGCCCTCTATGATGGAACAGGCATGATAGAAATTATCCGAGGTCATGAATACCTTTCTCATCCCTTTGCTGTATCTCTATATGGGAGTGAGGTCTATTGGACAGACTGGAGGACCAACACATTGTCCAAAGCCAATAAGTGGACAGGGCAGAATGTCAGTGTGATTCAGAAAACCAGTGCCCAGCCATTTGACCTTCAGATATACCATCCTAGTCGTCAGCCACAGGGTAAGTACTTGGTATGAATTAACCACCCAGAAAGTATTTTCACCTTAATCATATAATATTTGAACTATAAAATAACTTCTGCAAGTTAAGTTATATCTTATATATATTGTATGATGGGAGTGATCCCAGCCTTAATTTCAATTACTTCAGGATTGTTTTTCCCTTTTAATCTCACGTAGAAATAGAGAAATCTTAAAACTTAAGGGTTTTATACCAAGTCCACAAAGTTTTAGTCACTGCTATCGCATCAATAAAGGATAAAAGATACTGTGGGAAGTTGTAGAAGGTCTTCAGAATTGGAAACTCTTATCTAAGTATGATCAGTAAATTAGAGAACCAAGGATATATTTATGTTAGACCACAAGTAGTCACTCTATAGTTTATGGAGAGAAGGAATGACGTGCAAGAAAGGAAAAACCACCTGCTTGAGCTTATCTGTTTTTAGAGAACTGAGTTCACATGAACATGTCTGCTATCTCTCCCCAGGTATTCCATATTTTGGTTCAATAGTAATCTTCATATTGGCTTTGTAATTTAATTTTCTCTACTTAATCCTTACCAAATGTTTTGTTTTATTTTATTTTATTTTATTTATTTTATTTTATTTTATTTTATTTTATTTTATTTTATTATTTTATTATTTTTTATTTTATTTTTTTAGGCGAAGCAACCCTTGGTTGACTTCACAGATTGCAAGGACCTTGTTAGCTTACAATCCCTTATTTTTTATTTTTTATGCCTGCAGTACCTGGTCTTTCTAGGTGGTCTCCCTTCCAAGTATTAACCAGGCCCGACGCTGCTTAGCTTCCAAGATCAGACAGGATTGGGCTTATTCAGGGCGGCATGGCTGTAGACTAAACCAAATGTTCTTAATTCTAAGTATCCCATTTATTTTTCTTTTCTTTTCTTTTCTTTTTTTTTTTTTTTTCTGGAATATCATGGCCATTTGGTGTAGCATCAGCTCATCTTTTGATACCTCTTGCCTAACTCTGCTCCATTATGATATGTGTCATAACCTATGAAACTCTCATGACAACACGAATAATGTTCCTTTTATCATTAGGGTATTTTTATTTGAGACATGATTCTTAGATAATGAGCTCTTTTTTTACAGAGAGTATACCTTCTTCTTTTTCCATCTTTCAGTGTAGAGTAAGCAGATCTTCCACTCATTTTATAAACCACACTTCAAGCCTTATTTTGAATTCATGTTTTTTATAGTATCTTCTAGACTTGACTAAAAATACTCATCTCTGTGGTACATAAATTCCATAGCTATCCTTTGTCTTTCTTTAATGCTTGGTATTCCTTCTCCCTTGATACTATTTCTCCCATCAAAGTTTCCTCACCTATAAAAGTTTCTGTGCCCTCTCTCTGACGTAATCTGATTGAATTCAATAATTTTCCCAGATATTCGCAATTTTTCAGTTTCAATTTTCTTATATAATTTTCTTATATATAATTGATCATTCTTTGTCACATGGGAGTTTCATACACTATATGAGCAATCACTTTAATCTTTTCCTACCACCATTAACTTCTTTATTCCTTTTATCCTACAAACCTGCAAAGCATGAAGATTTTAAAGAGAAGAAATATAGCTTAATCATTTTTGCAATTAAAAAACATTTAGTAAATACATTGAATTCAACTAAATTGAAATTAGGCAAGAAATCATGATTCTGACCAGCAATGTGTCACTACTATAATGAAAAAAAGATAATCTTCTTCAAAAACTTCTTTTAGCATGGAGGAGTATCTAGTCATAAACGAACACTGTAAGCAAATACTCATACAATAAGTTTTAATTTTTGTAAAGGCAAAAATACGTAAATATATATTTTTGTCCTCTGGCTGATAAGCATTTTATAGAAACTGTAATTCTTATATTTAGAGTAATTTAAATAAATTAAAACATGAAAAAATAGCTCGGGTCTATGTATTACATCATTCCCCTCCTTCAAAATAGAATTGATGTATTTCATTTACTGACTATCTGATTTTCCCACATCGATATGACCCCTAGTAAATTCATAGAATAGGAAGGAACGTGATAATTTTAAGCTTTTCTGACATTTCCACATATATAGAATGGGAGTGAAACATTCAATATAATTAATTTGGTTGGGGAGATATGTTCTTGACCTCTTTACCTAACTTGAAAAGTGATTTATATTTGACTTCTCCACTTTACATAAAATAAGAAAGTTTTTACTGTATGGGTCAAATTTAACATATTTTCCCAGGATTCAGGGTAGATATTCTAGTCTTTATATACTTTTAGAGACTGCAAACTATACTGAGAACTTGCTATTTTCTAAATGAAATTCAGTCAGTTTCCAATTTTGAGAATGATCAGATAACATTTTCCTTTTCTCCTTTATAAGGATCACTGAGCATATACAATCATTATCCATCCTGTTTACCTGCTTCTGTAAAGTAATACTTCAATGCTAGGGAATAAATAAAAAAAATGCAGGAACATATTGACTATTTTATTACCAAGGGTAGAATTATAATAAAAATGGTGACAAAGTTCAGCATTAACACAGGTACAATAATAATAACTCCTTGTTTTCTGGTTAATGAATGCAAGATTCACGAAAAAAATAATAAATTTTAAAAATATGTGACATTCAATACTGTAAAATTGAAATATATCTTTCACAAATTAAAGAAAGAAAGGTTAGATGTATTCTTTGAAGTTATCTAATTCTCCAAGTAGGGAATTAATAAAAGTTTTAATACCAGTTTTCTTATAAGTAAGCATTCATCATGTGTACAATTTCCAGTTTAGTCCTTGGACACTTAAGCAGAAATTTTAAAAAAGAAAATCTACTTTAGATCCTTTGGTTGCTAATGTTACATAAAATTGAGAAGAAATAAATCAAAACAAATTTATGTAATATAAAGGAATAATAGTGGGTATTTTAGATCTAATTTAAAAAAATATATTTTTCAGTACAAGGAAACCAAGCTTAGAGTTAATGGCATGGCCTTGGGAGCCCAAACCCCAGCCCTACAACTTATTAGTTGTATGATATTGGGCAAGATACTTAATCTCTTCATGCCTTAGTTTCCTCATCTATAAACTAGAGATAATATCATCTACATCATAGGTTCTAATAAACATGAGGTTTATAGTCATTAAATACAAGCATATTAAATACAATTTATATTAAATGTTCTTAGAACAGTGTCACACTGTTCTTTTTTTATGCTCTTTTATGCACTTTTATTTTTTAGAACAAAATAAAAATGACTATCTATATGTATATGTGTTCTTTAGGAGATATGTGCACACACATACATACAAACACACACACACATACACATATAACATAGTTCTAGTCCTACCAGCATTCTACCAGAGTTCATAATAGAATAGGAATACAAACCCATAAGAAAATAATTATAACCAAAATGTAGTTATTGATTCCCAAATTTGAAATCTAATGCTAGTAAATTAAATCTAAACCTGAATTTAAAGAGAGAAATACAATGTAATAGGTTGGATTCGGTCCAGGAATAATAATAACTGAAAGTCCTCCACTTGAAGCAGAAAGGAAGTTAGAGGTACCAGCTTAATGTCTAGTTTCCCTATCTTACCATTTTGGTCTCCACGAAGTTCTAAGTTTTGGCTAGCACATTTGAACATTGTGCTATTGTCTTTGGGGGTGGGGTGGCAGGGAAGTGGGCCTGAAATATTTCTAATTATAGGAGTGACACATAGGATTTATATATTAGGCATGTAATTATGATATCAAAGTAAAGATAAGACAGATGAGGGGAGAGATTGAAGATGAGGTAGGTAGTTTTAGGCATACGCCATTTCCAAAATGTAAAGGCAGAAAGTCTAGAGCAAAGTAGGACACAAAGTAGTAGTTTTATTGTGACAGCTATCATAGGGACTGATAACAAAAATTTGAATATAAAATATTGAGAAGTTTGGAACTAGAATTTTACATAAAATATACTAGTTTCACACTGGTTAGATAATCACATTTTATTGGAAGATTTATATGCATTTACCCTATTCCATAAATTGGACTGATAATTGGGTACTTTAAGCTAATTTCTCTGTATTTGGCATGTACTGGTAATTTATCACATGTGGTTGATGCTTATGTATACCTATAAATAATATAGGAGAATGTTGTTTCCTTAATATAGAGAGAATTTATATAAATACATATATATTTTTTTTACTTTTATAATAAGCAAAAACACCAAAATTGTAGATTTTTCCTTTTAGGTGAAGTCTTAATTTAGAGTTATGAAGCCATTTAATCTAAATATATTTTTATCATTAAATATAGCTATTAATTAAATAAATGTTGAATATATTAAAAAATGAACAGCAACAATAACAACAGACTTTTATACTAAACCCTTTGGAGCCATATGTTAATTTTTATTTGAATAATGAAATCCATGCTTACATGATTAAGCATTAAATAAAAATGGTTTCATGATTTTGAATTCATAATAAGAAAGGTATGCATTTACATAATGTTTTAGTAATGCTTTATAGACATCGCTGTTAATTTACACAAATATTTGTAGGAAAAAATCTCCTTCCAAGAGAGTTTCTCACTTCAGAGCCACATACCAACTTTAAATCTTTACAATTCATTTTTTACCTTCTCCACATTCATGGTATCATAAGAGAGAACTCTCTTAGCATTTATAGTTTGTATATTTATTTGATATTTTCCTAACTCTTTTTGTCTATTCAATTAGATTATAATATATTTGAGTAATAGTCTTTTTTATTTATTTGTGTCAATTATAGAGTCCAGCTAAGTCATTTATTATAACAATATTAATAATTATAATAATAATAACACCTAACACTTGCTAATTCTTCTTGTAATTCCATGAGAAAGATTCTTGGCAACATGGTTTTACTGATGAGGAACCTAAGGCAGAGAAATGTTAAGTGATTTGCTTAAGGTCTAATAGTGAGTGGGTAATTGCCCAGGTATCCAACCTCATGGAGAGTCACCCCAGAGCTCCTTGCCTTAACCACTATGCTCTAATGGAAGAAGACATTGAGTTCATATTAATTGAGTCTCCTTGGAATTGTTATATCACATCATCAATGGCTGGAGAAAGGCAAATTTTATTGATAAATTCACATTAGAAAAACATTCTTACCTTCTTGGAGTTGATAGTCTAAAAGATGAACAAACTAAATTAATGACTAGGATCAATAAAATAACTTATTATAAATGGATTTAGAATTTAAGAATATTTTAAATGTATTTTAAAAGTTAGCAAGGTATGATCTTAAAAATATTTTGGGTTTAGCTTAGTTCAATTCCTTCCTCTGTCTCTAACTGGCCTCCTTACCTGAAACAAATTAATTAATTTCTGGAGTTTTATTTCCTCATTTGCAGGTTGACAAAGCTGTAGGCAAGGAGAGAATAAATAGGAAACCAGATTGGGCAGAAATCAAAGCATGGTGGAATTTAAATGATTCCCTTTCAAGGGATTTCAATTTTTATCTTCTAGGATAAGTGGTTACAATGATCTCAAACTTAAATGTGCATTAAAATTACCTGGAGGGCTCATTAAAATACAATTTCTGTACTCCACTCAAAAGCTTCTGATTCTAGTTGATCAAGCAAACAAAACCAGCAGTGTGCAAGCTGGAAACTTAACTCCATCTGTACAAGGGATAGTTTGGGAAGAGAGGACTGCAGGTAGGAGACTAGTAAGGATACACTTAGGTAGATCAGGAGATAACTAATGCCCAAATCGGGGAGATGGTCATAAGAACAGAGAATGGTATAGTTGAGATAGTCTTAGAGGCACAATCAATTTAGAAAGTATTGATAGAAGTTTGGGGAGAGAAGGAAGAATTTGGAATGGCTTTAGTTTTCTAGTTTTTTAATTGGCTTCACTAAGTGTGACAGAGATCATGGTCATGGTTTAGGGGAGAGGTTAGCAAACTATCTGTGAAAGCTAGATAGTAAGTATTTTAGGATTTATGGGCCATATGGTCTCTGCTGCAACTATTTGGTCTGCTGTTGTAGTGTGAAAACAGTTGTATGGAAAATGTATGAGATGGCTGTGTTCCAGTAACATTTTATTTAAGGGCACTATAATTTGAACTGCATAAAATTTTCATGTGTTATGAAATATTATTCTTTCCTTATTTTTCACCATTTTAAAAAAATAACTCACATGTCAGTGTTAGCTTCTTCCCTCACCTTATAAGGGTAGTTGTTTGTGAACATGGAGAAAGTATAACTTTCTTCTTTTGCATGTACATCTTCTCCCATCTATCAGGTTATTCATCCTTCTCTGTGTCATCTCTTGGCCTAAAGGCATTTTTTTAATTAAAATTTCAGATGTGATTTAATACCAGAAGAATTGAATTTGTTCATATATCCAGAAAGATTTTACCATTTTGTTATTTTTTCTTTTAGTTTTCTTTTATATTGCTTTCTTCAGCTTCTCTGATTAGACTCTTTTCTTGAAATATAGTGTTGTAAATACTTTATTCAGATGATTTTCACCAATTACAAAATGTTTTTCTCTTCTTGAAGAAATGTTTCCTCCTGAAAAGTTCTAAATTCAATGAAAATTTAACAAATATTTGTTGATAAAAATAGTACTATTTTTCAGTGACCATTTTATTTTACTTTCAAAAACAGGCTTACGAACTCAACTGTCCCTTTTAATTTTGTTCTTTAAGCCCAGAGTAACTGGCAAATGTACAAACTGTTTTATATAATACCTTAATGTGGCAATAATCCATAGAAAAAAATCAGAAACAAAATGAATGCGACATGAGGAGTTTCTTCACGGTTACAACTACTGGATTAAACATATTTATAAAAATGTTACTCTAATACAGTATTCATCCTCCAATCTTGTTTTGTCATGAATTGTTGAATGAATGAATAAATGAATGAATGAATCTAAATAAGTTGCTTCATCTAGAGAGGTAGGATATATAATGGTTAGAGCTCATACTCTGGAATCCTAAACTTAATTTCCCTCTTAATAGTTGTATGACTATAAGTTTTGTTTAAATCTTTTTAAAAATTTAGTTTACTCTTCTGTAAAATTGGGGTCATTTATTTTTATAAACAAAAATGGCCAGTAAAAGGAATGAAAGAAATAATACTTACAAAACATTTGAAACATTCCAGCATATTGTAATAAAAATAAATTATTACATTTTGGAAACTTTATTATTTCTATCAATTTTTCTCTCACTTTCTCATATGTTATGATAATATATGGAGAATCATAGGCTGTTTTTCAAAGAGTGGGTTTAACATTGAAATAATTTAAGTGCTTCCAATTGTTTCAAGAAAATATTTTTAGAAAATTAAACTTTCTTTGAAATTTGTAAGAAAACTGGCTGATCTTATTTTGTAAGAAACAAAAAAATTTAGATTCTAATATATTAATAATATTATTGGTCCTTTAGAAACAAGTATTACTTATGAAACAAAGAATAAGGGATTCCGTACAGGGGTATTGATATATTCAATTACAAGCTACTTTTTTTCATATGATTAATAAAAAGATAAAAAAAAATAGTCTTAAAATCATGTTTCAATATGATGGAGCTAAATCTAAAATATTTGTAGATTTCTTAAATTATTTACTTCCACACTTTACTATATCAAGATCTAACTACTTGCCATATAAACCAATTACCTCTCCCTCTCTCTTTCTATACATATATGTATATATGTATAAAATACTTTCACTTTTACTTGTAGTTGATATAAGTGGCTTTGAAAGGTAAAAATCCTGACTGAGGTGACATGAAAGGCAGGTTATATCGAAGCAAGGAGGTATTTCTGAGATTCGAGGAAACTTGTGAGGCTTTTAATGAGGTGCTTAGAACATTGTACGGTACTGAGAGCCTGGAAGAGTGAGCAGAAATGAGTAATGAAGAGAAGAAATGACAGTTGAAACATGCCATACACACGCTGCTATGTCATTAAAATTATTGATATAAAAAATCACAGTAGAACTCACTTTCTCATTTTATGCTTTCCTATAATAGATAATTCTTTGCTCCCAGTACTGATAATAAAGACTATTACCTAATTTAGTCTCTTAATTAATTCTTCTGTATTATCTTAAAACCATGAATGGGTTTTGTCAGTTCACTGAAAATCACCATTTTTAGCATTATTTCTTTGGCAAAACACAGTACAAATATCAAACAACTAAACTACAAATTAATTTATGTGCAGTTAGTAAATTTAGTGGCATTGTAAATTGCTATTTTTAAAGTATGATACAATAGAATCTATGCTGGAGAAGTGGAAAAGATTAGTAGATAAAGGAACCATAATAATTTTTCTTCCTTGGTATTGGTTAATGTACTTGCCTCAGTCATACAAACTTCAGTGATTTAGGGCCCTTCATTCAGATCTGTTGAGGTGCAGAATCCATCTATTCCAAATCAGGACTTCTCAACCTCTGTACTTTTAAATTTTGGGACCAGAATTCTTAATTGTTGCGAGGGGGGAGAGCTTTTCTGTGCATTGTAAAAAGTTTATTAACACCTCTGGACTCTGCCCACTAAGATACCAATAGTACCTCCATGTTTGTCAACCAAAAATATCTCCAGACATTCCCAAAGGTCACCTGGGGGGTCAAAATTCTCACTATCAACACTGGTTGCAAACCACAGTTGTTAGATAAAAAGAGTTTTGCAATTATAAAATAATTGTAAAGATAGAAACTTCCCTGACACAAATATTTCTTCTTCCACATCATACAGCAAGTGAAATAGCAGCAAGTAAATGAAGATAACAGAAAGACATATCATCTCTTTAGAATAACTGCAAGTTCATTGGTATTTTAAGATATACTTCACCAACAAATACAACATGATAATACACTTTCATTTTTATTCTTTTACAGAGAACTGTGCACAAATAAATGGAAATAGTACTTGTGACTTTAAATTTTTTTTTCTTTCAAGTACAAATATCTTAGAAGATGAGATAAGATTTTTAGATGTTTTATTTTTGGCTTCATAACAATATAATATAAAATTAATCCATAAAATATGATTTAATTTGATGAAAGTTACTCCTGCATATCTACTATGCTGAAATTTGGTGAAACTAAAGGAATAAGAACATCTTTTTATTTGCACATATGTTATATGTGTTTTAAATAAGGAATTCAGTCTAAGTCTTCCATATATAAAAAAATAATTTGAAACTACTTGTCAAAGAAAAATAAGATTTGGAATTAGTGTTTAATTGAAAGATCCTTTTGAAATTATTTTTTAATATTAAATATCTTCTAAAATAAAAATTATAATATAAATTATTTTATTATGTTAGTAATTATTTTTGTACCAATAAAGTTTATTAACAGGATGAATATTAATTATGATCAAAAGACTACATGGAAAGGAGAAAAATCTTCCTCTTATCTAACAAATTGAATCTTGGCAATCTTCTTCATTGAGCATAGTTATATTAAGTAAATAAAAATCATATTTTATATTGCATCTACATTCGCATATATTTTATTTAAATTTAGTGTATGGAATATTGTTTGGGCTTAAAGTGCTTACTTTTCCACTGATGAGGAATGGACTACAATTAAACATAGTTTGTATGAAATATAGTTATTTTTAATGATATTGTTTTCTTCATAGAATACACATTAATCTTCTGTGATTGGATAACTAACATTTGATTCTCCTATAAAGTATTATAGATATGCATTGTTTAGTCTCTTCACCTAGAACTATGATGTGCTTTAGAAGATTAATTCACTTTCCAAATTTTTAGATTGCTGTCTTTTTAAAACATATACTCACATACATTGATGAGCATGTATATGGATCCAAATGTCTGTAAGTCTAACAGCAATAGATAACAGTAGAGATTTGGGAAAAAAGACAATATGTATGTATATAATTCATAGTTTCTAGAAGCATAACACTTATACTCTAGCTGAGAGCTTGACAGACTAAGGCCCTCAAGCTAAGCTCAGCCTTCTGGCTATATTGTAAATAAAGTTTTACTTGAACATAGCCATACCCATTGATTCACATATTGTTTTATGGCTGCTTTGGTGCTACAATAGCAAAGTTGAATAGTTACTATGAAGAACATAAGACATCCAAAGGGAAAAACATTTACTGCCTGGCCTTTTACATAAAATAAAAACAAAAACACAAAAACAAAACAAAACAAAAAATCTGCCAACCCTTGATTTAGCTAGAGAGACTAGTGTATACTAATATAAAATATATGAGTATATGTCACAGACAATTAGAAAATAGAACAGTAAGCAATAAATCACCTAATGCTTTGTGTAGTCAATAATTAAAACTAATATTCAATGATGGAAAGAATCAGCATTAGCTAGCTGCATTAGAAAATGATTTCTAGGAGAAAAAATGACTTGAACTGGTTCATGAAGGGAGGTTAATGTAAAGATGTTGGTTATGAAATTCTATAAGAAGAAAAATATATTATGCAGAGGTAGAAAAAGACAAGCTATAGATATTCAGAGAACACTAAGGAGTCCATTTTGGCATGTGCATCATGTGTATACAGAAGAAGAGTGGTAGATGAGGCTAGAAGATAGATTGGTATCTTACAAAGAGAGATTGATATATTCTTGGCAGTACCAAAAGTATACCAGTTACATGGCTGTAGGGGTCACTCAAAAATGATGAAATAAAACTTTATGTTGAAAGATGAAAGATTTAAAAATGGAAAAAAAGATAACACATTTTAGGAAAAATGTGAGAATACTTGACAATTGATTAAATATGGTAGTGAAAGAGAAGCGAAAAAATGCTTTCAATTTAAAATTTTGTGGGCTTAAAAGACTGATTACATCTTTAACAAAAAGTAAACAGAGTGAATTGGAATAAGAAACTGGCAGGTGAATGAGAACAGTAGGTAGACAAATCTGGCTGGTACAGAAGAATCTAGGGGAAAATCATAGGAGAGATGATTGAGATTTTGTGAGGTAGATAGTGAGAAGCCATCCAGGATTTTAAGCAATGCAGCTTTACGATCAAATCTGCATTTTATAATGATAACTGTACACAATGGGGAGAAACTGGAAATCAAGAAAATAGTTAGGAAATAGTGCAGCAATACAAGCAAGAGATGATGCGAACCTAAATTAATCAGTGACTACATAAATGAAGAAAATGGTGTAAAGAGTTAAGAGTAAGAACTCTGTTTTATCTGCTATTATATCCCAGCTTTTAAAAACTAGATAGAAAAAATAGGTGCTACATAAATATTTATAAATATTTAGTCAAGACATAAATATAAGGAAGGGTGTTACATGTATCCCTGAGGTTCTTTGTGTTGTCAACTTGAGTTTAGATTATGTAAATTATCACTGAACCCAGTCTATTCATCTGTGTTTGACTTTCAGCTGTTAAGATTGCTTATAGTATACATTGACTGATCATCTTTTCCCATCTCCTGGATACGAATCAGTGAGATAGTGTTGGTAGTGTAAACTCTTGTAGGAGTTTACAACCTCTGTATCAATATTGGATTTTGCAATAGTATTTTTATATAGTGCTCAGTTGTTTTATATCAGGCATTGGCAAACATTTTCTACAAAGAGCCAGTTAATAAGTATTTTAGGCCTTTGGGGGCAATATAGTCTCTGTTGAAACTGTTCAACTCTAATATTATAGTACGAAAGCAGCCATAGATGATATGTAAACTAATGAGAATGGCTATGTTCCAGTAAAACTTTATTTACAGAAACAGGCACTGGACTGAATTTGGTTTAGGGGTCATTTTAACATAAAGCAGAGATTAGCACTAATCCTTGTTTTATATAGTAAAACATGAGTATAGTGAACCAGATTCCTTAATTTAATAATTAGAATAAGTATCTGTTCAAATGCATGTTTATAAAGACATTTTGAAAAGGTTTAACAGCATTATTTCAAAGCGATAAGAGATAAAAATTAAAGTAAGATGTTCTTTGTAGATTTTTCATGCTGTAAAGCACAAAATAATGTGAATATTATATTATGGTGTTATCATTAATACAGATATTGGGTTACAAAGTCATTATATGTGTATCATATATAGAAAAATTAGCATCTTTGATTTTAAAAATATTTGATCATAATTATAGAATGTTGAGAAGAATTGGTATGATTCTGAGCTTAAAACAAAAAGCAATGATGTTTGAAGTGAAATCTAAGCACCTGTCATTGAGCTGTCATGGATTATGCTTTTAATTTCCATGAGGGAAATAGCATTTGCTGTGTCAGTGTTTTTAAACAAATTTCTCCTCCTCCTTTCTTCCCTTCTCTTTACTCCTTTTTTGTTCTTTCTGTTTTTCTTTTTTCTTCCTTTTCTCTTTTTCGGGTTTTGAAAACTGAGCTTTCTCTATATACCACAGCTAGGTACTCCTGAAAATAGGTATCTAACAGTTACCCAACAGTGCCTCTTTTTCATTTTGCCTCCTCCCCTGCAACACCTTTCCTCCACAATAACTTTTATATCTATTCTCTTGCTTCTCTAGCCTGCAGTTCCTTAGGAATTCCAATTACAAAAGATGAAGCTCAAAGGGAAGATAGCAGAATATATTTCATTTACTCCATGGGATAGAGGGACTTGCACTCCTACGTAGTCTCTATACCCTAGCTTCCACTCTTTTCTAATAGTGTTGGTTCTTAATTAATTTACTTGGAAAAATGGTTCTGAGTCTTTAATTTCCTTTTATCTATTTATATTTTTAATCAAATGCAAAGATATGGATTATTTTTATTATCTTGGTGAGACGGTAATAAAGAATGAGAAAAGCCATCTTGAATATTTATCAAATTCATTTAATTCCTCTCATCTTCTACAATTTTATTATATTACATTATTTTTTGATATTTTTTTTGTGCTTTAAAACTCTATAGGACTGATATTAACTACTATGAAAAATAGGTCCACCCGTTTGGAAGAAAATATTACTTGTAGGATCAAAAGATGTAACTTTTTTCTTTCTTAAATTTAGTTGCCTGGTTCTAAAAACTATTCTACTAGATAAGCTTTATAAATAAGATTTAAGAGAATAACTATTGATCAATTGAGATTAAAATCTTATCCAAAAGACATGACAGAACAAAAAATACAAAGAAATAAAAGAATAACATTGAACTGCAAAATTTATATTTCAGTCGAAATATGAATATATCGTTACTTATATAATAGAATTTACGAAGTATGTGTATGTGGAGCAAACTTAACCATGGAATCAGTTAATACAAAAAAAAAAAATGAAGAAGTAGATGTCTTAGTAATGAAGGTAGGCAAATATTTCTTCACAAAGGCTCTAATTCAATAAAGAGGAAATGGCCTGAAGTAAGGGTATATACTTAACAACAGTTTCCTAGGGAAACTTAAGAGTGGTGTGCTATGGCAAGAGAGGAGCCTATAAGGAGTTTAGGAAAATAGCAAAATCCATTGGAACTCCCAGTGTCTGGGTTATAGTCTACTTGAGTTCATTACGTAGTAAATTTAATAATTATTCCTGGTTGTTTCTCAGATTAGATCCTGAAACAAAACAAAACAAACAAAACAAAACAAAACCAAAACAAAACAAAACAAAACACTTTGCTTCTAAGGCAATAGTATGCATACCATCCATCTTAGAGAAAATTGAGGGGTTGTTTTCTTTATCTTTCAGGAGAAAAATGTTTTATTAAGATAGCTGCTGTGTATGGGTGTCTATTATTTTCATATTAATCACCCTAGTAATAGGTGCTATGTAGGGAACTTCACTTTGAATCATTAAGGGAATAACCCCTGTCAACCTCAGAGGTTCCCTAATATATTCTTTCTTCTTCACTGTTAATATTTCACTGTGTAATTACAGCTCCCAATCCCTGTGCGGCTAATGACGGCAAAGGCCCCTGCTCTCACATGTGCCTGATCAATCATAATAGGAGTGCTGCTTGTGCGTGCCCCCACCTGATGAAGCTTTCCACAGACAAGAAGACCTGCTATGGTATATTCTTAAAGTTCTTATCTAAAATTTAAATTGAATTCTCTCAAATTGTATTAGCATTTAGATTTTTCTCAGAGTAAAGCAGATGAGGTTTTTAATGTCCTTAGAAACGTTTGAATGTGTGTTATTTTTAGACTATTGATGATTCATCTGTTGTGGGGGAGACTGACAAATTCTTAAAATATGTGATATGCTGCACTTTATTATTTATTATCTTATTCATTTTTCCTTGCAACTTTATTATTTGATGTGTTAGCAGAATTTATCTCTACAAAACAGGAAGATTTGTAAGTAAAAGTGAATTATTAGAAAATGATGATGCAGGTAACCTGCATAACGAAGAGGTACGTAACAGCTTTAATTCCCTCCTGCTCCATCTGAAGTCACTTTAGCACCATTTTGTATGGGATTATCAACTTGGAGAGGGGGAAAATGAAATAAAATGTATAGTTTTAAAAGATTTGTAAAACATATTTAAATAATGACTTTAAAAAAAATGAATGAAAATCTGACTGGTGTTTTTCCGGTTTGTTTTACTTAAATTTTGAGTAATATTTTTCTTGTTGTTTATTTGCAAATCAATTACTTTTAAGGACATAAAAGAATGTACATAATTTGAGAATTTAGGCACATGTAAATTTAATTAATTTTGTGCATTCATAACATATCTCAAATAACAAGAATAACCTCAAAACAAACAACAAAAGAATAGAATATCTGTGACTCCTATTTCTATTTAATCAACTAATATTTCATAAACTCAGTGATAGAATGATGTCTATGGAAATACAAGTGATACAATGCATGAAATTGTTAGACAAATTTACAAAAATTTACGATAAAGCATGGTTTAACATTATTTGAACCTTAGTTTTGATAGAGAAAAATTAAGCACTTTCTAAAAAAGTAGTGTTTCGTTTAATTTTATTTAATGATAGGATAGAAAAAAATGTTCTTAGATTTTCTTCAAACATCATTTAATGCAGTGCAATATTGTCATAATTATGTGCAAAGAACAAATATAGTTGTTTGACATTTATGAAGTTCATGTATTTTAGTAAGTTTGTTTGAAATTATAAAATCAATTACTGAGAAACAGCATTTCTAACTAAAGAAAAATGAAGACTTAAGGATTTTAATGTAATTTTACACTTGTTTCTAGTAAGTACTCTAATTTAAAAATAGATAAATCACTTTTGCATGAATGTTTCCATCAAATCTTGATTATGATTTTCTGGTGTTAAAAATCTGTTAAATCATCAACAAGTAATATTTTAGAATGTCCAGAGTGCTTCAGACTTGTTAAGCTTATAAGAGGAAAATGTTATTTTTATTTTTTCTAGAAATGAAAAAATTTCTTGTTTATGCAAGGCATTCTGAAATCAGAGGAGTGGATATTGATAATCCATATTTTAATTTTATCACGGCCTTTACTGTTCCTGATATTGATGATGTTACTGTGATAGACTTCGATGCATCAGAAGAACGTTTATACTGGACAGATATTAAAACACAAACCATTAAACGAGCTTTTATTAATGGAACTGGATTAGAAACTGTTATTTCAAGAGGTAAAAGATTTGCATGTTAAAACTTAAAAAGTGTTTGTCATTCAATTTATAATAATCAGAAGTCTCTTTTGTATCCTTTTTCAATTATCCAATTCTATGCTGTTAATTGAAAGTTATAATTGATTATTCCGAGATTTAATAATTCTATGTCTTAACAATTGTGGAATGCTATAATTATGTTTCACATAGTAGCTTAATAATTAAAAATTTATTTTCACAAGAAGAAATAATGTCAGAACAATCTCTTTAAAATTTACAGGTTTCTAAATAAACTAATTTTAAAGACTCCTTTTTGCTGATGGGAGAATATATTTGCATAGAGAAAATGTAGGTTATTGGGGAAGATTGGTTTTCCTTACTAACCCTAACTTATTATCAACTTCCTTTTGTATATATTTCTATAGAACTAGACTATACACATAAGATAGGGAACCTATTCCTATCCACTTCCTAACTCAGCAGATTGAATCATAGGTTCTCAGCAAATGTCATTGAGTTAACCATTAAAAAAAGTAACTTTATCTAAAGTAGAAAATGTAACTGAAGTGAGACATACATGTAATGGCAGTAGTTGAACTCTAAATATTTAGCATTTAATTATCCTAATTATTGTTTAAATTTTGTTATATTGTGATTTCTGGGTCAGTTATTATTTTATTGAATGAATCTTAATTGAGTACCTGCTGTTTGCCATGGCTGCAAAAGTAAAAAAAAAAAAAAAAAAAAAGACAGTTTCTCTTCAACATCTTGACCCCTAAACATAATAGAGTGATTTGGAGGAGAATGAAGGAAAGGGTAATCAGTATTCTATACAGATATTTCAAATTCCTAGGCTTTGAAGCATACTGAAAATTTTAAATCAAATCTTATTTGAACAATAATCAATCTCTTAATGAAAGCAATAAGTACAGGTTTTAAAATCACAGTGTTTTTCAAGAGTTTCTACACATAACACTAAAAGGCTGGCTTGAGTTCAACTAGTAGATAGACCTGAGAGTATTTGATCACTGAAGTACTTTTTTATTTATGCTAGCTCTTTACCCATCTCAGATTAGTACTGTTAAAGCAACTTGAATGAAATGGTTATAAGCTTGTTTAAATATTTATTTCAAACTTGCCCTAAGAGAAGAGCCTTTCTAAAACAGCTAATGTAAAGATTTCCTCCTTGTACAGGATTTTTTACTGGGAAAATGGTTAGATAAGCATTATTAGACTAGGTTCGAAAAAAGAATTTCTGGATGATGGTCACTGAAAACCTCAAGAGACTAGTTAAAGGGCTTTAGGTGTCTCCCAAGACTGATAGGCAAACAAAAAATTGCTCAAACGCTTCATTATAAATATGAAATGCATCCCAGAAATTTATGTGAATTGCATAAAGTATATGATATTCTATCCCCAAAAAATTGGGGAACATTTTTCTGTCTCTAATTATAGATTGGTAATTAGTAGTAATTTGGTGAGATTATTTTTGAGAAAACCACAAGAACTAAATTTTATTTAGCACAACTCTATTTACAATTATTAACCAATAATTAAGTAATAGTATTTTCTTACTAATAATACATATACTCATTAGGATCAATAACTATTAATCAGTCATTTTAACAAATATTTGCATATTTTCTATGGAATAAGTAATTGAAGGCTAGTATAGACTGAATAGTATTGTTGCGGGAAAAGTTCTTATCTTATTCTGCAAGAAAGAATTAAAGGGTAAGAGGAGCAGCACACAGGAAAGCACAGGGTTTAATAAGCAAAAGTACACACTGGAGCAGGGGGTGGAGTGAGGGGAGGGGAAGAGAGCAAGAACAAGAGAATGAGAGTGAGAGTGAGTCATGCCGATGTGGCTGGTTATGAACTTTTTGTTCTCCCTGGCGGCTGAGCTCTGGAAAACGTGGTGCTTAGGTAGGCTTATCTCCTCCCAGTAGGCAGGGAAGTTCTGTTTCCTGCTTTTTTTCCTCATCTGGTGTTTCTGGAACTATCATGGCATCAGGTGCACAATGGAAGTTGCAGTATTTACAATGCAGATGAGATTATAATGATATTATAATCAGCCAAAAGTCATGCCTCAGCCAAAGATGGCATGCATGCTGGAAAAGTCAGGTTTGGGCTTATCCTTCTCACAGGGGCTAAGACAGGGGAAGTTCTGAAGAAAGAAAAATGTTTCGGAGCTATATCCTGGAGTGGAGGGGATATCCCTGCCCTACCTGTCCTGCCTCAGTATGGAACACAGTGCTGTGCAAGCCAATGGAACTAAAGAAATGGAAACCAAATGATGCCAGCCTTTATAAAATAAGTTGTTGATTTTTAATGTTAATACTAAGGATAATGGGAACCAAGAAAGTGTTTTCAGAAAGGTGCAGCTACACGATTAGTTTTGCCTTTGGAAAAGATCATTCTAGCTATTATATTTAGTAGAGAGTTGAAGAGTCTGGGGTGGGGTGGGTAGGTGAGTAGTGGACCCTGAGAGACAAATAAATTGGCTGCTACAGTGATTTTAATAAAAGATGACAGAAGCCTGGACTAGACTGGAAACAACAGAGAGAGTGAAATGAGGAAAGATTTTAAATATATCAAAGAGTAAAAATATAAAGGAACTTAATTAAATATGAAGGTTGAAGAACAGGCAATGTAGAAGGATAACTCCCTGATTTCTAACTGCCTCACAAGTTGAACTATGTTGTTGTTTACTTTCTTCCACCGTGAAACCTTAAAGATGATATACTTTCCATTATTAGAAATACTCGAGATGAACATTTGACAGTTCAGCTTCTGAACTCATCAAAGTATCTCAAATTCGTCTAGTAATTGTACTTAATTTTATCCTTTTTTCTTTTAGATTTACTGTGAGTGACTCTCTGATCTTTCTCTTAATTCTTACACTATTGGCCTCCGTATTTTCTTACTTTACTGTCCTCGCTTTACTGGATATTTTCTTGAGGCTCTTTCCTATCTTTCTTAGCTTAAGTCTAATGTAAAATGAGTTTCAAAAATCAGGCCCCAGATCTAGCCATTGTCCCAGGCAGCCCCCGTTTTTTCCTTCCCAAGCCAACCAGTTTCTGAGGAAAACACTGGGGCTCTTTGGGCCAAACTTTTATGAAAGAGATTAGAAATATTTTGCCTGCTTTACTATTCTCCATAACCTGAAACACTAAGATGTTCTTAAACTCTGTATTACCCACATGAGCTATTTGTGACAGGGACTTTTAGCAGGTATACTTCTTATAAGGGTAATTGCTAATAGATGACTATAGACATATTCATTGTGTAAATTAACAAATATTTATACATGTTTATACATACATTTTTTTCTTTACCCCTTTACAAAAACCAAAGGTAATTTTATTCTAAAAAAATAAATGTAACAATTCCTGGCAAAAGTTTTTCCTAGTGGTCTATAGCCCTACTTTCTTGTGTTAATTGATTCTTATACTTCAGTAACTCATGGGTCTAAACACTTTTTGGTTATTCATGCTCTAAGGTGTATTTTTCTGACACAAGGAATGATATTAACTGCCATTAATGTGACTAATACCATTATTTCATTTAATCTTTGCAAATTTTTTATTAAGAATTAGTTCTTGAGGCAATTCACACTTGGGACTATATGTTAAGAGTTGCTATCAATCCTCATTACTCTTTAGTAAAAGGACTTGGGATTTTATCCCAAAAGCCCTAGGTGTTTTCCCTTTTAAGATAGTCCCACAAGTTCAATCGCCCCTCCTTAACTTGTGTACTGCCCAGAATTATACCTTATTGGATAAAAGATCCATCCCTTCACCCTCCAAAAAACTCTCAAATACTCCTTTTAATTAACATAGTAAGAAAAAAGAAAAGACATTAATATACCTTAAAGTTCCTATTAGAAACCAGGAGTAATATAACGGACTTTTCACATTTGTATGCATCATTATTATTTTATCTATCATTTATTCCTTATACAGTGCTTTGAGTTAAATGTTACTTTCTGCTTTTAAAGATGAAAAAGCACTTTGTTCAGGTTGCCATATTACGAAATAGCAAGGCTTTGTTACATCCAAGTTTAGGTTAGGCTTTTTAACTCTAAAGCTATGCTCTTTTTCCCTAAGTGTTCCTTTCTTTTACAAATAACAAAACTCAGCAGCTTTTCTGTGACCATATGTTTTGTACATTACGGTACATTCAAGCTTTATTTAATATACACTCAGCATGCTCTGCAGAGTTCATCTAGTAGTACCAGGATGAAGTATAAGGATTAGACTATGTCCTTGCTAACAATTTTATTGTTTATTCTGAAATATTAAGGAACAGCTTTTATAAATATGTTGGCAGCTTTACAAGATTCCAGGACACTGTCAATAGAATCACATTTTTTTTATTGGAAAAGACCTTTGATATATATTATTATTCTAATGCAAATTATAAATTGCTTGTCTTTGGAAAATTAAGGACTCAATTTTGGGCAAGTGTTATTGCTCTAGAAAAACTTTTTTAATACTAGAATCATCTACTCTCTGAATGAACTAGACTATTAGAATGGGTTAAGCAGAAGCTAAAATAAACGAAAGGAAGATAAATATAAATTAGAAGTATATCTGTTTATTTCTGTAAAGAATGTTCTTTTATATGCTAGGAAATTATCATATAATCATATGCTTTTTAATAAAAAAATTAAATCATTTTAAATACATCTTTTGATCACATTGCTACTATATAAAATCTAATTCTCAGTGTAACTTTGAATCTAATGACCCATTTCAGAGTAGATTTCCATCAGTATTTGAAATTGTTATCCACTTCTGCCAACAGTTATTTTGTCAGTGAGTACGAAAGAGTCATTCATTCTCTCTATTTTGCAAGACACCATATTAAATTGTACCCAGTAATAAAAATGCTTAGAAAATAAAAACTATTGTTAAAATTGGTCCAGAGAGAATGAAAGAAATGAAAACAGGTCAGTAAAAATAGTGAGCTCTAGATCTTGGAAACAGGCCTTGAATTAAAGTAGGAAGTTTGAATAGGAACATCTGTTGTTTTGCCTATTTCTGAATAGATTTTCAGTTTTCATTTTCACCCAGGAAGTTTTTGGTGAAAGAATGTCAACATCTGTGATTTTCAAAAAGAAAAAAAAAGAAAGGCAAAAATGACACCTATAACTGCCAATCCCTTGAGCACTATGTCTCTATAGCAATAGGTGCTAAATAAGCAATATTTCATATGTTTATTCTTCATCTTTTAGAAGAATAGTAATCATATTTTATTTTATGGCATAGCTTTTTTTTTTTTTTTTTTTTTTTTTTTTTTTTACACCATATTCTGGATTCTATATCTGAGACATTATATGGTTGGGGCAATGGCTGTTATTTAACTGAGACAATACATAAACTCAAGGAGCTTCCTATCTGGTGAAAGAATGGGTTAAACAACTAACTAAAATAGGCTAAATGAAATAAGGAGTTTAATAAGGGTGTGAACCACTTCTTAGAAAATTAGCCCAGGGAACACTTAGTTCTTACATGAGATTACTAAAGTGTAAGCTGGTAGTTAAAGTAGGCCTTGTGGGGAAATGGTAGTGAATTCGATCCAGGTTAAGACATATTAGTAGGCACAAAGGTCTGAACACTTCAAAGAAGAGTATGTAGTGAGGGGTGGCTAGACCTTATAAAAGAGTAAACTAGAAGCTTATCGTGATGGCAGATTACAGAAAGTCTTATACCAGAGTCAGGAACTGTTACTATATTTTTTCTATTTTCCCTCAAGGCAATAGGAAGCCACTAGAGACCTTTAACAGATGGATATAGGTGATTCAATCTCTCTTAAAGATAAACCAGGTGGAAATCTGAAAGTTATATTGAATAAATGAGAAACCGTGGTAAGGAAACAATTAGAAATTTATAGAAATATTCTAAATCTGAAACAAAAATGAGGTTAGAACAATGGGAGATACAGTATAAGAAGGCGACAGACACCAAGGGTATGGTAGACGTAGAAGAAATGTAGACTAAAAGAGAGTTGAAGTTGACTAGGTGATTGAAAAGATATTGGAGACATCAATACAGATGAGAATAAAAAAAGAAAGCTTGCTTCAAACTTTTTCCCAAATCAGCAGTGAGTTGTTTCTCTCAGAAAGGAATAATTAGAGGTTTAATACATTAAGAGATATGAAGATCCATGAAAATTATAGTTCTGCACCTATATTCTCTAGAAATAAAAATAGATTTGGGATACATACATATGTGTTAAAACTCACAAACCCAGACAATGCTAAACACTAAATTATTCAGAGTTGAATGAAGAGGCATAAAATTTGTGAGGAAAAAAAAATGAACAAACCCTCAAATATTATTTCTGACCGTTTTTCCTAACGTAGTCTCTCTAACTTCCTCCTTTGGAAACTCTGACTAGATATGCTAGACTATTCATTCATCAGCTCACTTAATCTTTTTGCTTCTCTGTTTTGGCTGTGGCTAAATTTCTTTATCTTGCAGTTCATTAATTGAATCACATCAAAGCTACTGGTTAATCCATTTAATAAATTATTATTATTTCTAATATTGCATTAAAAATATTCATAAGTATGTTTGGTTCTCATTTATATCTTATAAGAGGATCTCTAAAATAAATTATTGCACCTTGCTTATTTCAAAGTATATTTATTCCACTCATTTTGCTTTATCATAGGCTTAGGATCCTTAAACCTGTTATTTATATCTCTCTTTACTCTCTTATGTCTCATTTATTTGTGTATATTTGAATTTTTATTTCTGATTTTTTATGATAATGAACTCAATCTATGGGTTTTGTGAGAATTTTGGTTGAGGAATATTTTTATTTCAAATATTTCAAATCCATAAAGGATTTGAAATTGTTTCTGCTGGAAGGAAAATGAGTCACTATAAGCCAGGAATCACTTTAATTTGACTTCTCTGTCCAACCAGTGGATACCTTATTGATAAACTAGGTATCTCTTACCTGAGTATAAACCTATGCTTAGATATATTATTATTATTTTTTGTACCCAGAAAAAGGACAGAAAAAAATAAGTTTTATTTTTATTTTTAAGTTATTCTCCTTTCTAAGCAGGCAGGTTTTTTTTTTTTTTCTCCCACTCACCTATCACTGAGGATTTAGACCCTTCTGATATACCTGAGCTTGTTCATGTCTAGTCCCCTATTCTCTGTGACTATAAGGACTAAACTCTCTTGAAGTGAGCAATTATCCATAAATCTCTAGATTCTCATTACAAATTTTTGTCCCTATGGCTACTCTAGTCTCTGTATTCCCATTTGCCTTCTTTTATGGTTTTAACTATCATACGAGGTGTGTCAGCACTTGAGATTTTTATGCCTGTCTTACGAGCTTGACAATGAATTGAAAAGTTATAATTTATCATGCATCAGGAAATTTTGTGGCAAGAAGGGCTTTTCAGAATATCTAATCTACCTTAATTCAAAAAATAAGAGTCCTTGAAAATAGAAAAATTAACATTTTGAAAAAACTTGCTCAGAGGTTTTGGTCTAACTTACTTGAAGACAAGAAGTAAGAGCCATAATTTATTATTTCAATATTTCTGTGAAGGAAAAAATATCATTAAACACATGGCATCACCATCCTTATGGTGAATCAACCAGGACACTCTAAAGCAATGAAACTTTGGCATTAAGAATGGTTTAAAAAAGATATGTTTTACTTTGTACACAAAGCTAATATTTAGGAACTCCAAACAATCTAGTTGGTAGGGAAAAAAAGTAAGGACAGAGAATGAGAATTGCCTGAGTGTTCATTTAGATGTGTATACTACTGAAAATGAACTTAAAGACTTTATATCTTTTGTTTTGAGCTCAGCTTACACATAATCTTAAATTATCAATCATGCATGTTATGAATTTATTCAATTCATTAACAATATTTATTTTGAAGGCAGTGTTGTATGCATTTGGAGATGGGAGCTATAAAGATAAACTAGCAAGGAACCTACCCTTAAGATGTACATTTTAGAGTAGTAATATTTCAGCAAACAATTATCACAGTAGGTAGAAAGGCATTGACCAGATGTCGTCCTGTTGAATTAGGTAGGTAGAGAAAATCTTTCTGGCTGGGATATATAGGAGAATTTATCAGGTGTTTGTGGTTGAAGGGTGATATTGTTTATCAGCTAGCCTATTTTGCATGAAACTTAGGCAAGTGGAGATATGATAGGATACGAGGTACAGATAATCCCTTATAGGTTGGAAAGATCAGAACAAGTCTGGGAATCTGAAAACACATCAATATGGCTGAGGTGTATGGTAATTGTTAAAAATAGTAACAAATGAGGTTGGAAAGGTGATTCTATTAAAATTATATAAAAAGCCAGGCTAAGGAAGTTAGACATCACTTTTGCAGTGGTTGGAAGTTATTGAATACCTTGGCGAAAACAAAGGTCATGATCCAGAGCTCTCTGGTCAGAAAAACGACCTGGCAGCAACTAAATCAATTGCTTGATAGAGAAAAAAGACAATGCTATTGAAATATTAAAAATAAAAGTAGATTCGAAAGAGCATGAACCATACAATTGACAAGGTCTAAAAGGTATTAATAGCTTACACGTGACTATAATTTCCAATTTAATAATGCAATGCTATTTTCTAGGCCTTATGATTAGGACTCAATCAGAAATTAATAAAAGAATTTTAAGCAACAGAGACAGTCAAAAGGAAAAACAAAACAAACAACAACAACAAAACAAAAAGAATAAAAACCTTTGGAGAAAACGTATTTAGGGAAAATAATATTTTTAAAAAGAAACTAATTTCATTAGTTTTCCAATAACAAGCAACCCAGGGCAAAAATGCTGAAAGTATTAAGTTCTTAGATTGGCAAAGTACCCTTCAATTCTACTCTAAGGTGCATAAACACACATCATCTAGTATGATATTCACAGCAATCTTATGTATTATTTGTATTTACCTCATTTTCTCAGTTAAAAAAGAGGCCAAAATTTAAGTGACTTGGTTAAAGAGAAAAAGTAGACGTGCAACCCGGAACATGAAGCCAAATTTCTCATTACACCAATACTGGCTTTCAGCAACATATTAAATTCAGAGGGTGAAGGAGAAGGAAAAAATATCCTGGATGAGCAATACATTAGTATCAGCCATGGCAGGGTTATCTTTACAGAAATGCTGTATTACTTTTTTCTTTTTGTTCCTGTATAAAAAAGGGAATCAGAGGAGGATAACTTAAAATAAGAGTCAATTTCAAGTTTTGGGTTTAAAAATGTTCACATTAGAAAGCCACCAACGTACCTTAAATTAACGATGAAAGGTAACTTGCAGAGTGAGAAGATACCCATTAGAAGACAAAACTGAAACATAAGAGCATCATGTAAAGGCGTTGGATTAAAAGTGATTTAGAAAGAATAAAAAGATTTTTGAGAAAGTTAGCTTGGAGGAGATTCAAGGATGTCAGCATGGGGTGGAGCCTCCCCCGCCAGTACAGCCTACTAGGAGCTGCCAGGCCTTCGTGACTTATTTTTCTCTTTTTTTTATTTTGCACTAGTCAACACATTTTACAATCTGGAGTTTCTACTTTCAGGTGACAATCTAGCTTTTTGGTGCCTTTTGAAAATGATAAATAGATGTAGCAATTCAACGAGCTAAGTAGCGGGTGCCCTGGTTGTCTGGAGGCATTCGGACCGGAAACACTGCAGTAGCAGCACCTGGGAGCCAGTTAGAATTTGCAGAATTTCGGCCTGTCCCCAGACCAAATAAATCGGAAGTGTCGTTTTTATAGTCTCCAGGTGTCTTGTAAGTTTGAGTAACACTGGCCTAAAGAACTCTAAAGGTACACTATGCTAGAAAATATTAAAACTTTGTAAAATAAAGGCAAAGCCATTTCAGAGTTAGTAAATGCCACATCTTGGTGACTAAACTGGTCTTCTTTATCTATTAATATGCTAAAATAGATTTTCTAGTATCCATCATTGTTGGCACTTTATTTTAATTTGCTTCTTTAATTAAAATGTGTAATTGTATTTAAGCCTAAATAATATCATTTTTTAAAGATGCCTAATTGAATAATCAAGGAATAACAACCAAATATTCATATTGTCTGTAATAAATTGAAATGTAATTAGATTTGAGTAATTTCTATAGTTCCACATTGGAGGAATGCTAAAAGAATTTTAGTTTCTTTGTATCTCAATTTCTGTTAATTATCTGTTTTGAAAGATGTTCAAATCTGTTGATTCTTTGAGGAAAGTTGAATTGTTTTATTTCATTTCAGTAACAAATTGGCACTTAAAACATAAAATAGTCCATTTGTTGATGGCCCACAGTACCGTCTCCTAACTAGAAAAATGTGCTACCAACTGGAGAAGCTGTTACTCTAATTTTAATTTTGGTCACCTTGGCCCATAGGACCGCTGCCTATTTCTGTTCCTAAATGTTTACTAGTGAATCATTGACTCCATGTAATTTCAATGCTAATTGTTGCGTTAGGTTTTCAAATGGCTCAGCACTAAGACATTAATGATTATTCATGCTTTAAGAAGGGTTGATAAGGGAATGAGATTACTGTCTTGCACAATTTTAGCTAACAAATTAAAGTGTAAATTAAATTTTCCCTGAGACAGAAAATAACTTACTTGGAAAGCCAAAAGAATGAGAAACTTCATTTACTTTTAATTTTCTTTTTCCTGTTTTACAGATATTCAGAGTATCAGAGGGCTGGCAGTGGATTGGGTTTCACGTAATTTATACTGGATTAGCTCAGAATTTGATGAAACACAAATTAATGTGGCAAGACTAGATGGCTCTTTGAAAACCTCAATTATCCATGGAATCGATAAGCCACAGTGTCTGGCAGCTCACCCAGTCAGGGGGTAAAGTATGATTATTTTTTTAAGTTTTTCAAAAAATTTACATACTTCTGCTCTGATTTTATATAAAAACTTTAACTCAAGGGACAAATATATATCTGCTATACAGTCAAAAAAGCTAATATAAATATGGAAATTATAAAAGTGATTCCTGATTAGAGATTTCTGTTATCTGCAAATAATTAGATTTTTATATATTGTTATGTCTTTTTAAGGAGTGACAATTCAGAATAAAAAAAAATTCAGGAAAACGTTGTTGATTTCATTTTAAACACAGGTTGTTAGTAACATATTTGTCGCATGTTGATATTTTAGTCACTCCTAATAGATTAGATTCTCCCATTTTTCTGGCCAATCATTATGTGCCCACATAGAGAGCTTGTGCAGGGCTAAAAGAAATCATTTCTCCTCAACACTTTCAATGGGAATGGTTGAAATTATTTTGTTCCCTTCTAAAAGTGTCTGATTTCTCCAAGCCAAGTCGATTCAATCTTGGTGACTTACTTTATATAGAAATAATTTACTATAGTCATAGTTAAATATTCAGTCGTAAATGTAGGAGAAAAAAAGGAAGTGAGGTAATTGTCTTTCAATTATAGGACAAAGTGAAAGAGTGATGAATTCTTCCCAGACAAATGTGTAGGTTACTTTCAGCAGTGGCTTAACAATTTGGGGCCTCCCTGAAAAGAATTAATTGTGAGACAACAATTTACTTTCTATTAACTTTGTTCTTTAGTGTATGTTTCTAGTCAACAAGTATGTCTACATCTAATATTTTTAATCCAGATCTTTTTTGAATTAAGGAAACTCTACTGGACAGATGGAAATACAATTAACATGGCAAACATGGATGGCAGTAATAGCAAGATTCTCTTTCAAAATCAAAAAGAACCAGTTGGTAAGTTTTTTTTTTAATTAGTTACTACAGTTTTTAATAAGACAAATCTGTACTTGTACAACGTGTCCTTGATCTAGAGCCTAAAAGAAAATATTAAAGATTAATAAGATAAATTAAATTAAGAATTTGCCAACTTTATTGAATCCATTGGTTCTATGTGGAATAAAGAGAAAACATCATTTTGAAAAGAGATTTTTTACAGTATATTAAGTACTGATGTTACTTAAAACAATGTAACTAATAAATATTTTATTTTCACTAGTGAGTATCTGATCTGTTGCTACAGTGGCAGTATAATGCACTAAGACTTCCCTCATCATTATTGTGTCATTATTAATAGTTACAATGATTTGAGATTAAGTATTTAGTATTTGGTTTTCAGCAATTTTCATTCTGAGTATGTTTACTTAGTTTGTTTTTCTACCTTTGCTAACCATTGTAAATTATTTGATAAAATACGATGGTGCTAGAAGAGAGCTTTGAGTCATTTACATAAAACATCTTTGAAAATCTTCAGTACAAAGATTCTTTAAGAACATATGTTATATATTTACACATAGACACCTATACATTATAATATTTTTTCAAACTGTGTGGGTCCCAAGATTGGCTGTAATCCAGGCTCATGGCTAGGAATAGGACCTGGATTTAGAATGTTACATTCATGTAGTAGGGCGCCTGCCCCTAAAATATGTAAACATGCTTCAGCTGATTGTATCACGTATGTGTGGATAAATGTCCCTATTGTACTCTAATATATGTGGAGCCATACAGTCCCTAGGAAAGCAGAAAGAGAGCAGAAGGGGAGCATAAGAAAAGGAGTAGGAGAAGAGCAGAAAAAGAAGCATGTTCCCTGGAATAAAGTTGATGCCTTCCAATTCATTCTCAAGTCAGCTCCTCATGCAGTCTTCCAACTGGACATCTCACCACCAAACCTTCCCTTCTCAATCAGTTCAGCACTGACAAATTATAATCACTCTTTCCTCATAATTTCTTATATTTCCTTGAGAGGCAAGAATTGTCATATTGTTTATTTGTCATCTCAAAGTACCTTTGAAAAAATTCAATAATGAACCTGAATTTTGATATTATGTTAAATGTGCAAATGATGGAATATACAAAAGAAAATCATAGTTTTGCTTTGAATTGAATATAGTGCAGTTTTAAATTTGGGGGCAAAATCAATATACCATAAAGGCTTTTAGCAATTTTTTTTAGTTTTAGAAATGTGGAAGTATACTTATTAGAAATAACTCATTTTTAATAGTAATGATTCAATAAAGGTTTAGTATCATCAGTATTTGCAGTAAATAATTATTTTCATGTATAAACCTCTGAAATAAAATTATATATACTCTTAACAACTCTTTTATTTGGGCTGTTTTAAGATTTGATACACAATTGGAATTCAAAGTGGTGTTAGAAATTAAAGGCAAATTGAAATGCTAATATTTCTGTGTGGATGATGATAGAACAAAAGAAACATGGGGCTCTAAAGATTAAGACCGATACAAAGGACTTAATTTGGACTAAATCAATTTAGTTGATACTTATCTGGAGTTATTCAGAATATTTAATATGAAAAAATGAGTATGATGGAAATAGTATGAGTATGAGTCAATAAAGTCCTTACTTTGTAATATGGTGGCCATAGGTTACACCAAAGTGTTAATTAATCTACACACTTGTTTCTATAGTGGGGAAAACCTTATCTTGTTTAATACTAAATATCCATTTCCCTACTCAAATTAGAGAAAAAACCTAACAGCTTATAAAAGGAAAATTTATAAGAAAGGAATTAGTGTTACTATTTTTACTTTGTAATGGGACCCTCAGGAGTTATATACCAAATGATATTTTTAGGTGTATATGGATGATGATTTAACATTTAATAACAAATATTAGATGTCTACTTTATGTCAGTTACTATTATATTTGAAAATTAGTTTTAAATAAATTTAAAATGACAGTTTTTAATTTTAATTTGAACAACATATTCTATTTTACCAGAAACAACCCAGAATCTCATTACAAACTACGCATTAAATTATTATTAATGAGTATGGCTTTCAAGTCACAAATTTATTCAACAAACAGATTCTTGAGTATTTGGCCTATTGATAAAAACATTTGACACTCTCCTTTCCCTTAACAGGTACAGGAAACTAAATCATTTTAAATTCCATTGAGTAAATTTAACTTAGTGACCTCGAGCAAGTTATTGTTAGCTTATGCATTCCTCATCTGTAAAATCAAGACAAAATGTCTATTTTATATAATTCTTGTCATGATTGAATAAGGAAATCTTATCAGGACATCAGGCCTTTAATGATAGAACCTGTAAGGAGCAGTAGTAGAAGATGTACTGGGTCCAACAGATTGGAATTTGAATGATTTGACTGTCTGCAATATGAATGAGTTCACTGAAGAATAAACATAGAATAGTAACCATAGAAATTTAGCAGAGGATACTTGTAACGTGGTGTATCTCTGAGATGAGCAAATTTTTATGCAAACACTGTTATCTTGCTGCTAACCTTGAGAGGCAAACAAGTTTGAAATATCTAGATTCTACTCTCAAATTTTTCCAGCATCATCCCCAGGGCAGAAAGACTACTGGGCTGTCTCTTTGCTGCTGTAGTTTCTTGATGTGGTTTACAAATAGGTGTTACAAACTCCTTCTGGTAACTTTCTACTTTTAGTTAACTAATCATGTTAACAAGATGCTAAGATTGATAGCCTTTTCATTGCTGAATGAGAGACCATGTTGTCTGTATGTAAACAAAACAAATAATTTTATCTTTCTCATGTTTTCAAAATCTGGATGTTTCTGGCAAACCCCCAGTCTGCTCTATTCAACTACACTTCTGCCACAGATATTTTAGAAACATAATGAAAGAAGGTGAGCAGAGGAAGTTTTCCCCTGCCTCTGTTCTTCCCGACCTCACTACAATGAGTGATATTTCTTTATTGGTAGATCACTAACATCTCCTTTGATACTATTCATCATTCTTAATTACCACTTGCCAATTAAGAGAATCAAATTGTTCAGAGAGGAAGAGTGAACTTCAGGAACCTGGACACTAGGAACAGTTTATCCCGATTTTCACATTCACATAAAGCATTCCTTTTGCTGTGTTCCGGCGACAACATGGTTGGAAAAAAACATTGTTTGGGAGCCAAACAAATCTCTGCTTTGAATTAAAATCTCTGATTTGAATGTCTGCTTTGATACTTATTAGCTCTGTGACTTTAAACACTTTTCTAATCTTTCCTAAGACTGAGTTTTATTATCTAGAAGACGGTGATACTATTATCTATCTTTTGAGGTTATTTTTAGAATTAAAGCCATATATGCAATACTAAATGTTCCATCAACTCCATACTTAACTTATATATGCTAGAGAATTATGTGTGTGTGTAGGTGCTGAAAGAAACAAATACAAGAATGTCCAATAAATCATTGTTTATAATAAAAAATGTTGAAAAGACCACAAATCTTCATCAAAAGAGGAATGACTAAATAAATGTTGCATGTTTATGTGCTGAAATTCTGTATATACATACAGATGTTTATATATATATGTGTGTGTGTATATATGTACATACACACACACACACACACACATATATATATAAAGACAAATAAATATATATCAAAAGCATTGAGTGGGTAATTTGAAGAATAATTCAGTATGATACCATTTATATATTTTCAAGGTGAAACACACACCATTAATACATATTGCTTCTGGATGTACATATTTGTAAAATTGTAGAAAAAAGTAAACTAGAAATATGTACACCAATTTTATAATAGCAGTTGTCTTTGGAAGGGAGCAATAATGACATTCAAAGAGGAACTTTTATCTTAACCACAGTAGATTTAATTGTATTAGGAAAATTTATATTTCATAAAAAGATTCACATGAAATATAATAAAATGTTAATAGTGTTCAGTTCTGTGTAATGAATGCATGAACATTTATTATTTTTGTCTCTTCTCTGTGTTAAATGCTGGCTCCTCAAAAATAATACCAAAACAAATTGTTTATACCAGTGATCCCTGACTTTTTTGACACCAGGGACTGGTGCTCCTATGAGAAACTAATGCCTGATGATCTGAGGTGGAGCTGAGGTGGTGATGCTAACGCTGGGTAGCGGCTGCAAATACAGATCAAGCTTGGATTGCTGCACCGCCCACCGCTCACTTCCTGCTGTGCAGCCCAGTCTCTAACAGGCCATGGATCAGTACCTTCTGTGGCCTAGGGGTTGGAGAACCATGGTTTAGACAAAGCTGAATTTCTTACCTACTACAATAAGGAAGATCATTAACTTGTTAACATTTTAATAATGTCTCAGAGGGAAAAGAGCAAAGTTGAAATAGTAATTGAGATTTTGCCATTTGCTTTAAGACAGATGTTTTAGTAGGAGTCTTGGTTAAGATTAAGGATCATTATATAATAATTTTTAATTGGCAGAAGCAGAATGATTTTGAGAGAAGGTGGTACACAGAGTCTTGAGGTAAAAAGTGTCATTTGATGCTTTTTTATTGAAAAGTCGATGGGTTATTCGGGAAGTTCCTGAAATGAACGATAATGATATCTGCAACACTTTTCTTACTGGACAAGAATTTCTTAGAATAGTAAAGTTATGGCATTGAAGACAGTGGAATAGTAAAGCCATGTTAATGTAGACAATGAGCTGTGTCTTGGTTTTGATTCTCAACCCTAAAATTTCATGGATTCTTTATTTTTGTCTCATTTAAAATGCATTAAAACTATTCTTTGTAAGAAAATTGTACACTAATGTAGTCTTCATCAGCTGATTCTAAAAAAATCATCTACAATAGGACACAGTTATATATCCATCAGAGTTAGATGAGAGAACTAGAACCTGGAGTGTGTTTGGATAGGTAAATAGATAGATGATAGATATCGACGTATAAAAATAGGTTTATTGCAAGGATTTAGCTTATAAGATTATGAGGGCTAGGCAAATTTGAATTTCTTGGGAGGGCTGAAAATTCTCAAGCAGGATATTAAGCTGTAGACCAGGGGAAGAATTTCTTCTTCCTCAGAGAAACCTTACTTCTGTTCTTAAGTCCATTCAATGGATTGAATTGGACCCACCCAAATTTTTTTTTCAGATAATAATTTCCTTTAGCTAAAGTCACTTGATTACAGATCTCCAAAATACCTTCACAGCCACACCTAGATTAGTGTTTAATTGAATAACTGGGAACTATAGCCTAGATATGCTGATACCCCAAACTAATACCACAAGTTTTGAACCATGTTAACTTTGTATAGATTATTATATAAAGTATGATAATGTGATTTTTTTTAACCTAGGAAGAGAAAAAGAAAAAATGCTTTAAGATGTTTTATAATAGTTACAGAAAAAAAAAAAAAAAAGACAACCCTGTAATCAACCCTTCTTTCTTAAATCCAACTCCATGTATTAAATGGCTACTGCTGACGTTATGTTAAGCACTGTGGATGACACAAAAATGATCTTTTCATGTAATAGTTGCCTTGTAGTGTTAACATACTAATGAGAAAGACAGGAATGTGTGGTAAAGATCCATTTTGTATGTATGTAGGAATCTTGAAGAAAAAGAAAAATGATTTCCTATAATATACTATTTCTGAGAAACAAGTGAATGCTGGGAAACAAGTAAACAAAGGTGATATACTCCCCTTACCCATGTATAATCCCGTTATAATCTAAAAGGAATTGCAGTGTGACTAAAACTTTATTTCACCCATTTTTACCTCCTTTGATTCTCTACTTGTCAAGCTCCTTTCTCTAATGGTATATTTTAACAATCTATTCCTATTTGTGGTAATGCCTTCCCTCTCCTCTTAGATTTCAACTCAGGTACTATTTCATCAAAGAAACTTTCCTTGACTTCTCTGACTAGGCTGGCTCTTAAAATACACACTTTTAGCACCATTATTTCATGTTTTAGCTGTTGTCATTATTTTAATTTTGCATTGACTTATTGAATATTTGGTTAATGACTGCTTGCCAACTAGAAAGGAAACTACAAAGTTAGGGGCTGTATCTGTTTTTACCATTGTGTCCTCAGCTCAGAGCTCAATGTTGGCACATAAATAGATCTTCAATAAATATTCGTTGAATGACATGAATACTGTTTTGATCCTATCACAGGAGGCTCTTATAAGACTGAATAAAACTAAGATTTGAGTAACATGTGAAAGAAGTGCATATTTGGTGATCTAGGTATAAATTCATGTTGTATTTCATTCCATGTATCCAACAAGTAAAAAACAAATTATTCTCATATTCATATGTATAACATCATTTTCTCAAATTATGGAGTATAAAAATAAGTGGATTGTTTATAAATAAATAAATGACTGGCCAAGGAGGAAAAGATGGGCATTTTTGGTTTCTACCTTAGCTTTTCCATGTGTTTCTCTTGCTATTTCATCTCCCACCTCTTTTATAATCCTGTGACTACTTGGCTTTCATTAGCACCTCAGAGGTTTCTCAAAAAAATAAGAAAAATAGGCAAAAATACTATTGGTCAAGTTATCTACTTATTGACAAGTCTTCTTGGCACAAGGTATAAAGGTAAAACCAAATTATTTTGAGTAACCCTTATTCATTCTGACTCTATTATCACAATTTTGGTTTATCTTAATGAGCTAGAGAGACTCTTATCTATTAATTAACTTTAAAAATATTAATGAGTTTATAGCAGAAAGGTCCTATCTATATTCCATGAGTTTAAATTATTTATGAGGAATTGGTAGCAGATAAGATGACACTGGTTTCAAGAGTATCATAGTCACTGATTTATAACTATAATTATTTTTCAAGTTATAATATTTTTACTGTATGTGACTGAAATATTTTCTTAAATATATTCAATACCATAGTGTTTACTCATTTACACAAAATACTGAAGCATTTTGGTTTATTGTGTTTTTCTTTTTAAAAAATATTTTTTGCTGTTATTTTTTTTTCTTTTCTTTATGGACAGTTTGGAGCTGTGATACAAATAAGTGAACCATTTTTTCTTGGTTTTATATATAAATTTAGGTTGTTATCTTGTGAAACATCAGGGTTAAGATTCATAAGGAAACATTGGATATAGAAGAATCTTTGAAATACTCTCCAGAATGCATGTTATTATAACCTCACTTTACAAGATACTATTAGAACTATTCCCCTTAGATGATTTCTAAAATGGAATTTTCCAGTACTGTGAATGGACATATGAAAGTGTGAACAAAATAAATACAAGTCTGTTTTCGTTAGTATGCATGATCAACATACCCATGAAATACTTATATACAAAGGGGTATTTATTACTGCATTATTTGCTCATTGAATTTCACTGATATTTAGCTCTGCAGAAAATTATTGTAATTATTTTTAATGATGAGTCTGTCTGGGCAATCTGTAGCTTAAACTACTGCCCACTGAATTTTCTAAACCATTTCTGTGAAGAAAATTAGGTGATTTGGAAAGAAGGAGTTACTTTTCAGCTGATTTTTTTCCTCATGCATATTAATTGTCAGATTATAAGTTATTTTTTCCCAGTATATTAAGAGAAAACAGGATATTTTCTCTGGTGAAGCTGGAAAGTGTCAACTCAAAACAATCATTAGCTCTCACCCTTTTTGGAACCTGTATTCTCAATATAAAAGCACACCTTTGTGTTTGCATGCACTTACTCTGGAATGTATGATACAGTAGAACCATCATCACTTTGGCAACAAAAATTATATAATTATAGTGACTACTTTTTAAGCACTTAGAATATGTCGAGCACTTGCAAAATACTTTGCATGAATCATCTCAGTAATCATTTCTGGAAGGCTGTCTTATTCTGCTTTTATAGATTTAGAAACTGAGGCTTGTTTAAAGAAATTAGTTGTTTGTAATAAATGGTAGATTTGAGATTCAAGTTCAAGTTTATCTTCTTCCAAAACCATATTAAATCTTAACCATTATATTATGCCCAGAGAGGCTAATTTCATATAGTAATTACCTGACCTGAAGCAAAGATCAGGGAATAAAACTGGTATTTTTTCAAGCATGGAAAGTAGGAAAGAAAAATCCAGAGCTTGGATACTCCTGAGAAATGTGGGCCCAATTAGGACACAGCAGTCAGCTTTTCTAAGCAGCCAGGAGTACACATGAACCAATTTTACCTCTGTGCCAATTGTGCCTCACAATTAATTCTTTCTGAATCTTTAAATGCTAGTTTTAAACAATGATGCCACTGATACACTAGGCTTTCTAGTTTGTGAAATTACTTTTATATTCCAATTCACTGCATTTTCTTTTTTTTAATCCATATGTGAAATATACTTGATATAGAAGTAAATTATAATCTTATCAAAACACCCAACTTGGCATTTTATGAGTGTGTATCACTGAAGACTAAGTAGTTGCAGCCTTCAGGCAAGTTTGGGCTGAATAACTTTGTTTCTGTTAAATATAAATGAACCTTCCAGTTATCCATTGTTGAATTAAATATCTTCAATTAATATTTACCGCTCAATCATGTTGTATACATTAAGTACTAGAGCAGTTTGCATAACAGAGGATTTTAATTTACTACCAAAGCCATTTCCATGTTTAAAATGTTTACATATTAAGAACTTTATCCCTTATACCTCATAAAGCAACTTGGCCTGTCAATTAGCATTACTTTTCATGGTTCATTCTTAAGAATCTTGTGTATTATAATTTATTTCCTTGATGTTTTCCCTTTATTTTTATATAATCCCAACCAAAAGTAATTTGTTCATTCAACCTTCAAGTACGCCTTCTTGAAACAAAATATATATATTTTTAGTTAATTATTTCAACCCATACTCTATATAATGTGGATTTTGAAATGTCAATAGATAATATTTATAAGGAATTTTTCACTACATCAAAATAATTCAAGGGACCTCATTAAATTATAATAATAATAATAATAATAATAATAATAATACAAATTTCTGGGTATGTTTTCTTACTTGATAATATGGTTACATTTATAATTACTCATTACTTATTGCAGGCACTTTTATTATGTATAAAGCACAATTAATATATAAGACTCTGCATACCAAAAGAAATGTTAAGAATAGGTTACAAAAAAGACCAGAGGAACTGACAACCTGATATTAAAATTACACAAGCACATGCACATGAATAACTTAAATTTATTACAGTTTCATCTGATCATGCGTTAACTCAATCTTTCAATATTAAGTATAAAAAAAAGTTATAAAAAAGGGCAATAAAGTGTATACTAGGTACCAGACCCTGAAAATAAAACCTGGGACCTGTTATCAAGAAGATCATAGTCAGTGAAGGAAAAAGACGCAGACAACTACAAACTATTTGATGAGAATTTTAGTAGTTAAACAAAATAAGAACACTTAATATTGTTCATAAGTACTATCTTCCAGACACCATAAAGTTAATATAATCAGACACTGCAAAAATAGAGCAAACTACTAATTATTTGTGGAGAAAAAATATACAGGAAAGAGTTGTAACCAAATTGGTGATACTTTGAAATTTCAATGAGATCTTGGAGGAAAAATATATCTTAGTTTTAAAGGAACTGATAAAAGAGGTTTTCCTTCTTAGCAGAAAGGGTAAATAGTCATAATAGGCACAAACACTATGATATGTCTAGAAAACTCTGAATATTTCTATGTGGCTAGGAAAAATAATAAGTAAAAATTTAACATTATATTGACAGAAAGTGTAATTTAAAAATATTAAAATGGCACAATCTAGTGTTCTAAAAAAATATTTTGTTCTACTTTATCAAACTATTAAGTATATTTTGAAAAATTATAAAACTATGGATATTAAAGCTTTTAAAATGATCTTTTAGAATAAAACACAAGAAATAAACTGTCACTAGTCCTGGTCTTTCCCTCATTTCTGCAAGTATTATTTTTTACAATGCACATGATTTTTGTCAATCATCAAGAACTTGAAGTGTAAAATTGCCCCAGGTACAATGATTTATGTGATGAAGGATGGAAGAGACGCTGATATGATATGCGACAAGGAACTAAGTTAATTAACTTAGCTCTGTAACACTAAATAGTGTTGATGACTTCTTAATTCAGAGTGACTTAAGAAAGATGATTCCAAGGTAGAAGTTAAGATTAGGGCAGTATAGATACTTGCAGAGGAGAAAAAACAAAAACAAAAACAAAACAAAGCAAAACAAAGCAAAACACTTTTTTTCTCTATGCTCCTATGTTCTCTGACTCGGACTCTGTAAATTAGACTGCCAAAAGACAGATTAACAAGAGAAAAACAGTGTTTATTAGCACAAGTAGCATGCATATATACATGGGAGAAAGTCAGTGAAGAGTAACTCAAAGGAGTGATTAGAACCCGGGTTTATATATCATCTTTACAAAGAACAATAAAATTGTACAGTGACAAGACCAAGGAAAAGTGTTTTAGACTTTCAAGGGATACAAACTGTGGGAAGATGATTGATTACATGAGGGAAACTAATGGAAGATAAGTGTTGTTTTAGCAAGGTTTGTTATGTAGATTTCTCTCAGTGCCATCTCAGGGCTGATGAGAGTCTAGACTTGTTAAGGATCTAAGCCTGCTTTTAGACAAATAGTAGGGGAGGACAGAGTTCTTTTATTTGGCATCTGCTATTTCTCAGTGGTCCTTGGTTTAAAATAATCCTTAAACCAAATTAGTATATTTTGGAGTGACATATTCTGATCCTCTACATTCTCAACTAGTTGTTGAATAGTATGTTTTTCTTATTAATTGAAATTTTTATTGAGATAATTTTAGATTATCATGCAGTTATAAAAAAAGTAATAGAGAGGTCCCATATATAGCTTATCTAATTTCCCCAATTGAAACATTATGTAAAATTGAATAATTGCAATGCTGCAATGTTCCTTCATGTTGCCCTTTTATAAATACACCTACTCCCCTCCTGCTTACCACACTTTTACCTTTCTCCCTACACCATTTGTCTTCCATATATAAATGGAATCACACAATACATAACATTTTTGACTGGCTTTTTTTTTTTTACTCAGCATATATCCTTGGAGAGTTATTGAAATTGTTGCATGTATCAATAGTTCTTTCCTCTTTATTGCTGAGTAGTGTGCCATGGTATGTATGCACCACAGTTTACTAGTTGATTCTCCTGTTAATGGAAGTAGGATGATTCTAGTTCTTGACTACTACTAATATAGGTGCTATGAATATTCATGTATAGGTTTTTGTGTGAACATAAGTTTTCATTTCTCTGGGATACATTTTCAAGAGTACAATAGCTGGGTCCTGTGATAACACTATGCTTAGTTTTATAAGAAACTGCCAAGCTATTTTCCAGGGTGTCTATACTCTTTTCATTCACACCAGCAATGCATAGATAATCTAGTTTTTCTCTACCTCCTTGCTAACATTTAGTGTTATCACTACTTTTATTTTATTTTTATTATTTATGTCTATAGGACCTGGTCTTCCTAGGTGGTCTCCCATCCAAGTACTAACCAGGCCCGACCCTGCTTAGCTTCCGAGATCAGACATTGGGCTTGTTCAGGGTGGCATTGCCATAGACCGTGGACCATAGCTCCACATGGACGTGAACTCAGGACCTTCTGCATGTAAAACAGACATGCTAACCACTACACTATGGAACCACGTCCTCACTATTTTATTTTAGTCAGTCTTATAAGTGTATAATGATTTCTATTGCCATTTTAATTTTTCATTTTCTATCATGTTGAAAAACTTTTTTATGTGCTTATTTGCTATCTATATATATTCCTTTGTGAGATATCTGTTCATTTTATTGCCTGCTCTCTAATGGTATTTTTTTTTTTAACCGTTGAGTTTTGAGGATTCTTTTGTTGATACTAATCTTTTGTTGGGTATGCAGATTGCAAATTTTTCCCCGAACACTGAAGCTGTCTATTATTGGCCATCACAGTACAAAAGTTTCTAATTTTGCTGTGCCTGTATCATTGAGAGATGGCTACAAATTTTACAATAGGATTTTAACTTGAACGGACAATATGAAAACCTATATTACTACTAATAAATAGCTAACATTTATTGAGTGCTTTCTATGTGCCAGACACTATTATATGAGGTAATTAGTATTATTATTACAACCTCACAATGGCGAAGTGAGCATGTAGTCAGGTGAAGACTGCCTAGCCTTCTGTCAGATGAATCCAGAGACATGCGCACAATGTGATTGAAGGATGATGGCATCTTATATTTTTGTGTTCACTTACATAATGCAGGAAGACCTCTTGAGTTTCTTAGCATGTTTATTCTTTAACTTAAAAAAGTATTCTCAGGAGGGATAAAGCATTTCTCAAGATAGCTTAATGATGAATAGGCAGTTAACCCTTCTATTTCCCCATTGTAATAATTATGCTCCTTAGACACTAAAAGTTCAAATTTCAGAAATAATTCTGCTTTAGGAATAATTACAACTCTTCCAGTGAACTCTAAAAAGATTTCCATTTTGAAATATCCAGATCATTATAATTGTTTGTAAGTGTGTTTTCAGTAGCCAGTTTCTACAACAATTTCAGAAGCAGGAGTTCTTTTCTATTGTTTGGAGATAGCACTATAGAGACTGTTTTGAAGAGTTTAATGTTATTTAATATAAATTATTTAGAGGCCTTAAAGTTGATCGTCTACATTTTAATATTTATTATATGTCTTTTTTGCCATCTACATCTTAATGTTTCCTTATCTCTGGAGATCTCATCATCTTGACATGTTTTTCCAGCAAAATTTAAAAGCCCTGTTTAAACTTATTAAAAGTTTAGATTTGAAAGATTATAAAAATATGCAATGTTTAAAAGGAATTTCTTAAGTGTCATATTCTAAAATCACCTGGAGAGATTTTTTTAAAATACTTATATCTAGAACCAACTCTAACCAATTAAATTAGAATTTCTGGGAGTGGGGGCCAGGGATCAGTATTTTCAATAACTTTTCAGATAATTATAATGCATAGCTGGGGATGAAAATTTTGAAATAAAATCTGATAATGGAAAAACATTAGAAAATTACTATCTCTAGAAAATCTTAATTTTAAAAAAATTAATATACTTGCATTTTTGTTTTAATTTTGTATTACATAGTACATTGATTAGTTTTGAGTTGTTTGAAAAAGAAATGAGACATATAAACTTTCCAATCTTAATTGTAATGACACTTAAAACAAAAGATTTAATATTCTAGTAATATATAAAAATATATAGATTATATTATTTTTAAAAATATATATCTCTTTTATATCAATATGTGAATTATTTCTATTATGATAACAATTATATAATTTTGGCAAATTACATTGCTTCTATTAAGAAATACACTGGATCACTTCAATCAAATGTTCAAATGTAATAATAAATTAAGAGAAATATTTGGCTTAAATTAAAGAAAAATGTGTTATTATCAAAGTATATGATTAAATGCATTTTTATAACAGGAAAAATATATAAAAGATAGATTTTTTTTGTAAACCTTTTTAATTTATATGATAACTTTTTTGATATACCTATTGTGTTACTGAATCTAGGTTTCCTTTTGATAAGAAGATCAAGATGATTTTAAAAGATAAATGTGTTTTGCAGAAAGGAGAATATATTACTAGTGGCATAATCTTCAAGCAAATCCTACAGCCCTTTTTCAAGTTTTTTTAAATCTCAGTAACCCACTCTGAGGATCGTCTACTACAGACTAATTATATTTCTTTGCATAGGTTCCAGGAAACTTTTATCAACATACTCATATTTTATCTGTTTTCATATGGGTAGTGAATAACATTCTAAAATCATGATTTAGTTTCAATTGCATCAAAACTACTATTACTCTACTGCTTAGTGATTTATCTCTAGTGCTACAGAAATCTGATTCAGAAATTATTTCAATAAATGGATACCCATTAATTTTTCAGTGTTATTAAGATATAAGTGTATAATGATAATAAAAAAATAAGATGTGAAAACATTTATATTAATAACCTTTATAAATATGTGCCTTTAAACATACTCATATTTATAAATTTAAAACATTTTTTGAATTTGTAATAGGAGTTTTGAAAGATTTCAATTCTATTTTATAAACCACAAATAAACACATCCAGGAACATTCAGGATTAAATTGATATATTTACCAACAGACAAGATATATGTCGGTGGCTAGGTGACATGGATTGCATGCAAATATAGGTTAATATAGGAACTTTGAATACTTTTGGTCTTGTGACTCATGAAAGTATTAATCTTAAAATATTAAATCTTAATATTAATATAAAAATATAAGCTGTAACCAGTAAATCTATTCCTCCTTATTGCCATAGTATCTGCATATAAGTAATATATTGAAACAATTCTGTTGTGAAGATGATTTAACTTTAGTAGTCAGAACTCCTTGAAGACAACTTATAATTTTCATAATGGAATTATTTAAATAACCCATTCATTCATTCAATAAATTTTATTTTTTGCTGTAGTCATCATGTTAGTCCCTGAAAATAAAAAGCTCACTGACATATCTTCTTCTCTCTTGGCACTCATAATCCAGAAACAAAGATTCTACTTAGTAGAATCTGAGAAATTTTGACCTAACTTCCTTGCTTTCTAAGATAACTACTTTACATAGTTTAAGTTAGACTCTAAAAACTGTTGGGTATTAAGTAGATAAGAAAGTTCTGATACTGTGGATTAATTTGAAGTTATACACATTCAGTATGAATGCACTCTCTCCCTCCAAAAAGGGGTTGAGGAAATTTAAATAAACACATTACCTAAAAAAAGGTCAGGATAATACTAATTTTAAAAATCAAAGATCAGGAAAATAATAGATTAGTCTATCGAAGCCAAGGATAAAATTACAAATATACATGCAATTCTTTTATAATTGCTGGAGATGGATCACAAATCAGACTTTTCAGTTTATTAACAGCCAAAGCAAAGAGAGAAATATGACCAGTTATAATTTTATATTTTCCATATATAGCTTTCTCTGGCACTGAGCCCTGAAAGAAATTTCTCCCATGGGTCCTTGTATAAAGAGGTCATTGTGTGATGTACTACTTTCAGATACTATATCCTGGGAAGTATAACGATATGTTTTCTGTGTCTACTTCTTATAGCATCCTTTATGTAAACCAAAGGCACAACACCAAAACTCAATTCACCAAGAGATTCATAGATGGGAAAAATGCATACAGTGATAAAAAAATACATATAGCTCTCTGGTGGTTTGACTTGATTGAGAGATACAATTTAGAATACCTAGAGGGCTAGATAACATTTCTAAAGGGAATTCTTTATAAATGTATTTGTTATTTCAATTCTTGATAAAAATTCAGCACAGAAAGTTTGGGGCTATATTTTGTACCATCAACCTGTAGTAAAGATATTCTTTATTGCTGATTAGAGATGTAATTATATGTTTTAGATAGTCAACTAAGCAGAAAGTAAAATAGACCACTTCCTGGAAATTAAGTGATCTAAATGAGAATTTATTTATACTAGAAAAGATGCATGAAGATGGCTTAAGAAGTTTCTGCAGGATAATCAACTTTCTCTTATAAAAAATTGAATGGTGAATAGATTTTCACCATGAAAATATTATGTCACAGAGTATGACTGTGATAGTTATGATTTTATTATTTTATCATGGTGATTAAAGGCAATCATCCACTACAGTTATCAAAAAAAAATCTGAAAACTTCTTCCTTGAAATGTATAATTTTATGCATTGTGACTTTTCTGATGAACCTTCCAGACTTCTATTAGCAAAACATAACAATAAGTCAATAAATTATTAGTATATTGTATAGACTTTGGATTATTTCTACTTGATTAAAACTGGTCTTGATAAATCAATTTTGCTCTCTGGCCTGAGACTATCTGTAGTTGAGAATATTTGAGCTATGTTTAATTCTTTCTCAATGCACTTGAATTCATGTAATTTTCCTGAATTGCCTCTCTTCCCTCCTTTCTTTCTTCCCTTCCTTCCTTCTTTCATATTTTCCTTCCTTCCTTTTGTTTCTATCTTAGATTTTTTTTTTTTAGGTGAAGAAGAGATTTTTTTATTGTTGTTTGTTCACTTTGTTCCCTGAGGGAGATCTCAGAAACAATTTATTGTATTGTATGACGCTTTTAAAAACCATAAACACTACTCTACTCTATACATGAAATTGTCCATAAAATACAATAAAGCCAATCTACAATGAGACACTGCACTATTGGTTTAGTTCGTTTACTTGTTGAATGATTTATTTCTCTATGGCAGCCCCTAAATGAGCCCAATTCAATTCCATAAATCAGTGAAATTGCTAATTGTTGAAATTCTTCTAACTTTAGATTTTCTTGAAGAGAATTGAAACATCTGATGTAAATCTATAACTGCCTAAAGTAAATTTTACTGAAAGTAGAGAAATTATAAATTTTATAAGTTAACTTAATATCCCACATGAGTATTACACATTAAAATTTTCTGAGACCAAGTGGTATAATAAGAGGACAGGCATTTAATTTGGAAATTGAAACTTAATTAAAATTTATGGGATGTCGACTTACTATCTACAGACTCATTTCTTAACTATTCTAGGTATAATTTTCCTTATCCGTAAAATGGAACTCATTGTCACAAGATTGTTGTCATAATTAACAGATGTAACTGTTAATTGCCTATAAAAGTACATTGTTTCACAAAGTTAAACCAGTACATGTGTATTTCCCATTAGCTAACTTATTTTTTAAGACAGAAATCTGAGTTTGCAACATACATTTTCCCCTTGAAATTCAGTGCAAGGTAAATATTCCAATTTAAGTGGCTACCATTATGTTTAAGATGTATAATCTAATTGCAGGTTTATCAATAGACTATGTGGAAAACAAGCTTTATTGGATCAGTTCGGGAAATGGAACCATAAATAGATGCAACCTAGATGGCGGTAATTTAGAAGTAATAGAGTCAATGAAAGAAGAATTAACAAAAGCTACAGCCCTAACCATCATGGGTAAGTGAAGTGGTTCTATAGCTAGGTTGCTTCGTATTGATTGGGGGTTGATTAATTATGACCTGTTAAAACCTGAGAAGAGTTACTGCTCCATGAACACCAGAAGCACATTAAAATTGCACGTCTCTATGAGTTTTTTTTTTAATTATTATTATTTTTTTAATATTAACAAACAAACTTGTAAGTTTATGCAGATTAGGGACTTAGTGCTGTTATTAATGCTAACACTACTGTTATTGATTCTAGGCTTACTGGGACTTGTTATATTTTATGATTATTTCTGTGTTCTACTGCAGTGCTCTAAAGTATATGAGCCTTGTGTATTTGTCACAATAACAAATCTGGCTTAACTGCTTATAAAGGATAACAAGTAATTTAGGAGACAAGGCCATAGGGTCCATTGACCAATGATTGAAATTATTCTCCCACAAATAATTTTTTTCCGTGAGGCATACTTCAGAGATATTGCAGATTTAGTTCTAGACAATCACAATAAAGTGATTATTGCAATACAGCAAGGCACACTAATTTTTTGGTTTCTTAGTGCTGCATACACGAGTTATATTTACACTGTATTGTAGTCTATTATGTGTGTAATAGCACTGTCTAAAACAACACTGTACATACCTTAATTTAAAAAAAAAATACTTTGTTGCTTAAAATGGCTAACTATCATCTGACCCTTCAAGATTTATAATCTTTTTACTGGCAGAGGGTTTTGCCTCCGTGTAGACGGCTGCTTACTGATCAGGGTGGTGGTTGCTGAAGGTTGCGGTGACTGTAGCAATTTCTCAAAATAAGACCAGAATGAAATTTGCCACATCGATTTACTTGTCCTGTCACAAGTGATTTCACTGTAGCATGTGATGCTATTTGATAGCATTTTACCCACAGAATTTTATTAAAAATTGGAGTTTATCCTCTCTAAACCTGCCACTGCTTTATTAACTAATTTTATGTAATATTCTAAATCCTTTGTTATCATTCAATGATCTTCATAGCATCTTCACCAGGAGTAGATTCATCAATAAGGCTGTTTCACTTTCTTGTATGTTTACTAAAAAAGTAGCACTTTTAATTTCCTTCAAGAACTTTTCCTGTGCATTTACAACTTGGCTGTTTGGCACAAATTAATGGAGCTTTTGGCCTGTCTCGGCTTCTGACATGATTTCCACACTAAGCTTAATCATTTCTAGCTTTTGATTTAAAGTCAGAGATGTTCAACTCTTCCTTTCACTTGAACATTCTGAGGCCACTGTAGGATTATTAATTGGCCTAATTTCAATGTTGTTTTGTCTCAGGGAATAGGGAGGCCTGAGAAGAGAGAGAGAGATGGGGAAATGGCCTGTTGGTGGAGCCATCAGAGCACACAGCATTTATCAATTAAGTTTGCTGTCTTATGTGGATTCAAGTCCTGGGTTCTCAAAAACAATTACACCGTAACAAATATGATAATAAAAAAGTTTGAAATATTTCAAGAATTACCAAAATATGATGCGGAGACATGAAGTAAGCAAATGCTGTTGGAAAAATGGCTTCAATAGACTTACTAGATGTAGAGTGCCACGAACCTTCTAATCTGTAAAAAAAAAAAAAAAAAAATCTGCAAAGTACAATAAAGCACAATAAAATAAGGTATAATTGTATTTAGGAAGAGGGGTTTTTAATGATTTGAGCCTATTTTCATTCCTTTTCTTCAGTCTTCTGGAAAACACGGGGACAAGCAAGTAAGACTAATTAGCTGAAAGGGAGGTATTGCTTTCCATAGAACGAATAATCAACTTCTACTATATTGGTATTAGAATTTTTCAAATGTGTGTTTTAATTTAAAAAAATAGTTTAGGTTTAAAAAGACATTAAAATGAATATCATAAAGGAAGTAGTTTTTGGTGAGGATGGCTGCATCTTTACTTAGTGAAGGCTGGCTCTAAAATGAAGTTCATGGTCAGTCACAGTGTAAGGATTAGATATATTCCACACAGAATCTCAGTAGTTATAGTTGGTTACAGGGAATCAGAAAAACAATTTTATATGTATCAGTCTGCATATCATGTGATATTCAGGATACTTTTTAAAAAATATATGTACTATTTATAAAAAGTCAGTTTGAATATATTTTAAAAGTATATATAAGTAATAAATTAGGTCTTCTAATTCAACGTTCTATAATCTTGCAACTCTTTCACCATTTCCCAGATTGAATGTGAGGTTTTTGTTTTTGTTAGTGACTATTTATAAGTCTATGAACTTTGTAAGTAAATAGTTATTAACTGAGAAATATTTGAAAATTAATTTTCCAGACAATAAATATGTTTTTATCTCCTTTGATTTCAATTAGATTAAACGTATCTGATAAAAATAAATAAGATTTAGATATTGCAAATTATTTAAAACAATATTATTTAAAACAAAATAAATAAATTCAGTTTAGTTCAGCATGCATTTAGAACCTTTTATGTGCAGATACTGTGCCTGGTTTTGAAGTATGAATGTAAACATGGACAATAGTCTCACAAAAATATACATTTCTGTGATGGAGAGAGAGAAAAGGAGAATGTTCAACTTATCATTAAATGCTAAGATTATCTCTATTTCAGTTTCTATAGCTGAGAAATACAGATATTAAATAGATTTACCTATATCACAAAGTTGTGAGAATCACACGGAAATGTGTATAAATGTACTTTTGAAAAAGTTACACAAACATCAAAGATGAAGACTGATGTCACTTAATCTGATCCTTAAGACACTTTCTAATTTTTCCCCTTTGATCATATTCAAGTACTCGAGATGATACTAATTCAGATGTCTTAGTGTCTTTCTTTGGCTGTAGTTTTATTCCTAAATTGTTATCTTCCTGTTATCACTCTTACCATCTTTTTCTAATTGTTTCTTATAGTAGTGGTTTTTAAAAATAGTTTTTCTTCAGATGAGGAATTTAAACATATAAAAGTCATCTTATTTTAAAATTTTTCCAATTTTCTTTCTAGTCTTTGAGCAATTAATGTGGTATTGGTAAAGCATTATGTTACTATTCTTCTCATCATGTGTATTCCGGAGATAGATATATCCAAAGAATTGTACCTGACAAGTAAGTTATTACAGAGCAGGAATTTACAATACATTTATAAGACAATAAGAAAAGAAAAATATTATTTTGTAATACTCAATATTATTTTGCTAAATTAACAAGAAAATTTTGTTTTACGTGTACTTGTACATATTTTAAATCACTTGAATAAAAATAAAGTTTAAATTCTGAAATTGGTTAAGTAAGCTGTAATAATCCCCAAATCACTACCCACTTATGTTTTCAAAAATTGAATTTCAATATACTTAATGAAATCAACCCAAATCAGCAAATGATATAACTAAGGAACTCAATAAATTAGAGGAAACACATTAAAAACTTGTCATAACATTCCAAAGAATTGTATTGACTTTTTAGTAAAAAAATATGTATGTCTCTCTATATATAAATCATTGCCTCATATAAAAATGCAAGGCTTTATAAAGGTTTATTTTTGCTAACATTATTGCTATCAACCCTGCTGGTAGTTAATACTAAACTTATAGACCTCAATGCTATGAACACAGTCTCAAAAAATGGAACAGTAGTCCCTTTTAGCAAAATAAATAGATTAATTAACTAAGTCAGTTTGTTTCACGATAACATAGAAGATAGAAACTTTGGGTGAAATCTTTGTTTTTTATGTGTCAGCACTGCTTGGTAACCAAATCTTATGTAAATTCAAATTCTTTCACCAAGTGAATGGTTATGTGTGTGTTTCCTCCCAGTCACCATAATTGGATTAATCCTGAAAGATAAAAATAAATATAATTAAACCTAAGAATGCCCCTATTGTCAATATATTAACTAGATATGTCAGAATACATTTATCAGTTTGAGAAGATAAAATTTGAATGACATCACCACAGAGAAGCAAGGGAGCAACTTCCACTTCATGAAGTTTCCTACCTCAGCTCTGAACTTGCCCTTTTGTTTAGATTCCCCCTTCTTCCTTCAAAACCTCTCTACTCTTTTTCTTTGGGGGTGGAATCAAGGGTAATGGCCTGCTTCCTGCTGACGCTGAATATTATAGTCATATAAAAAAAGCATTAGAAAAGTAAAACAGAAGAATCTTACTACTATCTAGAGCTTTAGTGATTAACAGTTACAAATGTTTACGAAAAGAATTTGCCTACAGTAATACTGAAATTGCACACATAAAAAACAATTGTCCTATGAAGTAACCAATTATTTACCACTGTATGTCAGCTCCTCAAAGAGATCACCTAGGTGACTGATGACAATTCACTTAAAGTTTATGTTTCACCAAAATTTAAGAGTGATTTTCCTAAAACCGAGTTAAGATTTCTTTGGAAACTTTTTACACATTTGTAAATCTCAAAGATTATAAATTGTAACTACTTGGAGTTGCCAGTTTTACTTGGAACATTATATACAGAATAAACTGTGAAGAACTTTGAAATAGTAAAGTTAGATAAAGTGGAAGGCATTTGATATTACCTTGGTTAAAATAAAGCAATTATTTAATGATTCAGCCAAGTCCAAGACCCCAAAACCAAAATTGCTGTATCTAAATTTTTTCCAGGAGGTTTAGCTCAATCTTCCTCCCCTTGAATATAGGCTGGACTTAGTGACTCACACCTAATGAATAGAATTAGGCAGATGTGATAGTGTATGACTTTGGAGATGAGGTCCTAAAAGGCTTAAGCCTTCCTTCCTGTCCCCTCTCTTGGATTACTCATTTGAACAAAGCCAGATAAATGCTATGAGGTCACCCAAGCATCCCAAAGGAGAAGTCCACACAGCAAGGAACTGAGACCTTCGATTAGCAGCCATGTGAGTGAGTCATCTCAAAAGGAGAATCTCTAATCCCAGTCAAGATTTAAGATGTATACATCCCAGTCCAACACTTTCCAGCAAACTCAAGAGAGATTCCAAACCAGAACCGCCTCCATAGCTGGCCCCAGATTCCTGAATCACAGAAACTATGTGAGTTGATAAATGTTTACTGTTTTAAAGTGCTAAGTTTTGGGAGTAGTTTTTACATAGCAGTAGATAAATAATTCATACATTACTCCATCCACGGAACACTCATTCATTTGTGAACAGACTTAAATAGTCAAATACTTATTTAATAATCTGGTAGGTTATAAATGGTAAAGTGCATTGGGTGTAATAAAATCCAGTAGCTTCTAGAATATTGTAAATAACAAGTAAGTTTAGGCTTCATTACCTAGACTGTCATGGAAGTGGCAGGAATATGACAAAACTGGAAAGTTAATGCCCCATTGGAGGGAGAACACCACAGCTCCACTTATTTTTGTCATAAGGAGCATTAACCAGTTGTACCAGACCTCTCATTTTTTAAGAGAAACAAGAAATTTGGGTTTTTATTTAAAATCTCATAACTGTAAAATATTAATAAGTTATCATATTAACAAAATACCATGCCAGCTATAATGTGCACTATAGGCTAGCTATAAAGGTTAACACTGTACAAGCTAATCAAACAAACAAAAAAAAACAGCACAGCAATAACCCTCTGTCTGCTTTTTTCAGCCTAGAAGACATCAGTTAGTTGCCACCTATGATTTGATTATCATTTATCTTGGTGACATTGAATTGTTGAGAGATTGTGGTGCAGTTAAGGAAGCTAATGCCCAGCTGTACCATTAGAGAGACTTGGTAGAAAGAAAAAAATATTCACCAGGTAGAGCTGGCATAACTTACTTAGGAGAAGGGGTCCCTCTCTTAGGGGACAGGACATATGATTTCCCAATAAAGTTTTGAGGTGTTATTTGACCAGCCACTGTGTTCTGCCTGAGGTATCATACAAATAGAGAATGTTTGAATGTGAGATCTTATTCGAGTTCAACTGTTAACAAGAGAATATAACTTCTAGAAGTAGAGCTTGTACCTTTACAGCAATGGATACCTAATTACATTTATTCTTTCAACAAATATTTATTAATGCCCACCATATGCCAGGTGCTACCACACACGGTGGGAAGAATCCTGACTTCATCAAGCTTTCAGAGACAGACAATAAGGAATGTAAATAAAAATATATGAATAGATAACTGTTAAAGACAAAAAAAAAAAAAAAAGAAAAGAAAAAGAAAGAAAGAAAAAGAAAAAACAGGGCAAGCAGGGGAAAGAGACAAGAAAGTATTTGGGGTAGGGATATAAGATAGGGGTATAATTTTAGATTTTAGATTGAGTGACCAGGAGAGTTTTACTAAGATAGTGACTTCTGAGTAAAAATCTTAAGTGTTGGGAGGGAGGGAAGAATAAAGGAATGCCACGTGAAACAAGAAGAACTGCTTTAGTCATTCACTCATTCATTTTTTTTTTTTTTAGTTTTTATGTTATGTTTTAAATGCTTTGTTTTAAAAAATATATTAAAATAATTACATCAAAATAAATCTTTATAGATGATTCTGATAATTTACCAAGTCAGGAGTCTTTTAAGATAATACAGTATTGTCTGTGCTTTACCTGTTTGTTCTACAGTGAGTCAAGGAATGGAGTTCACTTTGTCAGAATTGATTTACACATCGTGTACAAAGGTTGTTCGATGAGGACTCCTAATATTTTTTGCTATGGACTGAAAGTTATGTTTCCCCAAATCATATGTCGAAGTCCTAATGAATGGTATTAGGAGGTGGGGATTTGGGGAAGTAATTTGATCATGACTGAGAGCTCCCATGAATTAGTGTCTTTCTAAGAAGAGACCAGAGATCTAGCTTCTCTCTCTGTCATGTTAGGATACAGCAAGAAAGTGCTGGCATCCTGATCTTGGACCTCCAGTCTCTGAAACTGAGAGAAATAAATTTCTGTTCTTTAAGCCACCCAAATATGGTATTTCTGTTACAGCAGCCCAAACTAAGACATCCTTCTGGTTGCTAGATGTAAATCGACTAAACTATAACTTTGAACATCAAATTCTTCCTAATTAAAAAAAAAAAATGACCTTGTTAGTTGTCTTTTCATCTGTGAGAGAGAGCAAATACAATAGCTGCTGCTTTCAAATACAATAGCTGGTAGCTCTAAAATTTTATCTACTACTTATTTTTCTTAGATTTTTTTCTTAATAATTAGGAATTCTCTTTAAAAGAATATTCTTTTATAAATATACTTCAGTTTCATAAAATAACAATACTCAAACATTTTCTTACATGATTTTCAAGTGATTTATGCTATAAAATATGTATAATCAGCTGTTATATTTAACTATTGATTGCCCAGTTTTCAAATATAGGGTTATTTTGTTTGTTTTTAGTCACCTTTTCCTCATAACTTTGTTATTTTCCTGATCATTAATGCCTGCAGGAGACAGTGAGGTAAACACAAGTTAATCAAGTTACCATTCAATTTTAAGTGCCTTTATGAGGAGGAGGAGGTTAAAACTATTGACTAAAATTAGGGCTTGTGGATTATTTATGTATTATATTTAACATACTATTTCTTTTCACTGTCAGCATATGCAGTTTGAAAGCAGACTGCATATTTCATATTCACATTGAAGAAAAAGTTGGAGAAATCAATTCAAGGAGCTAAGGGGAAATACACAAATAAAACGAATATACTGACAGAAATAGGTTCATTGGTATTTAGAGAAAATTAAGATGGAATTTATGAAATAGCAGAATGATGGTTTTTCTATATTTTGTACTGGGTCAGGAAAGACCTGGGGCAAATGGACCATAGATTTAAAATAGAAGTAAGGGTATGGGAATTATTCAAGCAAAGTTCAAATCTGTATGTGTCTATAGAAAATCTTTGGCATTTGTGGATTTAAAGGTTGCATCTTATTTAATCACAGGTTATCTTGATATGATTCATTAAAATATTTCATGCAGTAATTTGCCAAGTTTTGTTAAAGAAAGAGTTTGAGTGCTGGGCACTACAAGGAAGATGGGCTTGAATTTAAACCTCTACCAAACAACATGCACATCTTATAAGCTATTTATTCATTATTCTCTGTGGATCCAGTGCATATACAGTTACTCTCATAGAAGTTCAATTGTACATCTACTTTTTTTGTTGTTATTTTATGGTGCTTTATGATCTTTGGAAATTATTTTTATTACTATATTTGCAGATAGGAATCCCAAAGCTAACAAGGTGTGTTCTTTTTGAATGCCGAGAGGTATATATCAAATACCTCTATATATATTTGAATCATGTATATGTAGTCTTCATTATATAATTAAACTATAGACCTTTAAAATTAAATGTAACCTTAAAGGTCATTATAGTTATTATCTTTATCAGTTAAAGAAGTATACTTTGTAGTTCTACTATTCATTAACTGGCTATGGATCTGGGACAAGTACTGAACACGAGGCATTAATTTTCTATTCTGCAAAAATATGGACCTTGACCATATGAGCTGCAGTGTCTTAAAAACCTTGTGTGATTTTATCACTAATGGGTTGATTCAAGGGTACAGGGAATAGTTTAAAATAAACTTTTGATTTTCAAATTTTCTTTATAAAATTCGAGTCACAGATAAAGGCAAAATATTCTTTAATTATACATTTTCTATGAATACTTGTTCTCTCAGTTTAATTTTTCTATTATTAATTGCAGTTTAAATATATTATACTATTGATCTGTTTCAAGTAGCAATCTGCCAGAATAGGCTTAATATGTAAATATTAGAAGGATATTGAATTTTGGCTGCTGTTAGAATTAATCAAGGAGTCAAAAAATGCATGTTCTTTGTGCATTTTTAGTCTCCTATCAGAAAGAAACCCAGCCCTATAATGAGTAAAAAGTTGGCTTTTCTTAATTTCAATATGCACACATTTGTTTTAAATTAGTGTTAAAAAAATAATAATTTGCCCTTTTAATCAGCCCTTGAAAATCTTTAACAAAGGTAACCCAAAAGGGACATTTTTTCATACTTTTCAGGCTCACTTCACAAATTTGAAATCATAATAGCTGCTGTGAAGATTCTCAGCACATGAATAGTTTACCATAGGAAAGCCAAAGCTGTCAGATTAAAATGCTTCCAGAGCCATCTGAATATCAGAGAAGGTCACATACATTTGCTTAAGACCAAATACAGTGTTAATATTGTTGAGGATTTAATGTTTCTAATATTCCCTCTAGAGTTTCTACAGCAAAGCATTTAAAATTGTCTAGTTTCTCTGCTGATTGAAAGAAACTCTAACAGCAAAAAATTATTCTTTTTCTATGCTAACTAACACTTAGGCTTTCTCAACTAATTTTCTCAACTAAGATATGCATTTCTTCATTCATATCTGTATGCTTTTCAGGAAACTACGATTTCACGTAATGATTAAAGTTAGAATTTATTAAAGATAAAACCTATCTAGCACTCAATCTGTATACTTGTTATAAACCCTTAGATACATAATGTACTTATAAATAATGATAGAAATTTGAAAAAATATGTACACAGTAAACAACCCAGTGAAACTGACATGCAGAAATCATAAGAAGCCTTTTTTTCTACTTATTAAGATAAATTATTATGAGAAGTTGGCATGGCATCTGTAGAACATTATAAATGATAGCAAGTAACAGGGTGTGAGTCTGGTGCATTTATTCTTGTTAAAATCCTTAGACTGAGCACTCACAGATCTACTCTGAACTAGTCTGAAAGGATCCTAGACACTTGTTTTATGACAAGGCAGCGAGTCTGATAACTTCAAAGTTCTTGACTTCAACAGTCCACCTTACGGAGTCATTTCCTCTGATTTGTACATTGCAAGTCCTCTTTACATGTGGTCAAGTACACTTATTTATTTATTTATTCATTCATTCATTCATTCATTCATTCATTCATTTTAAATCAAAGCTTTCTAAATAGCTCTCTTCCTCTGAATGTGAAAAGAGGCTGAAATTTAGTTTCAATCCCTGGATTGCCAGTTTTCCTTTAATATCTGATAGCACTTCCCTTTGATTTGTTGTTTGTTTTATTTTTCTTCCACAGTCTAGTTAGATACTTAACTTTTTGTATGAGCTACTGTAACAGCTCCTTATCTTTTCACTCTCGGTAACTCCAGTCTTCAAGCTATCAAGATCTGCTATGTTCTGACCTGCTGTGGCAGCTCCTACTTAGCCATAATATTTCAGAGCTGAAATAAGCACTCATGACTTAACTCTGAAATGCTTATTTTTTCCTCCATTTAATTCACTGTATGTTACAGTATTACTCATTTTATCTTATAAAGAAACTCAGAGTCAATAAGATCTTTGAAAATGCAGTCCTCTGAGACTCCAGCTCTGAGATTCTGATTGAATTTAAGTGTTTTCACTACCAGGAAGAGCCTTTCCTGACATAACTCTTCTTTTCATTTGAGCCTCCTCTATCCCTGCTTCGGTCAGTCAGGTACAATACATCCAGGCAAACTGTTCCCTCTATTTGATTTTGCCTGCTTATTTCTATTTATCTTGCTATTTCTTGTTTTTTTGACTGCTTTTCATATTTATCAGCTACTTTTATAGAAGAAATACCACACTCCAAGGCCTACTTCAACTTTACTTTTGGAGTGATTTGAGATTTTTCCCTCCTCTGAATTCCTTTGTATTTCCCTAAGTGTAGTGGAGTACTTTTTGTCTTTTCTGATGTATGAACATGTCTCACTTTTCTATAATTTGAGAACACATTTTATTTATATATGTATCATTCATGATACACAGCAAAGTGTTTCACACTGAATATATTTTAATAAATAAGAGTAGAATGAATGAATAAAGCGATGACCATCTGCACACAAAAATGTTTGCCACAGCAATCAAAATTTATTTCAATCACAGCAGAGACATGTTTATATAGAACAATTACAACCATAAATATATATCGTAGAATTTAAATACAGTTGGCCCTCCCTATCTATAAATTTCACATCCACGGATCCAGTCAACCACGATCAAAAAAAAAAAAAAAAGAAAGAAAATCCCAGAAAGTTCCAAAAAGCAAAACTTGAATTTGCTATGTACTGGGCACTGTATTGAATCCAAGAGAATGAAGTGAAATGTAGACATATACTGCTGTAGCCGGTTTGCAAATATAGATTATATGCAAATACTACACCATTTTATACAAGGGACTTGAACATCAACAGATTTTAATGTCCTTGGGGGCATCCTAGAACCAATTCCCCTGTGAATATTGAGGGAGAATATATGTATTAAAATAAATACTAAAACATATTTTAAAGTATAAGAATTTAAATTGAAAAGAGGAAAAAATAAATAACAAGAGAAATATGTAAAATATTATTTTTAGTACGTATTATACACACACACACACACACACACACACACACACACACAGAAACACAAGAAAAAAGGTTATATTGGATTGTGTTTGTTCTCAAAGGAGCTAAATATATTAAAGGAAAAAGAACAGTATACCCATAAACACACTCAAGCAAAAGAGTTCCAAAACAAAAGAAAAACTTTGGTGTTTGGAAAGTTTTAGGCTCTCAAAGATAGTCTCTCACAGCTGGGCCTAACAGCATGATTCTCTTTAACAATAATAATTGATTGTCTAAACAAATAAAGCATTCTAGTATTTAATTTACCAATCTTAACTCATGCAATTCTCACTGCAATTCCCTGAGTGAGGTACCATTAACACTGTGAGGTTCAGCTAGTCTACATTAATTGCTTAGGGCTATACAGTTAATAAGCAGTGTAGTAAGCTTTCTAATCCATAATTCTTAGACTTTAAATTCTATGTTTCTTTTAAGAATTAGTCCTGCAGATATAGTCACACACATATGTGTGTGTGTGTGTGTGTGTGTGTGTGTGTGTATGATGTATACAAGAATATACTTTGAAGTGGCACTTGTAATTAGAAAAGCCTGGGAGGAAAACCTTCATGTCTATTTTAAAGGACTCGCCAAATGAATCATAGAATATATGTATAGTGAAATATTAGACCACTATTAAAAATGAGGTAAATCTGTATATTGATTTGAACTATTATCCAAATATATGTTTTCATTGAATATAGCTAGGTTCAAAAAAGCCTGTACAGATTGCTTTAATTTTTGTCATATCTATGTTTTTTTAATTAAAAAAAAATTAGATAGATATTTTTAAATTATGTGCCTTGATCCATTATGATGCAATGTTTATTTCCATAACTAATATTTAGAAAGCATCTACTCCCTAAATTTACACATTTAAGTGCTAATAGACACAGTAACCATTCAAAGAAGATATTGTACCTGCAGTACTACCACTGAAAACAGTGTGAGTTGTCCAAGGTCAAAGCTGGATCTCTAACATAATTCTAATTCCAAAGTTAGAATTCTCTCCACTATGCCAATGATTTCCAACCCAAGATAATTTTGTCTACCAGGGAACATTTGGCAATGTCTGATGACGTTTTAGGTCATCACAACTTTTGAGAGAGTTACTACTCGTATTCTACTGGGCAAAAACAAGAATACTAGTAAACATCCTACAAAACATCCTACAAGGCACAGAATAGTCCCCCATAACTAGAACTGTTTGACCCAAAATGTTAATAGTGCCAAGGTTGAGAAGTCTTCTCTAATCCAAAAGAAAAAAAAAAAAAATTCTGTTAACCTTCAGGGGCCAATCACCTGTATAAAGCCTGATATTTTGACTGTAGGCCTATCATCACAAATTTTGGTTAAAATAGAAACACTTAAAAAATAAGTAAAAATGAGTACTTGATGTTTATAAAAAGCTAATGGTAAGAAATTGTTTTGGAGAAAAAGATAGAATGGCAGAGAAAGGAGGGAAGACATACTTTTTTTGTTTTTTGTCTTTCTTTTAAATGTAACAATGAAAGAGTCAGAATTGGCCTCTCTTATTTCTATACTTATCCTATACTTATATACTATATCTTATACAGATAGTATACTTATCTGGCCCAATTTTAATTCATTGACTTATTTGACCATTTATCAAGTAAGTATTATGAGTCAGACATTATTTAGATGCTAGGATACAGCAGAGCATAAAATAGGTAAAATCCTCTGTCACTAAGGTGCTGATATTTCTGATGGAGGGCAGGGGAGACAAATATCTAGGAATGATGCATGAGCAAATAAGTGAAATGAAATTTATCAAAATTTTGTTTTTCAAAAATACTAAAGGAGAAAATTCAACCAGGGCTATAAATAGAAAGTGCAGAGTAGGAAGGGCTATAAATAGGAAGGGCTGAGAGAAAGTAGCCAGAAAAGTTATGATATTAAGTATAGAAGTCATGATGTCTTTCACTTGGAAATAACGGTTGAGCAAAAATTTGAAGTGAGGGTGTGAGTCGTTCAGGTATCTGGGGCAAGAACATATAAGGAATAGAGAACAAGAATTGCAAATTTACTATTTGGTCATATTTTCAAACACCTTTTTCTTTCAGAAGAGCCTAAATATTATTATTACTATTATTATTATTATTATTATTATTATTATATTATTTATCATTATTATTATTTTTTAATGTTATGGGCATCCAAGTTACTTTCTGTCTTCATGTAATTTTTATTATGTTTAAAAAAATACCTGATGTTTCATGTGGTTTTACTGCTGCCATTAAAATAATCTACTAAAATATAATACATAATTCATTTATGCACATGAGCTAAAAGTAGTACTCTACAATAACTTCTCTAAAGAAAGCATTTAACTTTTATGTGTATGAAATTCCTAAAGATTAAATTAGTTTTGCCTTATGTGTTTTACTTTATTTTCAATGTATTATATATGTTATTATTAATGAGTACACATTCTAATAAGAAGATAAATTTCTAGTAAATATAATGATTTCAAGCTATTATAGTAAATGTTTTTACAAATAATAAACCATAAAATCAGTCATATGAAGAAAATACTAATTATAGTCATTTAGAACAAACTTAACTTTAAAGATCTAGTCTGTTGCTTTAATTTCAAATGTTCTAAAATTAAAAGCTTGAATGATTTATATGTTTATGAAATTGTATTAGTTAAAATTATCCAGCTTTAGAAAACATAACTTATTCTTTAAAAAATAAGATTGACTTTTTAAAGAGAATTATCTCTAGATACTAGATAATGTATTTATAAAATATTAGTAGAAAGATTTCATGAAACACAATATAATGCTTGAGAATTTTTTAATCGAATCTTTAAACAGATTAGAAAAATATTCTCAGTTTTTGTCTATCTCAAAGGTTAAAAAAATGTTAATTCTGTTAGACATATGAATGATCATCAGTGAAATTATCTTATTTTATTAATTATTATGTTTATACCTGAATTATGTGAACATGTTTTACTTAAAAAAAAAAACACAAGTAATGAAAAGATGAGCAAAAGACATATTTAAAAAATTTCAAACAATATCTTATTCAAATAAAAATTATGGCTACAACAACTTTTCAGTAAAAGATCCAGTGATTTAATTGTTACACTTGTATTTCATTTCTATCTGTAATTTGATATATACAAACCAGTTTATTTCAAATGCACTATAATTATGCTATATATTTTAAGTGATTCCACTTTCAAATCATACTGTTCAAAAAGGGTAAGTTAAATTTTTAGTATGTGCTGAGCAATGTCAATTAGTTCAAAGAATATCAGATATATTCACCTAAATTTTCTAAGCTATCAGTCTTGTAATTGCCATTATACTATTCATTAAAGTAACAGTAACATATGAAACATATCCAGGCAATTTGCCCAGCACTAAGTATAGTACATAGTTGTCCTCGATAAGTACTCAAACCACCATTAATGAAAGCTAATAACCCATCAAAATTTACATTAAAAGTACTATGAGAAATCTCTCAAGGACTATATGTGATACTATCCCAGCAATTTTTGTCACCTTAAATTGCCATGTTCCAATATGTTGCTCTTTTTTAATGCTAATTACCTAACAGAATGGATAAATACTATAATTCTAAAGTACATCATAGTACTATTTTTTTTAACCAGGTTATAATTAGTAATTAGAGAATGGTTTCATTAACATAAATGGAATAATTAAATCATCTCAGCCTTACCATACTTGAATTAAATAGTGGTTGTTTCCCCTTTGTAACCTACTAAAGGTTAACTTTTCTGGAATCATTTTCAAGAAAAAATACTTACATTGTTGATGTTTATGACATTAGAAAAAGAACAAATTTGAAAATGTATATATATTTTTTGTGTGTAAAGACATAATTGTTTTAAATTGCCCATGTTTCCCCTTTCATTTAAAAAGAAATAGTAAAATGTTCAGAGTAGGAAAAGACATAGTATATTTTAGATTTATTATAGATTTTTGAGTTAATCTAATTAAAACTGTATTTTAATTAGATATTGAAAATAAATCAAAAGAACCAAAGAGGTTATCTCAGAAGTCATGCACTGTAGGTATTATCTCATGCTGGACTGTAACAAATAATTAGAACCATATCTTGATCTGATGAGTATCATTGATTAAAACTGAAGTTAAACAATCATACCAGAGCCCTTCTAACTATTTGACAATTTTGTTCAATCCGCATTTGACTTCCATAGATGGTATCTGATCACACAGGATTTTCTGGGACCATATATACCTAGATATAGGTAAATAAAAAAAAAAAAAAAAACACAATAATTTGTACCTGAGTATCAAATAGTTAAATTTATTTTTTTCCCTTTTCACAATCAGTATCTGAATAATCTCATATATTATGAGAAGAATATTAAGCATTACAAACTTGAAATAAAGGCCTGAATCAATTTTATTCTAATTAATAGTGTTCCATAGTTAAACTATAACTATTCAAGGAATATCTTGAATATTATGGGAAAAGAGAACATAAATCATTTTAGAAATACTATAATTTTAGGTTTTTTTTAATTATAGGTATAATTATTCTATGACCTTTTGATATAGATGTATCAAAGATTGACTGAAGATACTCAAAGGGCCAGTGATGAGATTTTTTGCTGAATTACCTTCTAATGAGATTATGTGTGGGACGAAAAGGATTTAGTTATCTTGATAGAGATAAGAGCTTTTGCCTAAAAGATGTGATGAGATCTAGGACAGATTGGTGACTCAGAAACTTTTAGAAGAGGACTCTTTAGTTTAATAAACACAAATAATACTTGTGGAATAGTTAAGAATTGCCAAGATTTCAATTTGGAAGAAAATCTTTTTTTTTTTTTTTTTAGAGATGGATTTGACTTCATCATTTCCAATATTGCTCTTAATGGAGGCAAAAATATTGAAGACTTTTTAAGTTGGAATTTTTTCTATTTTAGAATATTCCTAAATGAATAGTAAATACACTATTACATAGTGATAGAAAGTAACCATAACATGTACTATTAGTAAATTTTCAAAATTATTTAACCATATTCTATTATTAAGAAAATTTATCTGAACAGCTACTTTAAAACATGTTTTTTTTTTTAAATAGCTAATATATTTTCAAATCATTTCTATGAAAATTTAATCTAGGCATTTCTGTATCTTTTTTTTCTCATGATATTGTGCCATCCTGATTTTTCATAGGAAATTCTGATTATGAAAAATCTAGTCAAAGTTGGAGACTACTTAGTATAAAATGACAAAAATCACATCTCCAGATCACTTTAGTATTCTTCCTAAAAGTTTTATATCAATAAGTTTCTTTAAATTCTAAATATAATGAGAATTGTATATATTTGCAAATTCAGTTACATTCTTTATTTAGGAACATTATGTTATAATTTATTCCTAACATATGCATCCTAATCTTGTGGGTTCTCAGATATGAAAATGAGAACACAATGAAGTTATCACATAAGGACTATCGTTCTGAAAATTTTTTTTTATAAAAGCACATTCATTTTTGTTCATTTTATGAGTTACATTTAAAACATGACATTCATGACTTAATAAACTATAAAATAAAGGATTATAGGATGATGGTCACTTTATAGACAGCAGTTTTATTTTTATTTTCTGATTCTAGAGTATGCTCCAGCTGGCAGATATCCCATCAAATTCAATTGAAAATATTGCATGGCAATGACATAATATTTTGGTAACTGATTACTTAAATGAGCAACACTTTTGCTCCAAAATGTGTGGCAATATGCAGGTTTTAACATATTTTTATTTTCAAGTGAATAGACATATATTAAATTATTTGGAAAAGATAGGAACATGGCAAATGGGAGCACCAAAGATCATTTATTTGTGACATTTATTTTTTTAACCTTTTTCCCAGTAATGTATTTATATTTATGCCCACACACCTATTTTGAGTCAGTAAATTTTACAGTATTAATTATTTGACAGCGTCAAGAGTTAGCTAGTAACTATAAAAATGACATTTATATTTTAATAATAAGGATAGAACAGTGAATTATCCAAAATAGAAGAGCCATTTAAATCAATTTTTAAAATATTGAAGCCTTATATAATGTCGTGTTCAAATGAGAATGAAATTTTAGTTTGTTGATTTTCATACAGTATTAAAAGAAAAAAACATTGCTCAGGAAACACATGGTAAATATGATTTAAATTAATTAAAATTGAAGTTGAAATTATATAATATTAATGCTAATACAGTAAATTTTTTTAAATGTGCAAAAATAGTAATATTTAAATATATCCAAAACTGTGGTTTAAAGTTTCTTTTTATTTAGAAAGGTTAAAATTTATGACAGATTTTTTTTTGATTATATATAAACTTTCTTTTACTTTTAATGTGATATAAACATTGCTTTCTAGGTCAATAAACATTTCTGCAATATCATTTTAATATTTATAGAATATTCTACTGTATATGTATAATATTTTATTTACAGATAAAGTGTTTTTAAACTTTTTTGAAATTATGGATATGTAGTGACTAACAATATAACTAGGTATTTGCAGAGGTTAGAATATAGTTTTAGATGTAGCCTTTTCTGAGTCAAACGGTTTACAGGTTTTTAAGGCTTTATCATTAATCTTTTGCCCCTATAGGCATTCTGTTCATTGACAAGAACAGCACAGTTTTTCTCTGTCCTCACTTAAAACATTTGGTTAGACACTTCCTTTTCTTTATTTCATTCAGTCATGGTTCTCATATTCTTCTATATCATGATTATCATCTTCTAAGATTGCTTTTCATTTTTGAGCCCTTCCAAAAATTGAAAACCATGACCTGAATGTAAAGATTAAAAGTATATTTAGGACAAAGTCTGTTGAGATTAATACTTCCTGGACTTCCATATTGTATATGGAATTTGGTTACCAGGAACAGAGTTTTATACTGGTTATCTCACATAATGGAAGAAAGTATCTATTATCAAAAAATATGTGAGTCCAAGATGAAACAGGGATCTCAACAAAATCCAAGACTGGAAACCACTGGATGCTGAAGTCATACAGAGACCTGGAGAGTCAATCCAACACAAGGCAGCTCTAGTGACTTTTGCAGTAAAAATCGTGGATAGGAGGTTCTAACTGACTCATGGTCCATTATGGTCCCTTCTGCCCCATTTCAAAATGAATATAAGCTATCAAGAAAAAAAAAACTTACTAAAAAATATAGACATAAAGCTTGGTTGATTTAAAGTAAGTGTAGCCAAAGAGCCCAGATTACTAGCCTATCATGACAGAATAACACCATGTTCATTTAATATTTACATTACTGTGATTTCCAAGTTTCAAGTTGCTCAGAACACCAGGAGGTCCAACTTTTTCCTAAGGTTACCTGCCTTAGAAATTGCCTAAGATGATTAGATCTGCTCATTTTTATTTTATTTTTAAAAATTTGGACATATGAGTTTAATTATCTGCTAGACCATCCAGATGGAAATATGAGGCAAATGGATGGAAATAAGAGTTCTACACTTATTGAAAGAAGCAGGCATTTTTAGACTAGTTTAAGTTTATACCTACACCAGATTGGACTACTTTTTAACATTTAAGATAAAACTTTTTTTATCATAGTAAACAAAACAGTGTATTAAAACCCACATTCAGAATTTTCCAAATTATTATTTTTTTAGATATGGTGTAAATTTCTTCACATTTCTTTAACTGTCAAGCATTCTTTGGCAAATTATTCAAAATACTAGATTTTCATTTTGGATTTTAGTTTACATTTTTATGATGAGAATGTTCCATTTTGATCTAGGTTTACCTTTTTCTAAGTCCTATGGTTTATAACTTCTCTTTATATATCTATATATCTTTATATATCTTTATATAACTATCTTTTAGTTAAGTTGTCATTTGCAAAGATATACTGGAGAATAAAGTATGAATTAAACACTTTTAAATTATTCTTTATTTCTATTATAACCCATAGTGGTCTATCAACTGAGTAAGGCTTAGTGTTTTTGTTCTCAGAAAGCTAACCACAACTCATAAAGCAACAGCTGGTTTCAGCTTCTCCGCTTCTTTATTAACAACTGTAAATGAGCAGCTCATTCTTGACCTATACATTTTAAATAGTTTTAGCCTCAGAAGAAAGTCTTCTTTCTCCTGAAACTGCTTCACCAGTTTTTCTTTCTCTCCATTTAACTTTTGTTTGGGAAGATTCTCATTCACAAATTGTTTTGGAGATCACTACATCACCCAATATCAAGTGATTTGGACTCACATGCCTTGATATTCTTGAAGGTACTTTTTAAATATGTAATTTTTTTTTCAAATTATCTATTTATGTGTTTAAAATTCTCTTGGAAAACCAATATTCTTCTGTTGCAGCTGCTGATTTTTTTAAAAGTTCTGATCATTTTCTTCATTCCCTACTTTAAGATTTTACAATACTTTAACAGGAATTAAATGAAGATCTTGTTTTTCTTAATCATTTTCTAAATATTGCACTCAGAGTTGTTTTCTTGAACTACATATATGAAGAGGTGGTGGATTGGCACAGGCCTGTGGAGTGCTAGGCAAAATCACAGCTGAGATCAATGGACTTTCTATCTGGAAAAATGAAATCCCAATTTATCTTGAGGGAAGGGAGCTCTACAGCAGGGTCTCCATCTCTGGGGACAAAGACCAGACCTGTTCATGGACCATTTGAACCAGGCCACACAGCAGGAGATGAGTTGCGTGTGAGTGAACAAAGCTTCATATGTATTTACAGCCATTCCTCAGCACTAGCATTAATACCTCAGCTCCCCCTCCAATCAACAGGCATTAGATTCTCACAGGAGCACTGGCCCCTGGTACCAAAAAGGTTGGGGACTGCTGCAGTCTACAGTACTCCATAGCCAACCCTTGAGTCCAGATATCTGACACCCACTCGCTTCCCAGCACACTACATTCCTCAGCTATCCCCAGAGAGAGCAGAAAGTACATGCAGCCATGGCTCTCTGCTTACTCTGACTGCAAATTGATCTTCCTATTGTTTGCAGTCTCCAAAAGGGAATCTAAGGCTCCTTCCTGAGGAAGATATTAATTGCTGACCTTCAAATGCTCCATCTTCTAGCCATGCCTCATTACCTAGTTGAAAGGTGGCACCCAATCTCAGAAACATCCCTGTTTATTTGGGCTGTCATTGAAGAAGCAGCACAAGGTTATAACTTGCTTCCTTGAACTTCTGAAACTCAATGTCAGAAGTTCAAGACTCCATTGCTACTTGAAAAAAAGTGAAGAAGATATGTGCCCAAGTGTCCCATTCATTTAGGGATATCAAAATGAAAGAAAAAAAGAAAAGTTCCTAAAATTTCCCAGGCCAGAGTGATAATAATTTTAGGTCATTTTTTAAATCCTTCATCTCTTTCTCTTTTATTCACATACAGCCCTTTTTATTCAAAGCATGCTCTAAGCATCAGAGTGACTAAATTAAGGATATTTCTAGTATTAGCCCAATTTATTTCTAGAACCAGTATTTATGTCTTTTCAAGGAGTCGGAAATACAGAGGTGAAAATATTAACTAAAATTCTTGTCTTCATAGAGTTTGAATATAGTTGGGGTAGACAATAAATACATAAATATATGTGAAAATGTAAGGTAGGGAAAAGGTTTGAAATAAAACAGAAGAGTTTCCAGTAAGTCCTTACCAAAAAAGATGCTATTTGACCTTACACTTGAATTACATGGAAGAGCTATTCTCGTGAAAATTTCTAAGGAATAACTTTCTGGACAGAATGAATAGCAAATAAAAAGCCCTTAAGTCTAGAAAGTGCTTGACATGTTTTGACTAATGTGAGTACAATGACAAAGAGTGTCACACCAGAGGAGAGGAAGGCTAAAGCTGAAGAGATCCCAAAGGACTCTGTGTTAAAAAGACTGAAGACTTTATTCTAATAGCCAGTTGGAAGTTTAAACGACAGTTTTATAGTTTTATGTTCTAAAATAATTACTTGATACTGTGTGGAGACTGGACTATGGAGGGTAACAAGAATAAAAGCTGGAGAATTTGGGGAAGTAAGAGTTCAGGTGAGAGACTGATAGCTTGGACTAGTATGGTAGAAGTGGAAGAGGAAATAGTGGTGTTCTTAGATATAATTTGGAGGTAGATAATTGGAATACATTTTAAAGGTAAGGTTCAAGTCTGCTTCAACTTTGGGAGCATTTTCTTTCAGTGGTTCCTGTTGTGCTTCTCATCCTTTAAAGTTTCTCAGACTCTTTTTAATAATTTCCCGAGTACTTTGTTCTCTTAATAAATTAGCAGATATGGAGTAGTATATATTAGTCAACTAGGGATGCTATAAAAAAATACTACAGAATGGGTGGCTTAAAAAACAAAACTTTATTTTCTCACAGTCTGGAAGCTATAAGTCCAAGATCAAGATGTCAGCAGATTTGTTTTCTCCTCAGGCCTCTTTGACTCGTAGATGACTGCCTTCTTGTCATGTTCTCATGTAGCCTTTCCTCTGTGCTCACATCCAGATGTCTCTTTATGAGAACCCTCGTCCTATTGGATTAGGCTCCACCCTTATGACCTCATATAACCTTAACTACCTCTTTAAACATTTTATCACCAATATACTGTCACATTGGGGGCTAGGGTTTTAACATTTTTTGGAGGGGAGAGGGGGTATAATTCAGTCTAAAACATCACCTTGCTTAACTCTCTTTAGGCTCTACTTTTTTTTTAATGATGCTTTCTCTGAGCTTTAATTTTTATGCCCATACACCAAATTTATTAAATTTATAAATATATGCTATCCATTTAACCATATCACCTAAATGTTAAGCTGAGCCACTTAACAAGGGGAAAACAATTCTCTTAAACCTTTCTCCTAAACAATGTATGAGTCAAGGTCAAAGAATTAAATTATTTTCTTTGAACATTGTTAATCTCACTTGTTTAAAAACACTTCAAATAAAATAGAAGTTTGAATATTTTCCCTATCTTAATAAGTAATTTATTATGACTTGAACTTGGAGTGATCACCACAGGCAATTAGCATTATTCTTTTGTCCTGCCAAGAATCTCCAATACTAATCTCCATGTGAATGAATGTAACTATTATAAAGGAAGAAAAATGATTTTTCCTCTAGCCTTCTAAATTCTTGACTGATATTCCTAGTGATGAAAGACAAATTCACAGAATAAAAAAAATATGTATGTATTGGAGTTTCATGAAGGTATGAGATTCAAAACAGTTGGACTATTGAGGATTATATACCATTCTGAGCTAAGGAAAGAGATAGGGGTCTGTGATTTCAAAGGGAAGAAGAGAAATTCATGTGAAAGTGAAAAGAGGAGATGTTTCATAAACATCTCCTGCCATGTACGTAAGTATCTCAGGTAAAAATAAATTATCACTGATAATGGCTTTTTCCAGGTACAGGTCCCTTTCTAATGTAAATTTCCCTTACAAAGGGACACTTCTACTCTCTTTTCAGAGCTTCTCCTTTTTTGATTCTTCTTAAAATAACCAGGTCAAAGTGATCCTTATGCCAAAGAGACATATTTTAAGGGTGGCATATTCTGCTTAGCCTTAAGTGAAGTAGTGTAAAATCATAGAAAAATAATGCAAATTCATTCACCATTCTGAAAAAAAAATTCTACACACATTCTTATTGACAGTGGGTTAAAATATTTTTTTGAAATGTTTATTTCTTAGAATCAGTGTAGTCACCATGTATGTTTTGAATTTCTTTTGACTCATTCTTTTATTCAAAGCTACCAATTATCATCCTTACCATTCAAGTCACTTGGCTAAATATATATTATATGAATGTAGTAGGACTTTCCTACTACACTCTATTTCATAGATGAGGAGACTAATACTAATAGTCCAAGTAAGTTATTCAGGATCACTCAGAGAATGTCACCACCAGGTATACCAAAGCAAGTTAGCGTGACTCCAAACCACATTCTCTTACCTCCTCTAGTGACTCTCCACCAACCTGGAAAATCATCCATGTAACTTGCATTGGTATACGCATGGAGGATTAAAGTTTATAAGATACAATTCCTGCCCCGAAGAATGTTACATTTTAAACAAAGAGACATACATGTAAATAAATAAGTGCTTTCGGATTATGAACATTATAATAGAATTACCCACAGACCACAGAATGACACAAAGAATTAGGTGAACCACTCTGTGTATCTTGGGGACAGCTTAAAATTCCAAATAGAGTCTGGAAATCTGTATGTGTCCATTATTCAGATATTGGAAGTTGAAGTGGGTGTAGCAGTGGAGGTTAAGGACTTCAGATGGAGAAAGTAAATTGAGGGTAAACACGAAAGGCATAGAAGTGCTTGGGAATCTTCATTTTAGAAAATTATAAGTACTATCAAATCTATTAACCTTTTAACTAAATGGTATAGTGGAAAATGGAAGAATAGCACAAATAAACCATAGTTCAGACACAATTAAACACAATAGTGATGCAAAATGAATATTTAATTGAAATGTATTTAACTGACATGTTCAGATGCTCTGCTTTATTATACGAGTTGAGTAGCTCTCCATTCCTTCCTTCTCCTGCCCCTCCTCCTCGTTCTCCTCTTCTCTTTGTCTAATGAAAACAATCTTAGGTAACATCAGTTTTCATTGGATAAACTCTACTTTTTATTTTCTAAACATTCTAGCAAGCAGGTATTTGGGGCTGCCTTGTTTTTGTCAGCTAATTCTTTCCTCTCACTATCATTGTCACCTTTATCATTGTACAAAAATTTTAGCGCATTGGCAACACAGTCAAGCCATCAACTTGGAAATTAAATTACCTGCCATTCTCAAGTTTTTCTCCCTATATCCCCAGACACCACCCTCAGCTCTCAATGAGGCAAGCCTCTCAATATAACAATGAAAGGAAAGAATTTAGGGCAGAATCTATCAGTTCAAGGTCACAAAGTCTTCAAAGAAAAATTCTCGGCTTTATTTTACAGTGCTCTCCATCCAACTTTCACTGTCCTTCAAATTCTGTTTAAGAAAAAGTAAAAATGAAAACAAGTCTTGGGAGAAGGTGGAACAAAGAGACTTCTAGTTCCACCACTGCCTTAAGAAACAGATTTTTGCATAGGGCTTCAGACAAATTGCAGAGAGCTATTTCTGGAAGAAAAAAAAAAAGCATCTAACAGGTTAACAAACTGCTGTAAACAGACATACACACCTCTGATTGTCCAGGTGGAGGGGTGTTCCTGATCTGTAGTAGGTACCATATAAAAATGTAACAGTTTCCTTATAACTATAAATAATAGACTTACTCTGAATGTAGATATTTCTCATATTCACAATAGTTTTAATTATTATTTTTTTATAAGTAAGCTGTTTTTTAGTTATTTTTATTCTCCCCCGCCCCCCATAACATGATTAATCTCTTCCTGGAAAATTCAAAGTTGACTGCAATTCAATATTCCTAGAATGTAGAGCACTGGGAGCAGTTATAGATCTCATGCTATATTAAAGAGTTTGGCAGCAGGGAAGCCATTGGAAAGTTTTAAGCAGCAGAGTGACATGCTTCAATTTATATTTTGGAAAGGTCACTAGTGTGTCCTGAGCAGTAATAGGAGGATGAGAATTGATGAGGTCATGAACTAAGCAGTTTCAGTGGGAATGGAGAGTAAATAAACATTCCTTTTTTAAGATAATAAAGTTGAGGAATTAAATGGATTTGCTTAAATTGAATAGGCACCTGGGAGAGGCCATGGAGGTGGGGTGGAGAAAAAATATGATTGGTTTTTACCTCTGATGTCTGGGGGCCATTTACTATGAGTAATTGTCTTAGTTAGTACAGGCTCCTATTAACAAAAATACCATAGACTGGGTGGCTTCTAGAGGCTGGGAGTCCAAGATTAGGGCACCAGAAGATTTGGTGTCTGGTGAGAGCTTACTTCCTGGTTCACAGACAGGCAGTTTTGCTGTCTCAAAGTGGAAGGAGTGAGAGCTCTCTGGGGTGTCTTCTATAAGGTCAGTAATTCCATTCATGAAGGCCCCATCCTTACCTAGGCAACACATATTGGGGTTTAGATTTCAACTTTGGGGGTTAAAGTTCAACATGTGAATTTAGTGGATTACAAACATAAAATTCATGTTATTTACTAGTAAAGAAGTATACACAGAAAAATAAAGTGAATTTTTTTTTTGTAGTATAAAGTTTGTGGTGACTTTGTTATATTCAGGTAGAAATACCTACTATGTGGTTGAATACATGGACTGATGATTAAGAGGATAGTTGTGCATAAGACAGAGATTTGAGCGCTGTTAGGGTGATAATGTAGTTATTGAAGTCACAAGTGAGACTACTTACTCTACTATCCCTCCTCCTCAAATTCCTAGGAGGAATTTTTGATGTTTTTTTGCCATTTTTTGTGGATTTAAAAAAGAAATTTGTAGATATTGTTTATTGACTTAATACTATGGGAGTTGAAAATACAGAGCTCTTGAGCCCTCTCCTCAACACACATTTCTCCTGAAATTCTCTGATTTCCCACTTCAGGATAGAAAGCTTACATTGTACATGTGCTGCTGTCATCCTTGGATTTCTATTCACCATTACATTCGAAGGTTCTTTTTGACTCTTTTCTATTTTCTAGGACCTACATACTATTTTCCAGTTCACTGCCTCATTTCAGTGAAGTACAGCTTCCAGAAGCTTTCTGAGAAAGGGTGCTCATGAAGTAAATTTCTTAAGACAGTCTGAAAATGCCTTTATTCTACTTTGATGTTTGGTTGGCCGGTGACGGTTTGGGCTGCTGGAGCAAATTTCCATAGACTTGGTGGCTTAAACAAACATTTGTTTCTTACAGCTCTGCAGTCCACGATCAAAGTACTGGCAGATCCAATGTCTGCTGAGGGCTCGCTTCTTAGTTTGCAAATGGCATATTCTTGAATCTTCACATGGTGGAGAACAGAACATGAGAGAGGGCTCCAGCTTTCTTCTTATGAAGTCGTAATAATCTCATTATAGGGGCTCTACCCTCATGGCTTAATTACCTCCCACAGGCCACTTCTTTCAGTACTATCTCTTTGGGGTTTAGAGTTTCAACATATGAATTTGCGGAGAGACACAAACATACCAGTTGCGAATGGGAATCAAGATGGAAAATAATTTGTCTCAGATCTTCCAAGACATGCTTGATTATTTCCCAGATTTAAGGTTGCAGTTGAGAAGTCCAATGCTATTCTGCTATTGTATCCTTTATATTAACTTTTTTTTATCTAGAAACTTTTAGGATCTTTTCTTTGTACCTATTATTCTGGTATTTCATGATAATGTGTTTCTGCATTCATCTGTTTTTTGTTGTTGTTGTTGTTTTGTTTTGGTTTTTTGTTTGTTTGTTTTTTTCTCCTCAGGGAACTTCTTTGACTTTTTTAATCTGAAAATCAATATTTTTTTAGTTCTGGAAAATACTGTTAATTTTTTAATGTTTTTTTTTCTTCTGTTTTTCAAGATTTCTTTCTAAACATATAACTTAGGTAGTAAACTTTCCTTTTTTTTCTTTTTCTTCTTTTTTATTAATGATAATTTTTCAACTTTAAACTTTTTATCTTTTTTTTTTTTAATTTCAGCTATAATTGTTTTAATTTCTATGAGTTCAAATTTTGGTTTCACTGTTTTTTATAACCTCCTGCTCTTGCTTCAAGAATGTAATGCCTATTATAAATATGAGGATATTAATTTGTTTTTATTTTGTTTTGGTTTGATTTCTATATATTTTTGCTTCTCTGTTTCCTCTGAGTATTTATTATTTTTATGATTACTTATTAAATTTCATCCTTGATCATGATGTAGTCTTTCTTCAATTATGTATTATTTCTTGGCTCTCTTTTCACCTTTCTAATGGTGATTGAAAATTCTGAGTTCAAGAAGCAGAACTTATGTAATTGTAAGCATCTATTAAAAATAGCTATTCTGAGCCTTTTGGGAGGGAGAGGATCTCCCAATTTTCAGCTTCAGAGTGTTAGGAGGGATAGTGTCTCCCAAAGGAAAAATTCTTTAATTCTTCCTAGCGGGGATGTTATGTGGAGGCCAGCTTTCTCACTCAGTGAGGAAGGGAACCTGGAGGTCTCAGGATTTAGCATTTAGGTCTCTGTTACTTAATCCTAGTTGCACATCAGAATATCCTAAAGAGATTTGCAATTTCCTGGTGTTATGCCACAGGCCAAAACAACTCAGTGACAGTCTCTGAGAGTGGCTACCAGGTATTTTTGTTCTTGTTTTGTTTTAGGTCCCTTGGGTGATTCCAATGTTCCTCTCAGGTGGAGACCCACTAGACCAGGAAGTATCATCACTTCAGAATTTGTTGAAATGCAAATGCTCAGGCCCCACTTTAGACCTACTTAATCTTTAACTCTGCAGTGGGTCCTAGAACTCTGTCTTAACAAACCCTCCTCCTGATTCTAATTCATCCTCTAATCTTAGACCCACTAATGTAGATTATCACTTTATCCCTGTTTTTGTATGTGATATTCACACTCTCAGTTGTGTCTTATTTTCACTGTCCATTCATGGTATTCTCCAGAAGGTAACTCTCTAATCTTTGACCAGTCTTAGGGAGGACCACTCTCGCCTGTGTATACTGGGTTCCAATTGCTTCTAATTAAACTAAACTAACCTCTTGCTTTCAATTGCATTTATCTAATTTAGATGTCTTAAACTCTTAGTTCCTGATCTGTTATGAATTTTTGCAGTGCAAATTAACTTGCATATGGCCTCCTCTCATTTCAGGCCTAGATTTTTGTTTTATCTATTTAGTCAGTCAACAATTATAATCTGCTTTCAACCTACTGTTTTGTTATTGTTGTAGCACCTTTTCTATGCCTTCTCTTTTTAGGCTTATGACTTTTTCATTGGTTTATTGTCAATTTGGGGGTTTCAGAAAAGAGTAGAAATAATAGAATTTTTGGATAAAATACAGGACACCTAGTTAAACTTGAATTTCAAATAAATAACAAACTTTTTTTGTCTAAGTATGTCTTAAAAAATTATTTTTTTATTTATCTGAAATCCAAATGTAACTGGGCATCTTATAGTTTCTATTTTAAACATAAAGTACTAGTTTTTGAGAAAGGGTAACTTTTAAAAATGGATCTCAATAATTCTGGTAACATTCACTAAAAATACATGTTCTAAATATTTCAGAAATAAGTTATTAGTTTTGATGATACACATAAAAGTAAAACATTATTAAAATTTATAATTATAATTTTAAAATGTAGTAACTGAAATATATATATTGGAACTCTTTAATTGGGATAAAATTTTAATTTAATTTAAATTTATAAAGTAATGTTTGCATTGCAAAGTGTACTGTTATTAGGTCCAATGGGATACTATTTTATGCACAGAGCAATGCAGCAGAAAAGAACATTGAAATTCAATACTAATGGAGTGTTAACACCTCACTTCTACTGTGTGACCTTGGGAAAGGTCACCTTATGACCTATTGCTTATCTTTAATAGAAAATGTTTTAACACATCACATCTCATTTATGATGATTAAATAAAACAATCATATATGCTAATGTTCAGAGCTTAGCAAAGGCCTTGACATTTAATAGGGTTCGGTAAATTTATTTCACTTCTCACTCTTGTGCTTTTATTTATTTATTTATTTGAGTGAAGATTTTGGACAATATATGATAAAATCAATTTATATTAACCTTATTCAATTAATTCTTTTTTTTGTATTTTATTAACTCATTCAATTTCTCTATTATGAAATGTATTTTTTTGCTAGGGCTACTTTAACAAAGTCCCACAGACTGGGTGACTTAATAGAAATCACTGTTCGGGAGGCTTGAAATCTTGAGATCAAGGGATTGGCATTTTTGGTTTCTTCTGAGGTCTCTCTCTATGGCTTGTAGGTGGCTGTCTTCTTTTAGGTCTTCCCTCTGTGTGTGTCTGTGTCATAACTTTCTATTACTATAAGGAGACTAGTCATATTGGGTTAGGATGCACCCTAATGCCCTCGTTTTAACTTAATTACCCTTTTAAAAGCCCCCATCTCTAAATATAATCACAATCTGGGGGATACAATTCCACCAATAACAGTGAAATAGAATTTTTCATAATTACTTGCACACAACTTAAAAAGCAGCTTTCGAATTATGGTAATTTCTGAAGATTCTAGTATATTTATGTCAATAACAATGTGAGTAAAAAAACAGTGAGAGAAACAAAAGTGATGCTAAATAATAATCATACAGTCACAGGCAAAGTTCTTTATGTTAGGGAAATCTTTATAAATTTAAAAAAATTTTTTTTTTTAAAAAAAGATAATATCAACAGGGGTTAGGAGAGATGGGTTTATTTAAATGTTTTCTAACTTATAAATTATCATGGGAGATATTTTTAGGGATATTTATTTTCCCAATCACTTCACGAATATTCAAGGAATTTCTACATCATACTCAGTTCAAATGAATGCAAAGAATTAAAGAATACAAAGGTGTATAACACAGGATACTGTTCTCAGGAGCTTTCATCTCTGGATAGGGAGTCAAAATTAGTACACGTGAAAAGAAAAGAAAAAGCAACAATCTAAAACTGTATAATTCTGTCTGTAGAGGCCATATAATCAATGGGAAGGAGAGAGTCAATATGAGATATGCTAGTCTGAAATATTTTACTGAGGGTGGGGTTATGCTTATATAATGAAGAATGAGTATAGTAGCATTATCCTCAAAGGTAGGGAAACCAACAAAATAAAAAATGGAATTTTGTCTATTTTCTTTATGGCACTAATAGCAGTCTTCAATTATATCTTTTTTTTTTTATGATGATAAGTACACTTAACATGAGATACGTTCTCTTAACGAGTTTTTAAGTACATGATAGCATTGTTAAATATAGGCACAATGTTGTACAGCAGATTTCTAGAACTTATTCATTTTGTATAACTGAAATGTTATGTCTGTTGAAAAGCAACTCTCTATCCCCCTACCTCCAGCCCCTGGCAACCACCATCCTGTTCTCTATTTCTATGAGTTTGACTGTTTTAGATTTCTCATATAAGTAGAACCATGCAGTATTTGTCCTCCTGTGACTGGCTAATTTTACTTAACATAATGTCCTCAAGTTTCATTTATGTTGTTGCACATGGCAAAATTTTCTCTTTTTTTAAAGACTATTTTGTTAAAGCAGTTTTAGGTTCATAACAAAATTGAGGGGAAAATACAGAGATATCTTATATATTCCTTATCCACACACACACATAGCTTCCCCCATTCTCAAAATCCTCCACCAGAATATTTCTCTCTCTCTCTCTCTCTCTCTCTCTCTCTCTCTCTATATATATATATATATATATATATATATATATACACATATATATATACATACATACACACACACATATATATATATAAATTAACATTATATATATAACAATTAAATATATAAAAATTAAATTAAAATTAAATTTAGATAATATCTATACAATATATATAAATATATATAGTATTAATTTTAATTTAATTTTTGAGGAGTTTTGGGTTTATAACAAAATGGAGAAGGAGGTTCAGAGATTTCCCATGTACTCCCTGCTCCCACACATGCATAGCCTTCCCCATCACCAGTATTACTCACCGGAATGGCAGATTTTTTTGTTTTTTGATTTTTTTTTTTTTTTTTTTTTACCAAGAGTGACCTAATCTGACACACTATAATCACTCAAAGTCCATATTTAGGATTCATCATTGGTGTTGTACATGCTATGTATTTGGCAAATGTATAATGACATATAGCCATTATTATAATATCATACAGAATTTGTTACTGCCTTAAAACTCTCCTGTGGTCTACCTTTTCATCCCCTCATCACCACTTCTCCTGGAAAACACTGATTTTTAAAATTTTATCCATACTTTTGTCTTTTCCACAATGCTTTATAATTGAAATAATACAGTATATATTCTTTTTAGTTGGCTTCATTTACTTAGTAAAATGCATTTAAAATTTCTCTATGCCTTTTCATGGCTTAATAGATCATCTCTTTTTAGTGATGGATAATAGTGCATTGTCTGGAGGTGTACAGTTTATTTATCCACTCACCTATCAAATACATTGTGGTTGCTTCTAAGCTTTGACAATTATGAATAAACTGGCTATAAACAGCCACATGAAGTTTTTGTTTGAACATGAGTTTATAACTACTTTTGGTAAATGACAAGGATATGGTTGTTGGGTCACATGTTAAGAGTAAGTTTAATTTTGTAAGAAAGCACCAAATTGTCTTCAAAAAATGGCTGCATCATTTGGCATTTTCACCAGCAATTTATGAGAATTTCTGTCGCTCTGTATCTTTGTCAATATTTGAGGTTGTCAGTGTTTTGAATTTTGGCCATTTTAATAGGTGTGTAGTGGTATCTGATTGTTGTGTTAATTTGCATTTCCCTGATGATATACTATCTGAAACATCTTTTTATATGATTATTTGCCATCTGTATATTTTCATTGATGAGGTGTTTTAGGTCTTTGCCCATTTTTTTTTTATCATAAGTTAGTTTTTAAAGTTCTTTCTGTATTTTGAATAACAGTCCTTTATCAGGCATGTCTTTTGCAAATATTTTCTTTCTGTCTGTGGCTTGTCTTCTGATTCTCTGGATCTTGTCTATTTCAGAATAACCATTTTTAATTTTAATAAAGTCCATATTGTTAGTTATTTCTTTAATGGATTGTATTTTTGGTGTTTTATTTAAAAAGGCATCACCATACCTAAGGTCATCTAGGTTTTCTCCTATGATATCTTTTAGATTTATAGTTTTGAATTTTACTGTGATACATTATGAGTTAGTTTTTTGGAAGACTGTAAGGTTTGTGTCTCGATTAATTTTTTGCGTGCGGATTTCCAGTTCTTCCAATACTATTTGTTGAAGAGATCCTATTTGATACAATATATTGCTTTTGCTCCTTTGTCAAAGATCAACTGACTATATTTATGGAGGTCTATACTAGGGCTCTCTCTTCTGTTCCATTAATCTGTTAATTTTTAATCTATACTCTTTTAACAATTCTATACTGTCTTAATGTAGTTTTTAAATAAGTCTTGAAGTTGGGTAAAGTCAGTTTTTAAAATATTTTCTTCACTATTTCATTTATTTTTGAGAGAATATCTGCCAAATAACTAAGTCTAAATAGCCGTAGATTGTCTGTCAGTCATTCTTTCAAATAAAAATGGTAATCCATGAAAAAAGTAGCGAATTCTTTTTGCAGTTCAAATAATCTCATAGGTGCATTTGTTCTAGACAATCACACTTCAGGAGGCAGCACAAGTTCTTTATGTACTCTTTTTATTTTGTCACACAGGATACTAAAAAGTCATGTACTGAAGAATCAAGATTATAAAATTAGTAACTTTAGTCAATTAAGGACACTCTTAAGTAAAAGTGGCATTTAAAAAAAATTTCTATAAGTGCATCGCAGTGAAGAATCCATTGATTCTAAGTGCAGTTTGATGATACTGGCTATTGGACATTTTAAATTAATGTTTGACTTATCTTTCTTTTTCTATCATGTTTTCTGTTAGCCTTTTTCCTTTATGTGTGGAAGATTTCATCAACCATATTTACTAATCATTCTTAAAAACATTTTTATTTAGACAAGATTATTTTATTCTATATGACTCCTTATTCTCTAATTGTTTCTTTTTTGGCATCTTTATTTTTTCTTAAATCTCACACACACACACACACACACACACACACACACGAAGATATTTGATGATTTTTAAAGGTATTTTCTGGGTTATTATTTTTGCATCTTTATGTTTATCTTAGTGTTTACTTTTCACTCTGTTAGTTTTCCTCATTGAACTGGAGATCCTTGGTTTCCCATGACATTTAACAAAGAACTGGGTGTCTATCATGAGTTTCCTCTACCTTTATGAAAATAAAACTTTTTATTTGATTGTTTCCTGAGGGAAGATTTCTTACTAGGGGCTCTGCCTGGCATTGGACACCGAATTGTAGTCAGGAGCTTGCAGGGTTTGCTTTAAGAGGTCAGGCTTTGAGTATTCCAAATGTCAGAATGAAGAGAGCACCAGCCTTAATACTGCAAACCTTTTCTCTGAGCGTCTTAAAAAAAGAGCTCTGACAGAGGGGTTGGGGGGTCGGAGAGCTAGGAGAATGGGGCGAAGGGTTAAAGAAGTACAAATTAGTAGATGATATATGGTCACAGGGATGGGGAGCACGGCAGAGGGAATGCAGTTATCATTAATATGATGGCTAGGTAGAGGGCCAAGGGAGAGAGGGAGCAATTGAGGGGATCGTTTTATAAATTATATAGATGTCTAACCAATGTAATATATATTTGAAACTAATTTAAATAAATTAAAATAAATAAATATGTAATTTTTTTCTTTAAAAAAAAATAAAGCTCTGATTATGTATTAATTTGAGACTTTTCTATCAGTCACTAGCTATTTGTAAACTCACAGCAAGGAGTAGGGGAGATGGTGGTGGTAGGTAGTATTACATATAGAAATATTATCATTTATTTACCGTACCTTTATTTTTTCTTTGCATTTCCACTCTATTATTTACAGGTTGAAATCAAGGTCATCCAGAGTTCTGTGGAGAGGGATGACTTCCATTCATCTGCAGCATTTTTAAAATCACATTCTAGGTTGCAACTTTATTTGCCTATTTCTCCATTTTATTATTTTTATCCACCTATCATCTTTTACATGTTTTTTATATTCCTCTCATTTTCTTGCTTATTATATGGGTTCATAAATGGTTTTATTTCTTTTTATGTTTCTATATTTTTATCACAGTGGCATAGTGGAAGAAATAGTAGCAGAAACACATTGTTTAGTACAGTATACTCTGCTATACACCTTTTAATAAAGTCTCTACAGTCAAAATTCTTTGTTTTGCCTTCACAGCATATTTCTCTGTCCTTATATAAATTTGTGAGTGTAAATAAAAATTAAGTGAATAGGTTACCCAACTGTACTATACTAATCTAAATTCCATATTCATATATCAAGAGAGAGAAGACTAAACTCTTTTCATCTGACAGCAGGGGAGAATATAGAAACAAGATTAATTCAGTGAACTCTTAAATCAATGTTTGGTCTATAACCTGGAGCCACTATTCATTCTGTGACTCAGGGAAAATTATTTATTTTCTTATTACCTCAGTGTTCTTAACTGTAAAATGGTTTAGTAAGTAGTACTTATGTTGTAGAATTGTTGTGAAAATTAAATAAATTAATCTATCCACTCTGTTTAGAATTGTGCATTTAGAATTGCATAAAATCAGATTCAGATAGAGATCATTATTGTTGATGCCTGCATAATTATTGTTTTTGCAATACCTGAAACTAAGCTTTGTTTCAGTCAAAATATCTTGACATTTGAATAAGAATAATTGTAACTTGAAGGTAAAGGCTACATTGTTTTATTCATAGAATTAAATAACCTTTAACTCCTAGGCAGAAATTGATGTAGTTTCAACTGTCATTAGATTCTTGTTGAAAAGTATAAATTATCCAAACCTTAAAATTAAGAACTTGGTTGCATCACATTATTTTTTTAATGCACTCAGCATGTAGTGTTAGAATACAAATTTTGGAGATGGGAAGATCAAATATATAAATTTAATTAAGATAGTTAATCTCTATGAACCTCAAATTCTGCATCTATGAAATAAGAAGGATAATAGTTTCCTTATAGTTTTACCATGAGAATTTGAAATAATATAATAATAAATGTATAATTTTCACTAAAATGCTAGCTTCCTGAGGGCCAGGACTATTTTTTTATCTGTGAGACATTGCAGAGTCTTTATCACTAGCACTTAATATGACTTAACAATGTACATTAATAAAATTTTATAGAAAGAGCCATAAACCACAAAAAATAAAGGTTACTATAACTATGAAGAATTCAGTAATGGAAAGTATCATGATTAAAGCTTATACATTTTAATCAACAGTTTAGAGAACAATCTTTTTTGTACTGATTTAGATATTTTGTTAGGTTTAGTCATTTATTTACAAATATAGTACAATACGACTATAATCATGTTTTAGTATGTAAATAATAAAATCTCTATTTTATATTAATTTAACATACAATTTTATTTACATCATGTATTATTTAAGGAAAACATATCTAATTGGGGAGGGAGGAGAAAAATTTAAAAAACAAAATGTCACTATGGTTTGAATTTTTAAAACTAAAAGTGATTTTACCATTTCTCTTAAAAACAAAGTTTGAGAATATAACAAAATAAATCATGTTATTATAGTTCAACAGCTATTTATTATTTTTAATAAAATTATCTTTTTCATAAAAAAATTTTCATTTTATAGATAAAAAATTGTGGTGGGCAGACCAAAACTTAGCTCAGCTGGGAACCTGCAGCAAAAGAGATGGAAGAAACCCCACCGTCTTAAGAAATAAGACTTCTGGGGTTGTTCATATGAAAGTCTATGATAAAGAAGCACAGCAAGGTAAGTCACACTGTAATGAATTGGTGCCACCTTTTGAATGTTAAATGTCCTTTTTTTTCATATTATTTTCTCAATTCAACAATTGAAGTTTCCTATTTTTTGCTTCTAATAGAAAAATAGAAAAAAAAATGATGCTTAATACTAAAGGGGAAATTACTTTGATAAGTTATATAATGAGCTTTTAAAAAATTAGCAGATCTCCTCAAGGAATCTTAATTTGTCAGGTCTTCAAATGGTCTTATCTAGTTCTTGATAAGAAAATATGAGTGAGGAAAAAAAAACAGCAAAATATATGCAATGTATAATTAAGCTCAGAAACTGAATGAACTAGGAAATTTTAAATGGATTTTGTCGACATAAGGATTTTATATCCAAAAGTATTACATTCTTTGGCTCTACGCATTTCGCTTTTTTATTTTTGCTTGTCCAAATGGTGTGCAGTGAAATGAAGCGAGAGTACTAACAGATGGTTTACATAGGTAGACTTGTCACATTGCCCAAATGGCAGTTAGATTAGAGATGCTGCCGGTACGACCTCACACCTGCTAGTCCTTTCTTAGTTTTTGCTTCGTGATCCATGACATTAGCAGAACTCTCTTTCTAAAAAAATATTTTTCTGTATTCTACATTCTTACATCACTGCCATGAGACTCTTTAGCTTCCTGTATCTTTTTTCTTAGGGGAAAATAAATTCAAAAAAATTTAAAGGGATTTTAGTTAAAATATGTGGTCATATAGACCAAAGCAGATAAAAGTAGAGGTGAGAATGCAATGTGAAACAATTCTGAGGACAGATGAAAATCATCAAGTAGAAAGGATTTGTTGGAGATATCAATTGAGAGCCATATGTGTACATACAGAGACAAATAAAGATCAGATTCATGATTGCCTTCCCTGTACAAAGCCGGGGCCCAATTTTGGTCTGAAATCCTTTCTTGACAGGAGCAGCAGGAAACATATTTCTTTTTCATGAAAATACATTTTTGAAGAGAAAATGATTGCCTTAAAAACTAAAAGTGATTATGGGGTTTCTTTCATTGTGGAGAAGACACCAACACATAAATTCTTTAGCACAAATCTGTATTTGTCACCTGACATTTTTTTTTTCACCATTGACCGTAGTAATGAACAGGAGTGTTTTCAATGGCAATTTTTTAATGAATTATTTCCTGTATCAAAATAAATAAATTTACTGGCATTCAAGTCATGGGAAATAGATTATTAATTGGAACTAAAACACTGGTACTCAATAAAATATCATGACTTTTTGAGGGGTTTCAATACAATATATTTATTAAGTGTATAAACTTACAGTGATATGATTAACTTTAATTCATAATCTATACTTAATGAGATTATATCTGAAAATACATATTAGAACGTACAATAGAAAGAAAGAGAGATTTCCAAACAGGGTACATAAAAATATCTATATTCTCTTTTCAAAATGTGAACAACAAACACATGTTTTGTTTGAAATTGTAAATTAATATAATACATCTAATTTTTTAAGATACAGTTTCAATAAAGTTTCTTGGAGGAAAAATTTAGTATATTATGCTTGTCTTACTTTGCTTATGTTAACAAGATTTTCCTCATCTTTTGAGAATTTGATCCAATAGGTACAATTGGGTATTCTAGGCCTGTGACTGTATTACCAAACTGACAAGGACCTCTGGCACTTAGATATTAATGGTATAATATGACTGCTTTTAAAATGCAGTGAAAATATTATTTTCAACAGAAGAATATGCTGATAAAAGCATCTGTATTAAAGACAATCCCATTAACAGAATTGTAGCAGATAATTTAAAAGCTTCATTAGTATGAAATATGAGCAATTTAGGACTGTTTAAGGTGTTAACATTACTACCTCTTTGAATTTCAAAGTACAATTAGCTACTTCATTTATCATTTTTGACATAGATCACTGGAGTACTGAGACTTCCCGTTAGTCAAGTGGACTTTCTAGTTCCACTAGTGAATTGAGGCATAAAGTTTGAACATTAATATCATTACATAATATTAAGCTTAACAGGCAGATACTCATTGTGAATAATGACTCATTCCATTTTTTTTTTTTTTTACTTTTTCTCTCCACTATCAATTTTACCTTAACAACTAAACAAATGATATATAAATGTTTATTGTTGTATAACATAATTGTTAATATAGATTAATTTTATTTATCGGAAATACTATATATGTACGTATGTTATAACTGAAATTATGTTTAAAATGCACTGTCTCAGAAGCTTCTTTTCTCACATATTTTTTTTATATTATAAAGGTTCTGTAACTCTTTATTTTCTCTTATTTTTATCAATTTATTGTCTTCTTTAATCTATTTTTCTCTACTTCTTCAATTCCCTTGTTTTCTCTTCTTCCTATTTGAGGTTTCTTCAAATTTTATAGTTAAGCAGTATTTGTTAATCTATTCCCAGCTTTTTGGTTTTTACTGATAGTTGAAATAAATCTGTATCTAAATGCATATCTCTATAGATTGTCATTGTGTTAATATACTGTACACTCATGTGCTTTTTATAAAATGAAATATGTATGTAATCAGTATAGAATTATTATAAATCTATCAATATAATTGACTCATTGTTAAAATAATTAAAGCTATGAAATTTAATCTTAGTATTATTTCAGCTTGAGAAAAGAAGAATAAATCAATTAATCTTCATTAGTTTATGAAGGAGACAAAGTCAATCATTTCAAAAGTTTAGTGCAACTCAAATGTCAGTATTGGGTCTTATATAAGATGGAGTTCATCATTGACTGAAGTGGCTGTTATAGAAAATAAGCAGAGGTTGTGGTAGATCTCCTGATGAGAAATCTCTCAAGTTGAGAATATTTCATATTTCAAAATGACAGAGCTCATGACAGGTTCAATTGAACAATTAAATCCCATAAGATAATCTTGACTTCAGGAGATGAGAAATAATGAGTTGTACTGGTGTTTTGAATTTTCCTTAGAGCACTGTTGATATATAGCTTTCATCATGCTTTGTAATTCTCACTGGATTTATTGCACTTCATATCAGAGCTTGAACATACAGTAAATGGTGTTATATGTTCTAGAATAATAACATTTTGCAAAAATGAAATATTTAATGAACTTACTGGATAAGACTGTAAATTACTTAACTTCATACTGCCATTATTAATTAGCACAGTGGGCCCAGTAAATTCAATGAAACACCTTCATAGAATGGCAACCTGTGATTACCTGACTAATATTTGTCATTGATATTATACAGGAATAAGGAGACTTAATATGCCAATAAATTAGATGACTCTTGGGGGGGGGTGTGCTTTAAATATATTTTGGAAGATTTATGTTCCTAGGAATGGCAAAATTTATTTCCTTGTTTTCAAAAAAAATTAATTAAATACACACACACACACATGCACACATACCCCTTCTCTCTTTTAATGATATAATCTTAGAGTTGAGTTGGTAATATAATTTAACAGCTATTTATTTGACACATTTGATTAAGTTATTATTGAAAAGGAAGTAACTATAGAGTTGAAGTGGAACTTTGAAGTCGCAAAAGGAAGATTTTTTGGTTTGTGTAATCTTAAAATATTACAAAGGTTATGACAGTATTCATGACAAACCAATTTCCTTTTGCTTTTCTGTAACTACAAATATCTTGTGTTTCTCCTATTACTTAAAAAAATTAAATCTATTATTTATTTTTAACTACTTTTATTGAGATATAATTGACATATAATGTTGTGCAAATTTAAGGTGTACAATCTATTCTTTGGTACATTTGTATATTGCAATATGATTACCACCATAGCAACACCTCTATCACATCACATTGCTATCTTTTTATTTTTTCCTGAGTTGAGAGCACTTAATATCTACTCTCTTAGCAACTTTGAATTGAATTCAGAGTTAATCTGATACTATAAAATGATTATAATATTGCTGTCTATTATTAGTGGGCTGTGCATTAGATCTCCATTTATTGTTTTGGAGAAGCAGACTACAGCTGTAATCTGCTACTTCAAATTTTTCAAGAGAATAATATATAATGCCAATCAATATTAAATAGCTGCATTTAGAAATCAATAATAGCATAAATATTTGTTCAAATTATTGATATTGAATGATAGTCTTTATTTTTTTGTTATTTTATGTTTCTCATATTTATTTGTTTTCCCTCTATGCAGGTAGCAATTCCTGCCACCTAAATAATGGTGGATGCTCTCAACTTTGTTTGCCAACATCTGAAACAACAAGGACTTGTATGTGTACGGTGGGATATTATCTCCAAAAGAACCGCATGTCCTGTCAAGGTATAAGGTTTTCAAAAATCTGAGTTCTGATATATTTATTTCATTCATGCTGATATTTGACAACCAAAGTCAGTTAAAAATTAGAAAAAAAAATAATATTAACTTACTATTAGGCCAATAATATATAACTTAGTGTCATGTGTGTAAAATTGTCAATGTATCTAAGGTATTTTAAGTATCACTATTCTTTCTAAGTTTTTAGTTATTTTCAGGAACTGTGATTTAGTATCAAACCTTTAACCAAATCCAATAGAAGTTACCCTCAACTTGAAAATAAGTAAAAAACTGTAGTTTATCGGCTCCAATTATAATCTAATTTGACTTCACTTTGTATGAAAGTTTATATATATATATATATATAATGTATATATATAAAGTTTATATATATATAATGTAATATATATATTTACTCTGTTTCTATTAGTTAAGAGAAAGTACCAGAGAGAATATGAGTTCTCAAGTTTGCTTAACTGAGGGAGAAGAGAACTGCAGAAAAATGGAAACTTAAATCTATCATCCTATTTTATAGACTCTAGTTCTACTATTTCCAAAGAGCTTTAGTTCTAGAATGATGTTTTTATCCAGTGATCATAACTTAATGCTATTTAAAAAAAAAATGTTTTAATCTAATATGAGATATATGTATGTTAATATTATCATATCTTTTGTTTTAAATCAAATATTTATATGGTGCTTATTAGGTGCCTGGCACTCCTCTAAGTACCTTAAACATATTATTTTATGTGATCTAGGTATCTGATTATTCCCATTTTAGAGATGAGGAAACTGAATCACAGAGAGATTAGCTAGCTTGCCCAGTTAGGAAATGGTGAAGACATATCTAAACCCAGGCATTGTGGGTTTAGTTAGAAAATATGTACATATAAACATTTTCTAACATACTAGAAAAATTTATAAAAATCAGCATACAGACTTCTGGTAGTCAGTTTAGGTATATGTACTTATTTTAGGACATGTTTTTGAAACAGAAAAAGCAAGATCTTAGCAAAAATTAAGCACTAGGTATATTTTTAATGTTCAAAAGGGCTTAAAAGTCTATCTATTATAAAAATAACATTGATATAGTTATCTAAAATAAAAATTTACTTTCATACATAAGCAAACAGTTGCTTGGGCTTTAGAGAAAAGGGAAACAAATTTTCATTGTGAAGCCAGGTATGCTTCCAAGTATTATCTACCTCAGTATTTATGAAAGTGTGGTTCCCAGACCAGTAACATCATCACTACTTTTTAGAAATTCAACTTATAAGCCCCCTGGGATGGGGCCCAGTAATCTGTGTTTTAACAAGTCCTCCAAAAGATTCTGATGTACACTTGTTTGAGAACAACCAATCTACCTACCTTTTAACTTGTCAGAAATGTAATGTACAATAAAAAATTTAAAAAAGAGAGGGATAAGAAATAGTTCTATAAAAGAAATTTATATTGTTACAAATAATGCTAAGGAATGATTTTAATGTTAAATATTTATTTTGGACTTTTTTTTTTTAACTTCCGATTTAGGTATAGAATCATTTCTTATGTACTCCGTTCATGAAGGAATCAGGGGAATACCTTTGGAACCAAGTGACAAAATGGATGCTTTGATGCCTATATCAGGAACTTCATTTGCTGTGGGAATAGATTTCCATGCAGGTAAATAGTTTTTTTTATTCATAATTTATGTATAATGTTTCTGTTTGATTTATTAAACATGATGGAAAATATAACCTTTCCATCTGTACTCTGCTAGTCAAGAAAAAGAAAGCAAATTAGAGATGCATTTTTAAGCCTAACACAAATTGTTCTAAATATGTTTAGCCTGAAAAATAAATCAAGTAAAATTTTCTGAAATTTAGCATTTGAATTGCAAGTGCATTAAAATACGATTGGCGTTTGGGTACTTCAGTTTTATTTCTCTTTTTTTTTTTTTCAGATAATGTTGATACTTTACCCAGTTATAAATATAAAGATATATAAAACATTTGGGCCTATTACAGACTTAAAATATCGTCTTATTTAAAATATTTTCAGGATGTAATTATCTAATATTTTAATACAGGTAACAGCAAATGAAATCTAAATAATGGAAAGAATTATAAATGCTAAGGCGTTTTAAATTGCATTTTAATACAGTATGTGTCATTTTGGAGTCAGTTTTTATCTTACCTTCTTGTTTTAGCAAACAATAAAAGAAAACAGATTAGACACTAATGTTTTTCTGTGGGTAATAAAATATGTGGTTAGAAATTGATGGTAGACATTTTTATATTTATTGAAGTAAACAAGATATTTTTTGTGCTAGTTGCTAAATTCAGACATTGTATAAATATTGGATATTTTTACCTCATGACATTCCAATTTATTATTATGCACATGAGAGTTTAAATTTATAAAAACAAATTTCTTTGCCTCTCATCTAACTAAATCATATGTATCTTGAGTTCATGTTTTAGTGTTGAAGAAGTACATTCACGTTCCTAGCATTTTTTTTTTTTGTATTTATAAAGACTTGATTTTATCTACTGTTAAAAACAAAAAGTTCTTGATTTGTAATCTTAAAAAAAAATTCTTAAGCATCAGCTTGAAGGCTTCTGTAGTAAGGTTATTTTTTTCACCAGCTCCAACACATTTTGTTTAATCGTGTGTTAATAACATTCTTGGATGCAAATTAATGAATTATTAGGGATCTTCACAAATGGTTCAAAGATGACTTTCCTTAATTAAGTTATTTTGTACAAATGTTTAAAATCACAAAGAGGCGAACTTTCTACATTTTTTAAATGGCCTTTCGCTAAAAGAAATATGAACTAATATAGGATATTTTATTGAGCGATATGTTAATTTTGCCAAGATCACAGTGTGATTTTTGATCAAACAAGGCTGTTTGATCAAATCTTATTATTCATGAAAGGCTCAGTACCCTATCATGAATAATCTATCCTTCCTCTTACTTACATGCTTCTTAGTCTTTAGAATTTTATTACATAAGATTTAGTGAGTGCAAAACTAAGAAAATTTGAACTTATTGAAAAGATTTATGTATATATGCATATATTTTTACTAAGTACACATAACTCCTTATTTTTAGCTGGTATCACATATTTGATTCTTTTAAAGTTTCCATCATGATGTTTAAAAGTATTTGATACATTTCCATGAGGTCCAAGTATTAAAATAAGCATTTAGTCTGAGTATCCTGATTAGATCATTAGTAAATCTCTTATTACATAAGGGCAAACTCATTATTTGTGTGAGTTGAACCCACTCTTTGAGGTTTTATATTGGCCCTGAAAATGGTTGTTTTATATAATGTACCATGATAGAGAATAATTTTATTTGCAGAAAGTAGTCTTCTCCCTGTTTCTAAATTCCTAGTAATTATTAATATCATATTAAACTTATTTCAAAGTTGGTTTTCTTTTTTTAATAACATGTATTGGAGTAATTGGTTAATGACATTATAAAAGTTTCAGACATATAATTCTATAATACATCATCTGTATACTACATTGAGTGCTCATCACCCAAAGTCTAATCTTCTTCCATCTCCATATAGTTGAACGCTTTACCTTCTTCGTCCTCCCCACACCCTTCCTTCATACTGTTGGTAACCACCATACTGTTGGCTGTGTCTATGTTGTCTGTTTCTTTTCTTGGTTTGTTTGTTGGTTTCTGTTTTATATCCCACATATGAGTAAAATTGTATGGTTCTTGTCCCTTATTTCATTTAGCACTTAAATTGTTTCCATATCTTGGCTATTATAAATAAATGCTGCAATGAATATAAAGGTACACATATCTTCACAAATAAGTGCTTCTAAATTTTTCGGATAGATACTGGAAAGAGGAATTGCTGGTTAATTTTTTGAGAACCTCCATTCTGTTTTCCATAGAGGCTACACCAATATACATTCCCACCAGCAGTGCACAAGGGTTCCCTTTTCTCTACATCCTCTCCAATACTTGAAATTTCTTATTTTATTGATAGTAGCCATGTTGACAGGTATGACGTGGTATCTAATTGTGTTTTGATTTGCATTTCCCTTATAACTGTGAAGCTGAGAATTTTTTCTTATGTATGTTGGCCATCTGTATAATATTCTTGAATAAAGTGTCTGTTCAGGTCTTCTGCCCATTTTTTTAGTTGGAATTTTTTATTGTTGTTAAGTTGTATGAATTCTTTGGATATTTCACTTATTAGCTCCTTAGCAGAGGCATTGTTTGTAAATATTTTCTTCCATTTGGTTGATCGCCTTTTTGTTGTGTTAATGGTTTGTTTTGCTGTGCATAAACTTTTTTTGCTTTTCATTTATTTTTGCTTTTACTTCCTTTGACCGGGGTCAAGTACACAAAAACCCTGAGACCAAGTTCCATAGGTTTATTACTTGTATTTTATTCTATGTATTTTATTGTTTCAGATCTTATTTTAAGTCTTTAATCCATTTTAAGTTAATTTTTGTGTATGGTGTCAGAGCAAGTAGGCAAGAGAAAAAAATAAAAGGCATCCAAATTGAAAATGAAGAAGTAAAACTGTCACTATTTGAGATGACATGACTCTATGTATAGAAAACTCTAAAGATTCCACCAAAAGACTATAAGAAACAATAAACAAATACAGTAAAGATACAGGATAAGAATCAATGTATACAAATTTATTATGTTCCTATATACTAACAATGAAATAGTAGAAAAATAAATGAAGTAAACAATCCCATTTGCAATTGCAACAAAAAGGATAAAATACCTATGAATAAACTTAGCAAAGATTAAAGAACCTATACACTGAAAACTACAGGACATAGTTGAAAGAAATTGAAGACACAAAAAAATGGAAAGATATTTCATGTTTATGGATTGAAAGAATTCACATAGCTAAAATTGCCATGTTACCTAAAGCAATATACAGATTTAATGCAACCCTCATCAAAATCCCAATGACATTTTTCAAAGAAATAGACAAAAATATCCTTAAATTTGTATGGAACCACAAAAAAAACCCAAATAGCCAAAGCATCCTGAGAAAAAAGAACAAAGCCGGAGGTGTCAATTCTCTGACTTCAAATTATACTCAAAACTACGATAATACAAAAATAGATGCACAGACCAATGTAACAGAACTGAGAGCCCAGAAATAAACTCATACATATATAGGCAGCCAATTTTGACAAAGAAGCTGAAAACCTACAATGGACAAAGGAAAATCTCTTCAATAAATGATGTCAAAGTAGCTTTCATCAGAGGAATTACCAGTTATAATTTTAAAATGTTGTGTTCTTCATATTGTGCCTGCCATAGTATTAAATTACACTCCTAGAGAGAAATTATTGTTAGAAAATCTATTTTTTCCTTTTAAATTTAAATGGATATAGGCATATTAAGTATTCATATAAAATTAGAATGTTCAAGAATCTATTAAAATCTCTATTTTTAACCAGAAAACAAAAATGCAAAGATTGCTTTTAAATCAAAGAGAATTAGAGAGCTAAAAGCCAGTAAAACATATAGTGAGGAGAGGCCAGACTTTATAACAGACAACTTAGATTTTTGATCAATGTATGCCAATGTTTGACACAATGCCCAATATACATGGGTGTTCAGAAAATAGTAGTAATATCAAATAATGGAAAGTAATAAATAATATAAATTTGGGTATATGATATATATTTACAAAAATGGAAACTGTATTAAACTTGTTATTAGCAAAAATTTTGTTTTTGTTTTTTGACTGATCCTATATTTTATACTCAGTTATCTGTGTAGATAATAGTTTTTTCTTAACTTCTTGAGGACAAAAAGAGAGGTTAGTAAATTTCCTTAGTGAAATGAACTTAATAATAATAATAAATAATTTGTAGAGCAGATATTTAAAGGTTAAATAACATCCCCAGCTCTTTTAAGTCATTAAATGTAAACTTAAGAAGCTAGCCCACAGTGCTTAGACAGCAAACCAACTAAACACTAATAATTATGATTGTGGTGGTGGTCTTATCAAGAGATTTTAACAACTTCTCCAAATACCTTTCACACTTCTATTTACTTTACAGTCTGATCCTTACTAGTTGTATCTTATGAAAATATATTAGAATCAGAATAAATGTCAGCAACTTGATTTCTAATATTATTACAGACAATAAACAAGCTTTGTGACTTTGTAGAGTGAAGTTGCTTTGGGGAGGAAAGAAGAAAATTAACCGGATTGCTACTGAGAGAAGGTAGAGAAAACAATTCTGATGTGTAAACCTCATTTTATTTACTTTTAACCAAGGCCTTATGTTTCACCTGATATAGGTTCTTCCTCTGTTAATTCCCTTTGCAGACAATTTATTTTCTCTTCTTTTATTAATGTCATTCATCTTAAAAATATATTTCCTACATTAGTGTAAATCAGAGATAAAAATGTCAAAATAGCAGGGCACAGTTGCCTCTTATTCTAATCAATAAGGAAATGGTGTGAAGAAAGATCACTTCTTTAGTATAATTATCATAATTAATGGATTATTTTATTACCATAATTTACAGAGATAAATATATTTTCCAAACCTGTACATTTCACAAGCATTAACACATCTGAACCTTTTTGGGTTTCAGTCCTAATGAAGTAAAGTTTTCTGCAATAAAAGGATTTTTACACCAGATTAAGCAATTTGGATACTATCCGCAGAAAAAAAAGAAGACCCTATGGCTAGGTTTAACATGTTCAAAACATTTATATCACTTCACTGGAAAAGTCTCATTCCACTGGAAAAAAATATTAAGCTTTGAGAATCTTTGCCTGCTGGGTGATAGTCCTCCTGATGAATGATTATTGTATTTGATGCTTTAAAAGATATATTTTAGTTAGGAGACAAGCCTTTAAAACAAAACTCATTGCTCCATTTAGTAGATAATAATTCTTTATTCAGTTCCCCGCCCCTACCTTGAGGGTATTTATGACTTTTTTCATAATAATTATATAACAGAATATTACTTGAATAGAGGGCGTTCTACTCAGGGAATGATTACTTATCTGAAATGTTCAAACCTATATATATTTTTTCATCTTTTGTGTCTTTTATTCAAATTTAAGTTAATCCAACTCAGTGTTAGCAAACATTGATTACTATCTGTTAGCTATAGAATATCACAGCTAAGTTGCTGTTGAAAAATAAAAATAACAAGGAATAATTTCAGAAGAATGAATGATCTGTGGGGATTTTTTAAAAAATTGCATTAAAGGAGCATTATTTGAATGTCATGTCTTGGCACTTACTATCAGGAGTGTTCTAATTCCCTTTTACACCATCATCTAGTGACCTGGCTATTAAAACAATATAAACACTGAAGAAATATCTGTTAAAACCTATAGAATATACATCACCAAGAGTAAATTCTAATGACTAATCTAATTTAGATGCTAATCTAAAACTATGGATGTGTCAATATAAGTTAATCACTTGTGACAAATGGATCACTCTGGTGTGAAGTGTTGATAGAGAAGGAGGCTGCATTAGGGGAGAAAAAGGTATATGGGGACTCTGCTCAGTTTTGCTGTGATCTAAAACTGCTGTAAAAAATAAAGTCTATAAAAACAAACAGTGAAGGAAACTATGTGACAAAATATCATTGCCATATTGAGACAGTTGAACATCAGTTATTTATATGAAGGATTCTGTTTTTAATAGCCCCACAACATTTACATATATCTTTAAATGTTCGAACTCGGAGGAACATTTAAGAGCATCTAGTGGCATTCCCTCATGTTACATATAAGGAAATTGAAATATAGAGAGATCAAGGGGCTGTATGGTAATAGAATATTCTACTTCTAATTCTTTACACTACAACACTATCTTGCATTTGTATGCCCTGAAACATTTTTTTTTTTTTAAATTTAGACCATTATTGGCATTACTTGATGAAGTGCCATTGCACTTCTGCAAATTTGTGCTGGTAGAAGATCATGTTTTACTTTGATTTATATACTGAATCATGTAATTTTAAAATCTGTTTAATAATTGAAGCAGATGACGGTCAAGTGAGAGTCCCTTTTGCCTGTACCTGGAGGCTTAGAAAATAACTATTTACTAAAATTTTCTAGTAATCACTTTGTCATCAACCAAGGCCACAGAAGAATTATAGAAATAACTATTTATATGTCAGTAATAACAATAGCTAAGAAATATAATACTTTTGCTTTAGGACATTTTTTTCAATTTTATAAAAACTGTTTCCTTGGCTACAAAGTGAATTTTTAGGGCTGGTTCAATTTCTTCTTGTTCTTGTGACAGTGAATCAGTACTACTTTGTGTTGTCATTTCAAATTTGCTTCAAGACTATATTTTCTAATCATGTGAACAGTTTATATGTATTTGTAGATAGTTCTGTCTAGTAAATCTTTAAAGATGTAAAGTACTAACTACCACAAAAAAACAAAAACTTCTCAGCACTACCTGGGAATTTAATATCATAAACATATATAGAATAAGGCATTATAGGTTAAATAAATTATTGGGAATGTCTCAAAAATCCTTTTTGGATAATTTCTGAACCCAAAACATAAAAACAAAACAAAACAAAACAAAACAAAACAAAAACAACTAAGCTTTTTCTAGGCATCTGACTTTTTCAATAGGTAACTTAAAACCAAAAATCCCAGAAGATAGATGTGCATTGATAACCTATTAAGATTAAAGTCGTGACCAACTTATTTGGGATACATATATTCTCTCTGTTACTTAGAGAATCACTGAGCAAGTCTCATGGAACTTCTTTCTCAGGAGGCTTGCACTCTTCATGAAAGTGAAAGGTCTCAGCACCAGCTTTAGACTAATTAAAATGAAGCACATACAATTTGTGTTTAATACCTTTCTTTTTCCCTCTTCTGACTCACTCTGTGCTGCTCTATTTCTTTTTAGCTGCTCGAGCGTCTCTTTAGTAGAGCTGCATTTACATCTGATACTCTGATGTCTTTCTCTGTTCTTTTCCTTATAAAAACTGAGTTACCAAGAACCCTGTTCTCAAAAAACCTACTTATACTAATTCACAGTAAATTATTAGTATCTACTGAGAGATCGGCAAATTATTTTGCTATGTGTGTTTAAGTAAAAGCACAATATCTTAACCCAACACAATAAATTCAACTAAAGCAGGTATATGAAGAAAGTATTTTGTGGCTAGGTCAATCTTTCGGATGTTTGTCAAATTATGCTATCCTCTGACCCTTAGATAATAAATCAACACCTGTATATTCCCAGAAACTCAGCCCTGAATATGCTGACAGGTTATATGATGATGAAGAGGTCTTCTTTAGCTTAAATACATTGATACCATTAATATTATTAAGTATAACTTTAACCTAGAAAAAGTGTTTTCCTTCTATTTTAAGAAAAACAAGGATCAATTAGTCCATTTTTCTTTTTGACACACTTTCTTAAAAAAAAATAAATAAAGCAATGATTCAGCTCCTGAGATTGTTGGCCATTCATTTTTAATCAAGTAAACAATGTTCTAGTTAATAGAAGAAAAAGGAAAGTTATTTGATTTTTAAACTGGTCATAAGAATGGATCTGTAATTCCTTTTTATCATTTGGCCTTATTTTTATCTAGAGTTAATAAGTAGTGTATAGATTTTTTGGGGGACTTGAAAAGAAAAAAAGAACCAATTATTTCTACGAATTCCTTAGTATTTTTAGAACAAGGACCTAACTGAAGTAAAAAGCCTAGAAATGGGACTAATTACCTGCAGGTAGATTTAGAAGAGGAAGAAATAAATTAACATAACATCATAAAAAAATTTAATATATATTGAGTACTTGCTACATTACAGGGATACTGTTTGAAAATTTGTATGTACTTATGTTATTTAATTCATCAAAATAATATGTTGAGGAAGGTGGTATTTTTATTCTAACATTAAGCAAACTGGGTTTTAGGATGAGATATGGATACTGAGGAGAGTCAGTTGCTTTTGAGATGCCCAAATTAAATTCTGCATTCAGGATTTGCATTTAGACTGTTGTCTTTGAGATTGACATTTGTCATGATTTGAACAGCCAGTTATAGAATAATCAACATTAGATCCTTGATCATTTCATAATGAGAATTTCAACCCTATTGCAATTATGATTGGGAAAGAAAATTGACAGGCAATATTAAGGTTCAGGGTTTGGGAATAATATTATAGGTATAGGATTGCCCCTGCTAAACTTAGGGGCAGAAGATTAATGACACAGTCTTATCTGAGAGGAGAGTGAGGAAGATGATGATGATGATCATCAAAAGGAGTAGGAGAATGAGAAGAAGAAAGAAAAACTAATTTATTTCACTATCTTTGTATTAGTTATCGATTGCTGTATAACACATTACCAAGATTTACCATAAAGCAACCAACACCTGCAATCTTATAACTTCTATGGGTCAACTTAAGTGTTTTATGAGGCTGCAATCAAGGTGTTGGCCAGAGATGTGGTCTCATCAGAAAGCTCACCCATGGAGGATCAGTTTCTAATTTTATCCACGTAGCCTTTGGCCCAATTCAGTTTCTTGTGGGTCACAACTAGTCACTGACTATTGACCTCAGTTTCTTGTCATGTGAGCATCTCCACAGGGTAGTTCAAATCATGACTGCTAGCTTTCTTGAGAGCTAGTGAATAACAGAGTGAGAAAAGACACACAAAATGGAAGCCAGACCTTTGTAACCCAATCTCAGAAATGATATCCCATTACTTCTGGTGTATTCTATTTATTAGAAGCTGGTAACTAGGTCTAGCTCACACTGAAAGGGAAGAGATTAGAGAAGGGTATGGATACTAGGTTGTGGGGATCACTGGTGGCCACAATAGATGCTGTTTATAACAATATTATAGATGTTTTATCACTTTATCCTCAGCTATTGTTCTCTAAGAGATTAATTTTGATGATTTATTTTGGTTATTATCAACAATGTTCCTGTATGGGCAGCTTCTGTATTCTTGCTTAAACCAAGTGTGGATGAACTGATGTAAAGCTCCAGGATCATAGTCTTGATTCTATTTTTGTCTCCAATTAGTAGTAAGCCTTGGATACCTGGAGAAGGTTTCTGGGGAAAAAAAGAGAGAGAGAGAGAGTGAAAGAGAGATAAAGCTCAAATAATTTGCCTATTGCTTTACAGGTAGAATAAGACAAAGCCAGGATTGCCGGAGCCAGCCGGGCAGAGTCGAACAGTCCTGAGTGGGGGAGCGAGGGTTAGGAAAAAAAGACAGAGAAGAGAGAAAGATCTCGGGAGGGCATACAGTCAAAGCTGCAGCCTCGAGTTTACTTAGCACCATATACTTATACAGCTTGAGTACGTGACAAACTGCTCGTAACAAAGTAACAAACTGCTCAAAACAAAACCACAAGTATCCAGAAACAATAGCTGCGATTAACATGAATTAACATAAGGCCAAGAGAAAAACTCCTCCCTTGGAATTTCAGGAACTGATGCTTCTCCTCCCTTCAGGGTTTCAGGAACTGATATTTCCTTACAAAGGGCTCCCAACATCTCCGGCTCCCAACACAGGATCAGAATTTACATATATATATATTTCCCAAATCCTAGTTTTTTTTCTCTTTTTAAGAAAGCATTTCTTTTTTAATATGTGTGTGTGTTTTAATTTTACAATTACAGTTGACATATACTATTATGTTACTCTGATAAGTCTAGTTACCCATCTGACACCATCCATAATTATTACACTATTATTAACTGAATTTCCTATGCTGTACTTTACATCCCCATGACTCTTTTTTATAACCGGCAGTTTGTATAATTCCTTCTAACTCCTTCCCCCTTTTCATTCACCATCCCAACCCCCTTCCATCTGGCAAACCCTAGTTTTCTTTACATCACCATGCTAGAATAAGACAAAAGTGAGGAATTCTCCATGTTTTCCAATAATTTTTGAAAGAGTTTTTATAAAAACAACACAAAATGTTATATAAGACAACGGCTCAGCAATATATGACCATTCAGTGTGTGAGGTTGAGAGCCAGGCTGGGAATGAGAGATAGTTGGCAGTCCTGGTACTAAGTATCTAACTTAGTAGATCTCTGGCAGTGCTTCTCAAGTGGGAACGATTGTGCACCCCAGATTACATTTGTCAATAATTGGAAACATTTTGGTTGTCACAACTGAAGGGGTGCTACTGGTATTTAATGAGTAAAGGCCAGGGATGCTGCTAAACAATGCACAAGACGACTTTCCACAACAAATTATTCAGACCCAAATATTAATATACCATGGTTGAGAAACTGAGGTTTAAACCAAGGCAAAATCTAACATGTGTTTTCTATGATTTTGAAGTATATATCCCTGGTTTAGCAATACTACTCTCCACAATAGCAGACTCGATGTCTTTGTCATCAAGCTACTGTTTGTTATCTTGGTCATCTCATTCATCAGTACCTATGTTTAATGTTATGAATTTGCCAAATTTTCTTTTGGCAAACTTTCCAGAAAATTCCTTCAACTAAAGCAAACAACTCCTTACAACCACCCTTTATAGTTTTTGACCAACGTCTGGAAAAGTCTTCATGTAATATTAACTTACACTAAATCTTCTACTAACATCTCTCTGGCACCAAAGCTCATTAAAAAAAACTATTTCAAGCAATTGCTTATACCTGTCTGGGATTGTCTAGGGGCTACGAAGGTGTGTAAACACCAACAGAATTATTGGTGTAGTTACTTTCATTTTTGTCACTTATGTAGGCTGTGTTGATTAATGTTACTTATGCTTGGAATGAGTTCTCATTTGCATTAAGTATTCCTGTCCAGGGTTTCATGGCCAAGAAGGAAGCACAAAAGTACTTAGCAACATGATTCACAAGACAAATTATGCAAATCTTCCAAGGGTAGCATGTTCTCTCCCACCATTTCCTGTAGGTAAATATTCTGTGTGTGAATGCATCTAGGACTAAGTTGAAAAACAAAACTGATTTATTTAGCCCAGTATATTTATTTGTTTATTACTTAAATTATGAAACTGAATGAGGACTGAATGAGAGGAGCAAGATGTAGGAAAAAACTCAGATGGAACTAGAAATGGTCTTTGATTGTCAGTGTATTAAATACTAGAATAGATTATTTAAAAGTTGTGAATCTCTGGCTCTGGAGTATTTTAAAGAGTTAAGACAAATGAACCACTTCTTCTGAAAAATTATTCCTCTACGTTTCTTTCAGTTTTTTTGACTATTCAACTTCCAATATTAAGAGCTTTAATAGTAATAACCTGTAGGCTATTTTTTTTAAAACCATCTATTTTTCTTAGTCAACGGTCATTAAAACCTATGTGACCAGAATCAGAATTAGACTTGAATAGTTTGAACACAGAAAGTAGACTGTTGTAGAATCTGTTCTTTTCTCCAGGAGAAAAACAGATGTTCACAGGAGAGATCCTATTTATTACTGCTTTCCTTACAAATTAAAAATTAAGATACTGAAAAGAATTGATGATTCCACAGTAATTCAAGATTGTAATTATATATAAATGTTAATTTCTAAATCCTAAATATGAGAATTTAAAAATTGTATTTTGTTACTCACACTTATTATTATGATTAGTTAGGGAAAAGAGCTTAGATTTATTGGTGATTCTTATTAATAATTTTATTTAAAATGTGACTATAGCCTTATAATTATTTCCATTTTAATGCTTTCCCTTAATACTATTTTAGTGATAAAGCAACTGATGTTTTGAGCTCAGTTGATTCATATTTGAATTTATAGATACTTTTAATAAAAGATACCAATAAATATATTTGCATATTTAAGCATTTCAATGTTCATGTGAAGCCATATTAACTCTAAATAGTGATGAATAAATTAATAAGTAGACACTACCAGCTTTGTCATCATTAAATATTATTAAAATGAGTGTGTTGAGCAGTAGTCATTAGTTCATCAATCACTTATTGATGGCAGATCTCAATTTTTAATTAAATATTTTCTTTACAATGCTTCTTTATTACAATTGTACATTATAGAAAATTTAGAAAATTACAAAACATGAAACAAAGTTGAAATAAAAATCACTAGTACTACTACTATACAGAAAACAACTATTAATTTGACATATTAATATTAATTCTATATTTTAAAATACAAATAATCTTATTGATAATATTTTGTCTTGTTTTATTTTTACTTGCCATTCTAACATGAACACTCTCTATGTATGATTAACAATCTGCAATTCATATTTTTAATTGGAGTACTTTATTATATCATGTGAATTACCATGAATTTTTTGACCTTTTCAATATTTTTAAACATTTTGTTTCCAATAATGGCTGAAAATCTTTTTCAACATTTGTGACAACTTCTTAAAATAGAACTTCCTTTTGTTAAACTAAAAATTTCTTTGAGATATAATTCACGTATAATAGAATTTATGTATTTAAAATGTACAAATAAATGGCTTTGGATATTTTCATCGAGTTGTGCAACTATCACCAATATTTAATTTTAGAACGTTTTCATCATCCTAAAGAAAAACTCCATACCCGTTAAAATTTTCTTATATTTCTCCTCATTTCTCAACCCTAAAGCAACCTTCTATTTCTACATGGTACTATGTGATTGACTTCTTTAGCATAATGTTCACCCACATTGTAGCATATATCAGTACTTCATTACTCCTCCTCCTCCTCCTCCTCCTCCTCCTCCTCCTCCTCCTCCTCCTCCTCCTCCTCCTCTTCTTCTTCTTCTTCTTCTTCTTCTTCTTCTTCTTCTTCTTCTTCTTCTTTCTTGCTAAATAATATTAGACATATGACATTTATCCATTCTTCTGTTGATGGACATTTGATTTATTTTCACTTTTTTGACTATTACAAATAAAGCTGCTAGCAACATTCATATACATGTTTTAGTGTGGGTATTTGTTTTCATTTCTCTAGGAATTATCTTCATAGGTCATGTGGTAACTCTGTTTCACTGTTTGGAGAATTGCCAGACTGTTTCCAAACTAGTTGAAACATTTTGCACATCCACCAGCAGTATATAAAGTACCCAATTTCTTTACATCCTAACAAAGGCTTTTTTAAAATTTGTTTAATAATAGTCATTCTAATGGTATAAAATAGTATCTTATTGTGATTTTGATTTGCATTTTCCTGACATCTAATGATGTTAAGTATCTTTTCATGTGCTTATTGGCCATTTATATATATGGAGGAATGTTCATTCATATACAGATTCTTTGCCCATTTCTTAATTGAAGTTTTTTTTTTTTCTTACATTGAGCTGTTAGAGTTTTTAATGTATTCTAAATAAAATCTTTTATAAAGTACATGAGTTGCAAGATTTTTTTTTTTTTAAGTTTTCAGTCACAAAAGTTTTTATTATAAGAAACAATGCCATTAGGTAAAAATGCAAAAACTTGTGCAATTATGGCAAAATGTTTAAAAATACACATTTGCCCTCAAAGGACTACAGTACTTACTACATAGCTGAGCACTGAACACTGAATAACATTTTAAACATAGGGAATTCTTTCACTTTTTTGATATAATTTGAAATACAAAAAATTTTAAATTTTAATTAAGACCAATTTGTCTACTTTTTCTTTTTGTGTCATATCTAAGAAATCATTGTCTAATTCAAGGATACCATAATTTAATGTTATATTTCCTTTTAAATGTTATGCTTTAGCTTTTATATTTAGGACTATGATCTATTGTGAGTTCATATTTGAAATATGTATGTGGATATTCAGTTATCCCAGCATCATTTTTTTTTAAAGATTATTATTTTCACCATTGAATTGTTCTGGCAACTGGTTGAAAATCAAACTGAGTGTAAATGTGAGAATTACTGTCTGGATTTTAAATTGCATTCCATTGATCTATATATTTATCTTTATGAGTGCATATTGTCTTAATTTCTGTAGCTCTGTAGTAAATTTTGAAATTCAAAGTTTGAGTTCTTCAACATTTTTTTTAAAGATTGTTTTAGCTAGTCTTTTTCCCTTGCATTGCAATATGAATTTTAAGATCATCTTGTCGACTTTGGCTAAGAAAGCAGCTAAGATTTCAACAGAGTGTTGATACTCTAGAAAAAACTGGGGAATACTGTGATCTTAATAATATTAAAATAATATTGTCTTCTAGTATGTTAACATGTGATTTCTTTCTGTTTACTTGGGTCTTTTTTAATCCCTTTCAAAAAGATTTGCGGTTTTTAGAGAATAAGTTCTACACTTTTTTTTGTTAAATGTATTTCTATTTTTATGCTATTAAAATGGACTTGTTAATTTTATTTTTTTATTCTTTATTTTAAGTGTATAGAAATATAATTTTTTTTTTTTTTTTTTGTATTTGAAGCCTACATCCTGCAACCTCGCTGAACTCATTTACTAGTTTGAACATGTTTTTAGTGGATTCCTTAGAATTTTCTATAAACAAGGTCATGTCATCTGCAAATAGAATTTCACTGGTTACAACATCTAGTAGATGTTGAATAGACATTACCAGAACAGACATCCTTGTCCTGTTCTGGATCTTAAGAGAAAAACATCTAATATTTATATATTAGCTAAGTATATGTGATAGCTATTTTTATTTTGTAGATTTCTTTTATTAGATTGAAGAAGAGTCCTCTATTCCTGATTTATTGAGTATATTTATCATGAAGGGATGTTGAAATCTGTCAGATGCTTTTTCTGTATCTATTGAAATGATCGTATACATTTTGTCATTTATTCTGATGAGATGGTTTACTACATTAATGTATTTCAAGATGTTAAAGCTACTTAGCTTCGGGTACAAATGGGATAAAAGCTTTTACTTCATGGCATATTATCCTTTCTTATATGTTGCTAGATTCAGTTGGATAGTATTTGGTTGAATATTTTTGTGTCTATGTTCACACGAGATATTGGCCAGTATTTTTTTTCTCATGATATTGTTGTCTGGTTTTGGTACTAGGATAAATACTGACCTCATAGAATGAGTTGAGAGTGTTCTCTCATCTTGCATTTCTTGGAAGAGTTTGTTTGTGAAGAATTGATATACTCTGTAAATGTTTATTAGAGTTCAATAAGTGAAGCTTTCTGAACCTGTTTTGTTTTTTTTTTTCTTTGTTACAGATTTCTTACTGTATAATCTCTTTTTATAGTTCTGTTCAGATTTTTTATTACCTTCAATGTTGTTTTGGTAGTCTATGTATTTTGACAATTTTTTCTGCTTCACCTAAATTATCTAAATTTTGGCATAGAGTTATTTGTAGTATTCTCTTACAATCCTTTTTTTAATTACTGTGAGATCAATAATAATGTTTCTTGATTTTAGTATTTGATTCTTTTCTCCTTTTATACTGAGCATTAAAACCAAAGATTTGTCAAATTTGTCGATCTTTTCACTGAACCAACTTTTCATTCTGTTGATATTCTATATTGTTTTCCTAACTGTATCTTTAAATTTTCCAATCTAATTTTTATCATTTCTTTCTTTTGTTTGTTTTAGGTTTAGTTGATATTCTTTTTTCAGTTTTTAAGGTGGAAATTTATTACTTTAAGATATTTATTTTTTAATATATACACATAGAGCTAGAAATTTCCCTCTAAGAATTTCTTAAGTTATATACCCTAAGTGTTGGTATGTTGGGTCTTAATTTCAAATCCCCTATTTTCTAATTTCCTTTGTAATTTTTTTCTGACTTATTATTTAAGGAGGATGATTTATTATTTTCTTATATTTATGAGTTTTCTGAATTTCTTTTTGTCATTGATTTGTAATTCTACTGCATTGTAGTCAGAGAACATAAATTTATATGATTTTAATTCATACTTTGTTTGATCTTCTCATTTGCTAACAAACCCATCTTTTAAGGTTTGGTAAATCCTGGCTGATAGTTCCAATGTTTTCACAAGTACCTTCTGATATAAATTGTTCCTCTCTAATACAATTAAATTCTGGCAGGCATAGTCAGTGATACCAGTCTTTTGAGGTTTCTTCTGATTCTGGGAGGGCTCTTCTTTAATGTGCATTTCCATGTTTTTGTCTCCTTAGCTAGTTGGCCTACAGTCTGGCTTTTTGCTCTCATAAGTTAAAGCCTCCTTTTAATCGCTTTCTATCAAAATCTACATTGTTTTAACTAGCACACTTAGACTTGAACTACTCCACACTCTGTTTCAAATAAAGTCAGTTCCTTTGGGGATAGTTTTGGAGCTCTCTATTCTTATAGACTGTTTCTTCCCCTTGATAAAATCTCTAAGTTGCTGATCCTGGCATTAGGCAGAATGCAGCCTTTTGCTTGCCTTTCTTGACATAGAATGTCTGCTCTGTCAGAAGGTGAGGCAAGGGAAATCAAGGTCTAGTGTTCATAGCCTTCCTCTCATGAGGCGGAACTTCTATGAGTTAAATGAAGAAGGGAGCACTCGAGCTAACCAGGAATTTAGCCCTTGAAACTTGGATTAAGAGGTTATAAAAAATGCTGGTGACCTGCATTTCCTGCTGAGACTCTTTATTGGAAGTCAAGGAGGAAGGGCACCTTATCTTATCCACTCCTGCCCCATGTTAGAACTTCTATTAAGTTGAATTGGGAAGATGAAGGGAGGAACTATTTTTACCAAGATTTGGTAGATTTTCTTGAATTTTTTTTTCTTTACTTACCACATACCTTTAGGTCAATTTTGAGATAATATGAACTTAACAAATTAATTTTTACCAGTTATACTTGTTTCACTGGGGATTAGGTCCACTAGGTTCCTCTTGTTGGCATTCTGGAAGTGGACATTTTACTATTTACTATGTGAGTTTGTATGAATCAGTGACATTGTCTGAACTCTGCCTGAAAAAAAAATTTCCATATAATTTGTGCAAAAAATATGAGAATAATTAAATCTTAATTTAAACAGTATTTTTTTAGGGAGATGACTAATATTGCCTTCACTGAAGAAAAAAAGGATTTGAAGTAGAATTTACTACAGACATTAAATAAGTGTATATATATTATATAGTTGGTCATTATAGCTAAATATTATAATAGACATAACTGAAAATTATAAATATTTGGTTACACTTTAAAATTTTATCTAAAATTGAAAAAAAAAAATGTTTCTAGGACTACACTATTCCAAAATAACAGTATAAAAAAATTTACACAAATAACACTCTAAAAAATGCAAAACTATGGAGAAGGTAGTATCGTTGGTTGCCCGGGGCGAGTGGGGAGGAAGGAATGAATAGGTGGAGCATAGAGGATTTTCAGGGTAATGAAACTGCTTTGCATGACACATAATGGTAGATACATGCCATTATTCATTTGTCAAACCCATAAAATATACAACACTAAGAGTGAAGCCTAATGTGAACGGTGGGCTTTAGGTTATAATGATGTGTCAATGTAGGTTCCTTGCTTCTAACAAATGTCCCACTGTGGTGTGGGATTTTGATAGTGGGAAGGCTGTGTGTATGTGGAAGCAGGTGATATATGGGAGATCGCTGTTATATTCAATTTAATTTCACTGTAAACCTAAAACTGTCCTAAAAAATAAAGTCTAATAAAAAAAATTTGATATACTCTCATACAGTTATTCTGGAACAAATACTTGACATATATACAAAGAAATGTTACCCATTATGGAATAAATATGAAAATATGGCATTTTAATTTACCATTTTCTATAATTAGATTTAGTACAGTTCTGTCCATTCAGTGGCTCTTTAGTGTTCTTACCTAAGAGAATGCTTTTCTATTTAGATTAATAGATGCTATCTATAACAAAGTACTCCTACTACTATTGTTGCTATATATATTTCTTTTATGGCCATCAGTTTATTCTGTTGTAATTAGAAATGGTTTCCCTGAGACCTCAATGGTGGCAGCAGCTTTAATCATAGAAATATTCCAGAAAGGAAGATGAATCGCAGAGACAAGAGGAAAGGCAGCATGGCTTAAACATCTTTCTCCTGGTAGAGAACCTCTTTTTATTGACAAACATGGAAAAATCAAAGTTTGATTTTATTAAGGGAAATGCTATCTCCTCAAAATGGGATTTAAATCTCTCTCAGGGCTATGTGGCAAGTATTTCAGAGGACACTTGAAACCATGGGATTATGGCTCAATTACTTCACATCAGTTGTACTTGATATTTTTCTGGGAGAAAAAGTTTCTTAAAATATTATTTTTATACTTACATCAACTGAGGTATCAAGGAATAGAATGCAAATTTTATATGGAATTTAAAGATAAAATTCTACTTCAAAATAAAGTAAAAACTATGGTGGAAAATTTGAGAATCACTATGTGCTATCATGGCCATCATCAAAATAATTTTTGAACAATAATTCTTTTCAACTTTGAAAACCAAGTTTTATTCATGTTGCTGGCCCACTTCCATTTCCAGATATTGTATGGAGATTCCAATTGCACATATGCATGCCTGAAAAGTTATAACTGTTTGGACAAATATAAGTTTTTATTTTTTAATATTTAGGTCAAACATGGGTGTCTGGAATGGTTCTAGTTTACTGGGACAATATGCCCCATCCAAAAGAGACATTTTAAGACACCCAAGAACTGCTTATTTAAGATCTCTTAGATATTAAAGGGTTTTTGTGTATTTACAGTCACACTTTAGGGAGATTGAGGAATTCAGTCTGGACATTCTTTTTGTGTTTGTGTCATTTTCCTTTTGTGTGAAATAATATAGGTACATAAAGTGCAGAATCTATAGACATGTTCACATCACAGTACCAATAAATTACAAGGTTAAGATTGATAAATGATATGACCTTTCAAGCTTTAGCTTTTCTGGATTTTAGTTTTTGACTGATAAAATGCAGATAAATTGTTAGAAGAAATAGGAAGCAGCTGCAGTCCATGCTTTGTTTAATAAACTTCCCTATACTGGAAAGCCATATATTTACTGAAAGCTGTCATGAAACATTTTGCATATATAAATGTGTTTTGTGAATACATAATAATAGCATCAGGATAACTCGTTATGGTTGACTTTTTATATATCTGTTTATAGCTGAATTTCTTTCATTTGGCCTGAAGGAATTCCCCATGCTTTGTTTCACTGTACTCACCATAGCTCATATAGGTAGTCTACTAGATTTCAAGGCAGGTTAATTTTTATTGCTAAAGACAATTTGCCTAAGGTAACATGGATTCTGATACTTTATTTGGTTTCCATCAGATGGGTCATCAGAACCAGGGTTGGACATGTAAAACACAATTATGTTATCATGATTCAAATTTTTATATGTATTAAATGTATACATATAGTATATATAACATATATACATTATATATATCATTTATATAATACATATATAATATGCATAAATAAATACTGGGGACTTATTTTTAAATCCTAGAAATAGTAATGTGTGACAGCTCTTGATATCACATCTGGTGTTCAAAATGTAAACAAGCCATAATAATTATTTTGTTAAACAGAAAGACTAGATGACAGAGAACAATCAACCTGCTTTATGTCTTGGAAATCACACCCTTTGAAAATAGTCTTGCCTTTGCAATCACATATGATCCTTAATACTAAAAAATGTGGTCATTTGCTGATTTAGATGCCTTATACACTTTAAGAGTTACTTGCTCACTGAAGTTCTCCTCCATCCTAAAGTGTTGACGTTATGCTAGCTGCCACAGATCACTATCAAGTTATTCCTTTTTCCATTTAATCAGAGACTTACAAGACTTTCTAAGATGAAAGAGATTTTAGAGATTATCTAATCCAAACTGACCGTTTTTTATGTAAAATGAAGGAGGTTGTTCCAGAAAGGCCAAATTCAGACAGACTTCACAGAAACAAAGAAGTACCTAGGAACTCTGTATCAGCTCTAGCTGTATGAGTTTTCCCAGATCAGTGAGTGAGTGAACTTTTATGTGAATACTTTTTCTAGCATTCTGCCCACCCAGCTATTGTCAAGCAGAGCAGAGACATCCTAGCAGGAATCACTACTCCTGTGGAGCACAGGTTGTATTGCAAATTCATAAACAATATTGTTTCCAGCCTCTAAGTTTTGGGATGGTTTGTTACACAGCCTTAAAAACTGGCACAAAAGCCTGAATTGTTGAAGCAACTTGTCCAGAGATACACATGCCGGAACCCGCCAGATGGAGTCGAACAGTCCTGAGTGGGGGAGCGAGGGTTAGGAAAAAAGACAGAGAAGAGAGAAAGATCTCGGGAGGGCATACAGTCAAAGCTGCAGCACCAAGTTTATTTAGCACCGTATACTTATACAGCTTGAGTACGTGACAAACTGCTCGTAGCAAACTGCTTGTAAAAAAACCACAGGTCCCCAGAAACAAATGCTG
>CM053503.1:100048958-100334543 GCA_028627145.1 Eidolon dupreanum | reverse complement strand
GACATACACAGCTGTAACAGACTTGGTGATAGATAATTGTAGTGTTTGATTCTGACTTTAGTGCTTTTTCTAATCCAGCATGTTTCCCTTTTCTTTCTTTTCTTTTCTTTTTTTTTTTTTAATACATGAGAATGTATTGTCAGATTTTGTTTAATTTTTTATAAGGCAATTTGAAAGTAAAAAGCAGTATTTTGATTTTTTTTCTTCTCGCTACTGTAAATTCTCTTTGTTGTTAATGAACATAGCTTTACCTTGAAAGTATTGGCCAACACCTCTCTTTAATTCTATTGCATAAAATGACTTTGTTTTGCCTGTTACTGGCAAAAATCTGACTGAAAGGCTCTAACACATAATCAGAAATGCACAATCTGTCCGCATATGCATCTGGTGAGAAATTAGGTGCTCAAATTCAGAAAATAACATGGTTCTCTTGAGTGCATTTGTGAACGCAGAATAATCACAATAAAATACAGAATTAATCACAAGTTAACCTTCTGAAGCATAACTTGCATTATTTCCAGGTTATTATCAGCTCTTCAAGCACTGGAATTTTCACCTATGATTCAAGCTAAATTGGTTTTAATAATTTCAATCTAGGTGACCAACAAAATAAAATAATTAAGAAAATTATTTACCTGCTTAGTGAAACTAAAATTTGATTTAATATTAGATAAAATAAGTTATTCATTTATGAGATAAATAAGGTTTTTTTTACTAATTTTTTTTATTTAGAAAATTTTAAAAAAATCTAATTTTAGCTTTTTTCTTTTAGAAAAGGCAATCATCTTAATTTGTTGCTATTTTTGTGAACTATAAATAGAAAGAAAAAAATGAAGCTTACATGTGGGGCAATTGGAGAAGGGCTAAAGAGTCTTTCCTACTCCTGATATTCTTTCATTATTAGACCAGAAAAACACCATTATCTCCAGAAGGCCCCTTCAAGTGTTTGTTTATCAACTGTATCATGAATCGTGTATTAACCCAAGGCTGAACCACTCTCCATAGGTATCATGTAACCTCTCAACAATTTTATGAGATAGGCCTTAGTCTTATTTTAAGGATTTGCAACCCAGTCTCAGAGAGGTTAAATGACTTGTTCAAATTCACGTATCCAATACACCGTACTGCCAGAATTGATGCCCAGTTCTCTTCTGCTTCTTAAATTCAATTATCTTTCCACTTTACCATATTTTCTCTGCTTAACAATGTAGTTTATTTAATTATTTCATTCTTTATGTCAGATGAGACAAATTATAAGTTAAATACATAGCCATTGTGAAAAAATGAGACATAGATTTTTCATACTAAGTGTAGAAAAATAAATCTCTTGCATAGGAAAATGGAAGGATGTAGGACAGTGAAACATCTATGTTCAGAAAGAAAATATTTTAGAAAATGGAGTAAATCTGATAAAGGGTGGAAAATCGAGACAGAAAGAAAAAGGAGAATAAACTTTTAAAGTGGAATTAAAAAATCCCAGTAGTACAACATCCTCCAGTTTTGCAAATTGTTCTAATGATAGTCATAATTTTAAGAAAGTAAATGAGAGCTCACTATTAATTTGAAGAAGAAAGCCATTTTATATTGATTTTTAAATCAGTTAATAAGCTGCCTGTTCAAATTGGATTAATTACTTTCCTGTTGTAAAATATAACCAAAAAAAAAAAAAAAAAAAAAAACAAAATTTTGCCTTTATTTAAAGAATTTAAGTAATAGAAATTGACAGGTTAGACTTAGATATTGCCTTTAATTCAGTAGAGTTGATTGCTTTCAAATAGTTGACCTCTAGTTTATTAAAATAATATCACATATTCTTTTCTTACATTTCAACTATCTTTCAATATAATGCTTTAGAAAGAATACCATGGCATAAATATAAAATTTCTTTGAGCTACAAAATGTTATATGAATCTTAGCTTTCAAGAATTTTTCTCAGTCTGTAAACTACCCTGTTACTTTTTTCTACTACAGTAATAAAATTATAATATATTTAACTTAATTATTTTTAAGCAATAAACAGTCATGTACCAATCATGGACCACATATACAATAGTGTTCCCAAAAAATTTTAATGGAGGTGAACAATTCCTATTCTCTAGTGATGTCATAGGCATCGTAAGGTTGTAGCACAGTGCATTACTCACATGTTTGTAGTAATGCTGATATAAGCAGCCAGTCATATAAAATATATCATACACAATTATGTAAGGTAATACTTAATAATGATAATAAAAAACTATATTACCAGTTTATGTATTTACTATTCTATATTTTATGTTATTTTAGAGTACATTCTTTCTCCTTATAAAAAAAATACTGTAAAACAGTATGCTATTACACTGGCAGCAGCCTCGTACATCTTGTTTTTACTGTCTCTTGATTGCATTGTTTTCTCTTGTGCTTGATTGAATTTTGTATTGTTTTACATAGTAACATGCTGTACAGGCTGTAGCTTAACAGCAATAGGCTATACCATTTGGCCTAGGTGTGTAGCAGGCTATAATATCCAAGTTTGTGTAAGTGCACCACATGATGTTTGCACAGTGACAAATTGCCTAATAATGCATTTCTCAGAACTTAAGTGACTATAGTTAGAAATATAATCTTATTACTGTGTCATACTCTTATCCACTAGCCAATTCCATTGCCTTAACAATCTTGAGCACCTACTTTGTGTCACTGTTTTACATACTAAAGTTGCAGCAGGAACAATACTGACATCTCCGTTCTCAGGAATCTTACACCCTCTTTGGAAAATTAGATAACAAACACTCCCCAAACCACAGGTATAACTTGATGTTATATAGTAACAAGAAGGAAAAACAGTTTAAAGAGTAAAAAATTAAAAGTTGCTGCTATTTTAGACGTGTGGTCAGAGAAAATTACTTTGAGAAGTGAATTTTAGCAACACTTAAATGAAGGAAAAGCTAATTCCTCACAGATTCATTGGAAGGTAGAGGCATAGTAAGCCCAAAGGTGGAAGTGTGTTGGCGTGTTGAATTAGCGAAGACACCAGTGAGGCTGCGGCCCTGTGAGCCACGATGACTGAGAGATAAATTGATATTTAAGCATATCTTGATGTCTTATCTTCTACTATTTGGGCCATATGAGTGATATGGCAGCAAAAATCCAGTCTTTGATTCTCTCTGTTCTTCAGATAATGTTGAGGGTAGTGGGGCTTTAAATTCTATGGCCTTTAACATTGGCTGTGAGACCACAATAGGAATTTCCCATTACATTATATATGCCTCTTTATATTCTGCCATTATTTTGCCTGATTTTTGAATAGAATAATAACAGAAAACACTTAATGCATGCATACTACATGCCAGAGACTTTTAAATACTTTAAACATATTAATTCATTTAACTCTCATAAACACTTTATGAAGAGGTGCTTTTATTTCCCCTATTTTACAGATGGGAAAACTGAGGCACAAGAGAGCTTAAGTAATTTGCTTGAAGGAATGTTTCTATTAATGGGTGGTTTTGAATGTGATTGAGATTTTGAATGCATGCAGTCTGGATCCAAAGTATGTCCTTTCCATCCCTGCACTTTTTTCTCTTACACTTAAAACAAAATATGTAAACTGTGGAGATACAGTCAATAATTTAATAATAGTTCACTTACCGTAATGTGTTCAACAGTTAGAAAACATTACTCTTCCTTTGGTTATTGAAAATTGCTCACCTCCATTTGCATTGTAAAAGTGGTTTGTATCTCAACAGGCAAATGGCCAGTGGACTTTAAAAACTAGAATGAAACCTCTTTTTTTTGTTGGTTTGTTTGTTTACTTTAGTATAATGAATGAACTAGAAAGTTTATAGTTTCTTATTTTGTAAGAATAGCAAAGCAATCTGCAACATAGGGGACCAAGAAACAATTTCTTTGTGTCAGTTTTCTTTTTGAAAGAAAAATCTGGAGACTCATCTAGCTATTCTGAAAAATTAAGTAACCCATTAGCATTTGGGAAGTAAAGAATGATTCATTTAGTTCAGAGCAGTGTTTCTCAAAGTAGACCTGAGGATCATCTGAATCAAATCATCCTGAGTGCTTATTAAGAATTCATTTTCTGGTTTTTAACCTACAACACAGAAATATTTGAATGGTGAAATATTTGAATCTGCACTTTTACTCTAAGAACTATTGGGTTGTTCCCTTAAGAACCACAGCCAAAGATGAGCCATCTATTTTGGTAGGCTTTGGTCACTCTGAGAGTAGTTTAGGAAATACAAATTACATTTAGTATAATGACACATTTTGTTATTCATGAAATTCCAGTTCACTCCAAAGTCAATATTAGGAATTTATTCATTAGTTTAAAAGTGTCCAATGAATGTGCAAACATAAAGTAATTAGGTAAACCCTGCTCATAGTTTAAGATTTATTTCATCTAATTTAAATTAGTAATAGGAATGTTCACTACTAAAAATAGAAAAGTGATATTTGCCTCATTTTAAATTAGCTTATTTGTATTCTATTACTCAGATCTCCCTAGTCAATGATGTTGGTAATGCTGAAAACATCTTTGTTGCCTTTAAAATAGAATCGAGAGTCGTGGTGTAAATTTTCTTCCTGGTGGTTTTCCAATCATGTCACATTGCTAGTAGATAACTGGGGCTGGATATTTTACTATATAATTGCAAAATTTTGTGTGAAGTTATGGTGTAAAATAAAGTACTTATTTACTTAATACTATAATTTTTTTAAAGAATGTTATAATAATATTACTCTTAATATAGTAGTAACATAATTGTTTCTTTTCCATCATCTATTTTATTGAATGACAAGATTCAGGAAATGTCCTAACATATATTCAGTTATACCTAACTATTATTTATTAAACAATGATTTGTAAAGAAATGCAATCCTTGAACATTTGGAATACTGCTACTAATAACAGATTTTTAAAATTAGAAAATTCTTAATGATAATGAACTAGAATGAGAGAAGTGTATGAAGCACTTGATCAAACTTGTTATCCTTGGGGTGGGGGAGGCTGTAGTTTGCCAAATGAATCTTAAAATGTACACACCCTGGAAATGTGAAGCAGACATTGTATTTCTTTTTTTAGGCTTTCATGTGCACTAGTCTTTCTTACATCTTGAAGAACGGTGATCATTGAAAGTGATGTCAATTGTTAACACACATATAATTCCTTGCTGCTGCTTAGAAATCTTTTGTAATTCAAAATTATCTTCAGCATCATTCATTCCATGTGAATTGAAAAAAAAAAATCTCAGAATCATATTCCCCTCCAAAATTATATTTTGAAGTCCTAACACTGAGTTTCTCAGATTGTGACTGTATTTGGAGATAGGACCTTTAAAGAAGTGATTAAAGTAAAATGAGGCCATATAAGTAAGCCCTAATTCAATGTAACTAATATACTTATAAAGAGGAAATTAGGACACAGACAACATGCACAGAGGAAAGACCACGTGAAGACAAAGAGAGAAGAGAGGATAGCCATCTACAAGCCAAAGAGAGAGGCATCAGAATTAGATCAACCCTGCTGATATCTCAGGCTTAAGACTTCTAACCTCCAGATCTGTGAGAAAATAAATTCCTGTTGTTTAAGCCATCCAATCTGTGGCACTTGTTATGAGCCCTAGCAAACTAATACAATACTCAAATATATTATATAACAAATGGTCTCTAGAATTATTTAAAATGTCTATTCTGTGGTGGGGTAGGATGGGTGGGGGCAGAGTGGGAGGGGGGTGTGGTAGAGAAACTAGATACTGGACTTCCTATAACATTTATCAAGTCTGCATAAATGTTATAGGAAATTCAGTATCTGGAATTATTTGTTTGAGCTAAAATGTATAAACTTAATCCCATCTCCTGTTCCCCAGGGAGGTAGATAGAAATGAAAATTCCCTTTTCTACACACAGCTTCTGAATTTCCCCCCCACATAGAACCAACCCTTTGTTCTCATTTCAGGTTTTGGTTATCTGATTTCATCTATGTGTGTTTCATTGCAACTATTCTGTCAATTTTTTACTTCTTTTTAAAGCCTATATACCTCAGACAGTTATCTCAATAGTAAACTATAAATTTGTGTACTCCTTTCTCTTCTTATATTCCTGCTTCGCACACCCCAAATCCTTGTAAAGCCTGCAATCTTCTTTCTCCATCCTCATTCCTGTGGTATCTATACCTTATGTGTCATTTTAAATCTTTAGCCCATCCTGCAGTCTCTCAGAAGATACCTTTGGACCTGAGTTTATTGAGACTACTAGGTCAGTGTTACAAACTCCAAAGACTACAAGGGGTGAAGAAGTTTCATATGTAAATGAAGTTGTTAGGAAGAGAGAGAAGCCTTTGGGGATTCACTGAAGCATGCTGTAATAACCTAGTAGGACAGATGCTACTTAATTACGCATCATTTCTGTGATGCAGTGTTTGTAGCCCTGAGTTGCTAGTTCTATTTTCCTCCCTCCCCACCCCAGTAACAACAGTATAGAAGATAAATAAAACCAAATAAAACACATTTATTTATTGACCAGTCTGAACTCTTTGATGTAGGCTAATAGGCATAAGCTTTTATACTTTTTCTCATTCATATTTTAAAATATGCGTATTTTAGGCTTGCATAAAGTTGATTGGGGAGAGTGTCTGTGAGTAAAAACGGAGATTGAGACAGATGAGATTAGATATTAGAATGCAATCTAGGGCTGACCCCGGGGAGGCGAAAGGAAAGAAAGTTTGGATAGGAAAAGTCTTCGACTGCAGAGCAATTCTAAGAGATTTTTAGATAGGCTGATAGGGAGTTCTTGAGCCAAAGGTGCCATTCAAAGAAGTGGTGCATTCCCAGGAACCGGTCTCCCTCAGCGTGCATTAGACATTTGGTATTGTCTGAGAACAGTCTCTGAAACAGGGGCGTGATGTGAATGGTAGATTCAACCCATTAAGCTCTCCATAGGCAGAGACTTAAAAAGCTCATTTTCATGACTGTCAAAGACCACCCCTTGTGCCATACATATCTGTCTCTGCACAGGTTGGGAAACAGCTCTTCCATACTTTCTGTAGACCTCTCTTTCTTGTGGAGAAATTTGGAAGAAGGAGGTTAGTTGGACTAACTACAGACCTTATAGCTATAGATTATCTCAGGCCACGATTGTTATTCATCTTCCTCTTCTGCTGTCCATTCTAATTGCTCTTCATTGTCAGCTATCAAGTTGGCAGGTCTAAGTGGCTTATATGATGATATAAACAAAACCTTAATTTCTCAAGGATCTGAATCCTTGGTAATCCTTCTCAGACTGGGGTTGCTGCATCTGTCAATTATGCACTCTAAAATTAGAGATTTGAAAGAATCATTCCATTCTGAGAGATTTTCTGGGACAGTAGACTATTATTCTAAGACAAGGAGAGTCCTATGAAAACTAGGATGGTTGGTCATCCTAGCTGTGACAGTACTGTCACCATCACCACTATTGTCATCATCATCAGATAAAATCTTAAACTCTTAGCAATACAAGCTACCTTTTCATAACAACAGATAAACTGGTTGTTTTACAGAAATAAACTCATCTTTCAAACCTGATTTCTGACTCTTCTCTATCATTCCCTCATGTTCCAATGAACAATGTATTCCCTTGTGTCACATTCTCAGAACTTCTTCCTAGTTTCCCAATGGATATAATCTTTTTCTTTTCTGGATTTTCACTACAATTCATGCATATTTCATTTAGTTTACTTTCTAACTTATAGTTGTTTATGTATATTTCTTTATTACCTTTCTGAATTTCATTTTCCTAGAAATCAGAATTTAAATTTAATTTATATTTATATCTCTACTATAAAAAGTTCCCTTCAAAGTAACATGCACTCAATTAAAGATGGTTTTCAATTTATATGCCCCATTGAATTGGCACTAAACAGTTTCACCATGTATTATTGTTTACTGTCCTATGAGCTTTCTTCTATATTATAATTTCTTATGGTTAGGCAAATGTATTTCTAGGGTCCTACATATCTAAGGCATATCTGAATCCAGATTACTTAAAAATGATTATAGAGGATATTTTAAGCAAATATTTCTATTTTTTAATTTTTGTATTAAAATGTTCAGGTTTTAACTACACTTTTTATTCACTTTTAATGAATAAATAATAAGGCATGAAATATTTCTATCAGTTTAGCAAGTTATCTTTTGTTCCTACCCAGGTAATGCCTACCTTCAGAAGCAATCACTGACTTCATTTGTATCACCATAGGTTAGTTTTGTCTATTCTAGAACTTTATTTAAATGGAATTTCACAATATGTGTTCTTTTGTGTCTGATTTTCTTCACACAATATTTTTAAGATCCATTATATTGTTGCACGTGTTAATAGTGTGTTCCTTTTTATTGTAAATAATGTTTAATTATGTGACTATACCATAGCATGTTTATCCATTCTTTTATTGATAAATGTCTATGTATATTTCTAGTTTGTGGCTCTTATAAACAAAACTTTGGACTTTCTTGTACATAGATTTTGGGAACATAGTTTTCATTATTTAGCTTTATGATCTAACTAACAAATTTCATATATTAAGATGAAACAAAAGCAATAAAATAAGACGTATATTGTAGGGTTTATAGGGTAATATTCTCCTTCATATGTGTGTTTAATAAAGTCTTTTTCATGGCATATATTTGTTCATTCATTTTGAAGTCCAAAGGATGATGGCAGGTCCACTCAGTCACTTACTAGATTTCCTGAGACTCTAGAGTTTCCTTTTGTAGACTCCTACCCAATTATCTACTAGTCTGTCACTGTTTTTCTTTTAAGATCTAAAAGGCTTGGAGCTTAAGGTAATATAGCAGGAGGAAAGGATACACACACACAAATACATACACATTCAAACACAATACATAATGTACTTACATAGAAAGAATTGTTATATCTCTACTTTGATAATTGAAAACACTTTAAGTTAGCTACATCAGAACATGTCTCTGTCCTTGATCTACCCTGCTTAAGATATTCTATCATGATCTTTCTAAAACTATTTCATTTGTATTCTCACTGACACAAAATTTCTTAAGAAGTCTTTTTATTTTTTTAATCTCTCTGGGGTGTATTACATTTTTTATAAACTGTCTGAGCCTACCCTATTATTTTTTTTTATAAAATTACATCTCTCTTCATTTACCTAATAATGCAAGCTGATAAAGGGATCTTTCTAATTTTTTCCACTTAATCCTAGTTTTCTGATATAATCTTTAACTTGTCATCAGCATGAGCATGGTCTAATTGAGGTGAAAAATCACCCCTTGCCTGAGCTGTTTTAAGACTCTATATTTTAAAAAATCTGTTCCTGATTCTGTTGAAGCAAAGAATATAATGATTTCTAATATGTACTCTCCAAAGTCTAGTTCATATGAATAACTTTCTTTGCTTCCAGTTTTTTTTTGTTGTTGTTTATTTTATACAATTTCTCAACTGCCTCAAATTGAAAATTTGTGGTTTATATAGTACTATTCAGGTGAATGCTGAAATTGTCAAAGTTTCTTAGTTTTCTGCATGGGTAGGATGCTGAGAGTGTCATTCAAGTAAGTATTCAAGTATTCTAAACATAGAGCTTTTTGATATACTTTATTGCTCTAAAAGTTTCTAAATCTGATTAGGAATGATAATTAGGATAAGGAATTATTTTTAATCTTGTGGAATACTTTTTAAACTTTTACTATGAAACTTTCAAACATAGATAGGTAAATGATAGATAGATGATAGATAGATGATAGATAGATAGACAAATAGAAAGATAATAGATAGATAATAGAAAAGTATAATGAACCCTGTGCCCATCACCTATTTCACTTAATGACCAATTTTTCATCAAATTCAAGCAAACCCAAAACATTATATAATGTCATTATTGGGTTGTACTTAACAAATTGACACAAATACTTTATCTTTTTTGTGTATAGTTTGTCAAATATCGCTATAATTTTAAATATTCAGAATTTAAAAAAAATGCTTTGACTCATAAACTTACACTTTATGAACCCACATTTATGGAAGCATTTAACTTATAGTTGATATATAACAAAATTTATTATAAAACAATACTTACTATAATTATATCCTACCACTTGATTGTAGTATTTTGCCATAGGAGAAAATAGATAGTTTTATAAATGGGATGCTCAATGCATATCTGTTCTTTAGTTGATTCAATAATCAGCTAAAATATTGCTGTATTATGAAATAATTTCTCATTTTTTCAGCAAGTTATTTTTTTACCTTATCCTACTTTGCTCTAAATAATACCTCTTGATTCTTTTACCATTTACTTGATTGTATTACTATTAATTGAATTTTAGTATTTTTTCAATTATCATGCTTCGAAAGCTGGAGGTAGACATTATGAATCCAAGATGAATGAAAACCAGTTTTAAGCTACTGGTTTAAAATGTGATCTGTGTGATACTCTGTATTAAATATAACTATAGAGATAAGCACAAGTTATTATGTGAGCAACAAGAAGGATAATGACTTATTATACTTGGATAGTCAAGACACTTCCTAGAGGAAGAATGCATAAATCTTAATGTCCGAATAATAGTTTCCCAGATAAAGTGGTACAGAAGAGATGACATGAGAAAAGGTAAAGAGATAAGAAATGATATGATAGATGTATATACAGGGAGTGAGGATGACTACAAACAGGGTGGTACCGCTAGAGTTATACTTGATTCAGGAAGTGTATGTATGTATGTATGTATGTATGTATGTATGTGTGTGTGTGTATATATATATATATATATCTATCTATATATATATATATATATATATATATATTTAAGATAAATACTCAAATTACTTTATTCATCAAAAATGTTTGGAGGCCACTGTTCTCAATCATAGATGGCTTTGTATGGCTTCTAAAGAATCTGAACTTCATTCTGGGGTCTCAAGAAATCAAGGAACATGAACAATGGTAAGCAAGAAAATCTGATTTGCATTTTAGCTGTTACTTTAATAGTTGTGAGAATGGATTTCAGAGAATAAAATTATGAAAAGGAGACCATTCAGGAAGTGTTTCAGTGATTCAGAAAATATAAGATAAGAACTGGAATGAAACTGTAGTGGTGTTACATGCATATTAAAAAAAAAAAAGGCAAAGTTAAAAATTGCAGGATTTGGCAATTGATTGGATTAATAGAAAGGTAAATAGATGCAGAATGAATCAAGGGTAACTCTTAAGTTTTTAGTTTGAGTAATAAAGAATATGTTCCTCCCATCAGTTGAGAGAGATCACAGGTAAACGAACAGATTTAGGGCAGCTTTGATGAATTTCTCTTCTGATATGTTGAATTTTCTTTCATTTTTTTAAAGTCTGATGTGTGACAAAATGATGTTTCTTCATTTCTCTTTCTTTGGCTCCTTGAAGGAAGGCTTGATACTATATTCATCTTAGAATCCATCCAGAGCAGATGGCAGGAATTGAATGCAAGTGACTCAATAAGGGATGCTCCCAGAGAAATGAGGGGAGCAGGCAAGGGCAGCTTCATAGGTGTGTTATCTGTGAGGCTACACAGGACTAACCAATCAGAAGCATCTTGTGCTTAGAGTAGTACTGTGCTGTAGCAATTGCGAGATTTTTTTTTTTCTACTGAGAGAATTGAGGAAGTTATTTTCTGATTGCCACTTATCTTTTTGCAAATGCTGTGATTGAGTCAAATCTCCTAATTCCAGTAGCACACCTCCCTTCTAAGTAGACTTTTATGATTGTTTTAATGATTGTTTTATTTTTTTCACCCATCCCCCACCACCTCCCCTGTGGTAACCATCATCTAGTTTTCTGCATTATGGCTCTGTTTGTTTCTGTTTTTGTTTTGTTTTGTTTTTAGATTTCACATATAAGCGAAATCATACAGTATTTGTCTTTTTCGATCTTACTTGACTTTTATTTGACTTATTTTACTTAGCATAATTCCTTCTAGGTCTATTCATGTCATTGAAAATGGAAAGATTTTATTCTTTTTTATGTGCATACATACATATACATACATGTGTGTATATGTTTGTGTGTGTGTTTGTGTATGTATGTATACCACATCTTTATCCATTCATCTAATGATAGTTACCTAGGTTGCTTCCATATTTTGGATATTGTATGTAATGCTGCAATAAACATAGGGATGCATACCTTTTTAAACTACTTGTTTTTTCCGTACAGATTAATACTCAGAAGTGGAACTGCTGGTTTATATGGTCTATTTTCAATTGTTTTGAGGACTCTTCATACTGTTTTCCATAGTGGCTGCACTTATTTACAATCTAATCAACAGTATGTGAGAGTTCCTTTTCCTTCAAATCTTTGCCAGCATTTGTTATTAGTTGATTTTTGATAATATAGTCATTCTAACTAGTGTGAGGTGATGTCTTACTGTGGTTTTGTTTTGCATTTCCCTGATGATTAGTGATGTTGAACATCTTTTCAGATGTCTGTTGGCCATCTGTATGTCCTTTTTGGAGAAATATCTATTCAGGTCCTCTGAACCATTTTTTAATTAGATTGTTTATTCTCCAGTTATTAAGTTTTATGAGTTCTTTATATATATTAGATATTGAATCCTTATTGGAGGTATCATGGTGAATAACTTCTCCCGTCAGTAGATTACGTTTTCATTTTGTTAGTGATTTCCTTTGCTGTGCAAAAACCTTTCAGTTTGATATAGTCTTATTCATTTATTTTTTCTTTTGTTGCACTTGCCTGAGGAGATATATCCGAGAAGTTATTGCTAACGCCTACATCAAAGAGTTATTGCCTATGTTTTATTCTAGTAGTTTCAGGTCTTACATTTAAGACTTTAATCCATTTTGAGTTAATTTTTGTATATGATATAAAATGTGATCCAATTATATATATATTTTTACATTTACCTGTCCAATTTTCCAAACAACCTCTTTTACAGAGACTGTCTTTACCTTATTGTATATCCTTTTCTCTTTTGTAGATTAGTTGACTGTATAAGTGAGAAATTATCTCTGGGCTCTTTATTCTATTACATTGATCTACATATTTTTTTTTATTATTATTCCAGTATAATACTTTTTGATTATTGTAGCTTTATAGTATAGGTTGAAATTGGGGGGCATGATAACTCCCACTTCATTCTTTTTCAAGGTTCCTTTGGCTATTTATGGTCTTTTGTGTTTCCATATAAATTTTGGAATAAGTTGTTCTAGTTCTGAGAAGAATGCCATTAGAATTTTAATAGAGATTGCATTGAATCTGTATATTGCTTTAAATAGTTAGGACATTTTAACAATTTTAATCCTTCTAATCCATTAGCATGGCATATGTTTCCATTTATTTGTATTCTCTTCAGTTTCTTCACTGTCTTCATTGTTTTCAGAATATTGATCTTTCACCTTTTTGGTTAAATTTATTCTTAAGTATTTAATGCTTTTTGATACAATAGTAAATGTGATTGTCTTAATTTACCCTTCTGATCACTATTGGTGTACAGAAAACAACAAATTTCTGTATATTGATTTTATTTCCTGCAACTTTACTAAATTCATTTATTAATTGTAGTAGTTTTTTAGGGAAGTCTTTAGGCTTTTCTAAATATAATATCATCTCATCCGTAAATAGTTTAAGGGCCACTTCCTTTCTGATAACTTTTCCTTTTTTTTTTTTTCCTCTGATTGCTGTGGCTAGGACTCCTGATATTATTTTGAATAGAAATGGTGATAGCAGACATTTTTTTTCTTTTTTTTCTTTTTTCTTTTGGTCCCTGATATTAGAGGAAAGGCTTCTAGCTTTGTATCATTGAACATAAATTAGCTGTGGATTTGTCATAGTGGCCTTTGTTATATTGAGGTATGATCCTTCTAGACTCACCTTGCTGAGAGTTTTTAATTATAAAAGCGTGCTGCATTTTGTCAAACCTTTTTTTTTCTGCGTCTATTGAGATGATCATATAATTTGTACCCTTCATTTTGTTAATGTGATGTATCACATTGATTTATGAATGAACTATCTTTAAATCCTGGGATAAATCCCACTTGGTCATGGTGTATAAGCCTTTTAACATTCTGTTGGATATAGTTTGCTACTATTTTGTTGAGAATTTTTGCATCTGTATTTATCAAAGATATTAGCCTATAATTTCTTTTTTTTTTTTTGTAATGTCTCTGATTTTTAATATCAGGGTAATGCTGGCTTCATAGAATAAATCTGAAAGCACTCGATCCTCTTTGATTTTTTAAAATGGTCAGAAAAAGAGGTATTAATTCTTCTATAAATATTTGGTCAAATCCACCTGTGAAGCCATCTGGTCCTGGGCCTGGACTTTTATTTTTTGGAAGTTTTTTTTTTTTTTTTTTCTTTAGTTCTTCAGCTTTATTTCTATTAATCACTCTGTTTAGATTTTCTACTTCTTGGTTTAGTCTCGGAAGGTTATATGCTTCTAGAAATGTATGCATTTCTTCTACACTGTCAAATTTGTTGGTGTAAAATTGTAGTATTCTTTAATGATTCTTTCAATTTTTTTTTTTTGCTATTGGTTGTAACTTTTCTTTCATTTATGATTTTTTTTAACTTTCTCTTTTTCTTCTCAATGGATTTTGCTAAATGTTTGTCTATTTTGTTTATTTTTCAAATAACCAGCTCTTAGTTTCATTGAACTTTTCTATTGTTTTTAAAATTTTTGTTTATTTCCACTCTCATCTTATTTCTTTCCTTCTGTTTACTTTAGGTTTTGTTTATTCTTCTTTTTCTAGTTTCTTTAAGTGTAATGTTAGAATGTTTATTTGAAATTTTTTTTTTTTTTTTTTTTTTTTTTTTTTTTTTTTTTTTTTTTTTTTAATTATGCCAACATTGCTATGTGCTTTCTTCTTAAAACTACTTTAGGTGCATCCCATAAATTTTGAAAAGTTGTGTTTTCACTTTCAGTTGTTGTAAGGTAGGTTTCGATTTTTTTGTTTGATTTTTTCTTTGATCCACTGGTTGTTTAGTAGTATGTTGTTGTTTAGTCTTCACATTTTTTTTTTTTTTTCAGTTGTCTTTCTGTAGTTGATTTCTAGCTTTATGCTTTTGTGGTCAGAAAAGGTGCCTGATATAATTTGTCTTCTTAATTTATTGAAGCTTGTTTTGTGGCATAATAAGTGATCTATTCTGCAGAATGTTCCACATGCACTTGAAAAAACTATCTATTCTGCATTTTGGGGATGAAATGTTTTAAAATATCTGTTCAATTTATTTGTTCTAATGTGACATTTAAGGCCATTATCTCCTTATTAATTTTCTCTCTGGATGATTCATCCACTAGTGTAAGTGGGGTATTAAAATGCCCTGCTATTATTGTATTACTGAGAATTTCTCCCCTTATGTCCATTAATATTTACTTCATATACTTAGGTGCTTCTATGGTTCGGTGTATAGATATTTGTAACATGCTGACTTTGAACTTTTTGATGGCAAGCCTTCCTATAATGTACTTCCAATATAGGTTGAGAAATACTGTAACTTACTCTAAAATGATAGGTAATATATATGACTACCCAATACTTATGAGAAGATGGGTGATTGATTATCTGGGAAAACTGAAGGAGACTTCTTTGTCATATTTGTATCCCCTATAATACATATAGCCCTCAATAAAAGAAGTATGTATTTACATTGTCTTTTATTTTTATCAGAAATTTGTTCACAAAAAAACACATTGTTCCTCCCCCCCTGAAAGACCAAATAGAGCACAATTATATACTGTTTTATTATCATGTTACCTATGATCCAATCATAGTAAAGTCATATAAAAAAATAGTCATAAGATTTGTATCTATCTGTCACCTATGAATTAAAATGATATGCATAGACATTTAAGAGACCATTGAGAACATAATTTTTATTGGTTCTTTAATAAAGTTAATAACTTTTTCCTATCCTATTTTATTTTAATTTGTCATGCTCTTAAGTATATGGTAAACACTGACAATTTCAATTTTAAGTCCATTTTAGAGCAAATTTTCTGTGAAACTTTTAATATTAAACTTAATTCTTCCTTTCTGAAAATGTGGGATTCTGCTGTGCATGCAAACAAATGTTAACTTTTATTTATATATATAATATGTATATATAACTGATGTGTTATTTTTATTATTTTTTAAATCTTATTTTATTATTAGTTTCAAGTAATGTTAACTTTTGATATAAAAAAGTCATAGATGTGTCTTTGGAAATATATAGAAGTGTTTGATAAGATATTTTCTATATATTTTGTTATTCTCTTGGATGAGATTAATTAAAATTAGATTGTTCTCATTTTACAAAGGAAATACCAAAATATTTTCTTTAGGTTTTTTTTTTTTTTTTAATATAAAAGCATTTTTAAACTTTGTTATTCATACTTAAGACATTAAGACTTTCCAGATTTTTTTTTCAGTAACATTTGCAGAACCACTTTTGGCCATAAATACAGAGTTAGGAATATGCATCAAATTTAGAATGCATAATAATATTTATACTGAATCCTTTCCACCTAAAAACAGGTCTGGTGCTGTAATGGAGTATAGAATGAGAATTTACCAAAAAAAAAAAAAAAAGGAAAAAAAAAAACAACAAACTGTAACATGTTTCTTATTTTCCCAGAGGCTACATCTTCTTTTGCTGGAATACTTTATAAATACATATTAAAAAGTAAGGCAACAACTCCAAACAGTCCAAGCTGTTTGCTCAACTCTCTTCCCAATTACATTCACAATTCTGGCAATCTATGTCATAGTTGTACTGTTTAGTGTTTCTCTTTCTAATTAAAAAATGATCCAAAAGGATGTTTTCTGACATTTCTAAAACATCTCTGGTATGTGTATTCAGTGATGACTGCAACTAATACTCGTTGGGTACTAAAGCCTAAGATGTCCCAGTGCCTGTTTTCAAAGGATTCAAGACATTGATTTGGATTCACTATAAACTCACTCATGAAATTCCCTTCCCTAATATGGTTATCACCTCTTCTCTTTTACTCTTAGCTTTAAAATTAAAGGAGTACAAGGACTATCTGGTTACTGGAAAGATGTTCACTTCAGCAAACAAAACTTTTATCAGGGACCTATATAATTCAAGTCCACATTCCATGTGTACATTCAACTTACAAAGATGTGCAAAGAAAAAGATGTCAAATTACAGTTACATTACCCAGAGAAGGATGTTATACAAACTAATATGGGAATGACAGTCTTTTTTTCCCTCCATTGCTATAAAACATTTAACAGCTTAGCAGAAAGACAAGCTAAATTTAAGATCGCTCCCATCTGAAATTGTTTTATTCTCTCTGCTAATGATAAATAAGAAACTCTCAATAATGGACTTTTAACAGTAATTTCATCAACAGATCTCTGAAGATATATATATATATATATATATATATATATATATATATATATATATATATATGTTTTTTTTTAAAGGGTTAGAACAATGATTATGTTTGCAAATTCTGAGAAGTCCATTAACTGTCCACACTTTGGATTGAAGTCTTTATTTTTTTTCCTTTACTTAGAGACAGGTATATACAGTGCTGTTGTGATAATGAAACAAATGTGATATCTACTATAAAGTTACACAATACAGAAAACTCTTGCTTCATCTTTTACCATGTAAATTTGCGACCACAGGTTGATAATACCTGTTGTCATTACTTTTGTTAAGTTGGAATTATCCCATCACATCTAAGACTTCTCTTTAACTCCAGATCCTCCAGTTTTTCCCCACAATTCACCATGCTCCTTTTCTTTCTTTTTCCTCATGCTCATGATCTGATTTGTATGTAGCTGTCAGCTCATCATATATGGTGCTCATCATTTCCATAAACACCATCAACACATTGTGGACTAACGCCATGATAGCCCATTCCAATGTTCTTTTGAAATCCCATAGAGACCAGAAAACATGATCGGAAGGATGACATTAGGGTTTTCTTCTATTGAACTCATGATGTATTTATTATTCTAATAATAGAGTATCCTTTCTGCCACCTGAAAATAGGGTCTATACACACACTTGGCAATTCATTTAAACAAAAGTTGTTGAATTTTAACAAATTGTGAAGGTTCAGTCACATCCAGTATTTCTTCCAGCTCCCCAAGCAACATGACCTCATTTTGACTTTATGTTTTAGTCCAAAATTTCATTAACCTCCTAATAGCTGGTTCTGTGAGCGAAGGATCTTTCTCCAGAAATTGTACTATGCAATATGCCAGCTGTTCATGAAAGAGTGATAAGCTCTTGACAGTGTGTAAAGGGATAAACACTTTTACCAGAAACTGTTGGTGTTCTGCCGTAAGAGATAGAACAAAGCTATCGGTAATACTTCCTAATATTCCCAGCAGCTGTCCGACTACACCATTGAAGTATTCTGTTTCATAAACAAACCTTAGAAAAATTGTGTTAATCTGTTTTCAGATGAATGCTCTAAGACCAAGAAACTTGTCATAAATTCTGTGTAAAACTGTTTTTAAGTAGTCCCACTCCCAGGGGTCTTTGCTGTCAAGTAGCTCCAAAAGCTGTAATACAAATTTCTGATCTATGTATTATTTTGACAATGCTAGGTTAGGATTTTTGGCTTTCCAAAAATAGTATGAAAAATGTATATACAAGCTGTAAGTATGGCCATGATGCCCCAATGGTAGGTTCAGGTTCACCTTCTTCTGGATCCAATCCATTGCTCTCACTGGGGGGCAGGGGAGGGGTGAGAGAGAGTTCTGAATATATTGCAAGATACCATTCTAATTACTTCAGGGTAAGTCTGCTCTGTCAAACAGCCTCTGCTTATTGTAATGTAGTCTACCAGTTAGTTCATTAAGAGTGGAGCGCTTGTATTCTTTCATTTTAAGATCGGATCACGTGTCGGTGAAGTTGAAAATGACACAGCACTGCTGATGTTTCTTTAGGAACAGTCCAGGGAGCTCTGAGGACATAATGTCTTTCAGCAGTGGCAGAGGTGTTAATTCAATAGGCTCACCTCAAGATCTAAACTGTGAGGAATTTTGCGACTTCTATTTGGCTTTTCTGACAGACTTCCGAGAAAATTCGTTTACAGAATGCACTCATGGAGGAATAGTTGGTGCTGAGGTATATCGATCATTACTTGGAGCTTCTGGGGAAGAATCCGGAAGACGATCTGTGGTATTAAGAAGTGGAAGAGGATCCAGACCGCTGCAGAGGGGTCAGGAGGGTTGCGGGTGGAGTGAAGTCCCGCTCATCCCATCAAATCAGCACCAGCCCCGTTGTGAAACTGCCGATGGCTCCTCCCTCACATCCCCTGCGGTGACGCCTCTATTCCTTGTTCTGGACCTGGCAGTCTGTGTCAATGTTATTTTTCTCTAGTTTTAAATTTCTAAACGGGTAGCATGTCAGGATAAAACTATGTTAAAACTTCAAAAACATATTCTGAAAGATTAAATAATTTGTCCTTGTCATAGAACCACTAATTTATAGAGCTGAGATTTTTAACTCAGAAAAAACAGAGCATAGTATCTAAGCCTCTAGTTACTATGATATGTTTTTCTCTTCATAAAATTATTAAGTAACATTTTTTTTAACCAGGGATGATGATTAAAAAAAAAAAGTTGAACATATTTGCTGAGAAAACCTCTGTTTTTAAGGTGTGTACTCCATCTTTGTCTGATTTTTTAATTTGAGACATAACATAGAAACCAAGCATTTGAGGAACAAGATTTCTGTCCTTTATTCAAAAATAAAATAGAATGGCAGTGTTTTCTGAAGCAGATTGATGGTTTCCTGAATAAATGTCTGAGTAGGTGTCCCCTGAAGATATATCTTTTCAACATGCTGTCTCAGTTTTACAGCTTAGCTTTGGAAGTTCAAAACGGAATAAATTAAAACATTTTTTCCCTGGAGCCACTATCAGTTCTCTTCTAATCTGAAGAGGATGAGAATGTGACAGCATATTTTTGTTCTCATATGCTAACTGAAAGTCAAAATTAGGCATATAGGACTGTGAGAACTAACTTAATGCATATGAAAAAAAGCACAGGGCAATTACTTTGAAGAGAAAAAAACAGTGAATGCTTAAGAAAATGTGAAATATTTTTTGTTACCCTAAGAGGAAACATTTCAAAAACTGAAAACGAAATTGCTTTTGTAAAAAGTATGTTTAATGCAAATTTCATTCAGAACACAAAAGCTAGAAAGACATATATTTCTTATTTGATAAAACAGTAATTAAAAGAGAATGTCTATTACCTAAAGTTTCATAATGTTGTACCTTGAGGGGATTAAGATATCTAAAACTTTGAAGTCTGCAGATTTTATTTTGTTTACTCAAAAGGTTGGAGTTCTTAGTGATTTGTTGCTGTAAGAAAATTGCCCATTAGAGTTTGTATTGATTTGCCTTTCTTGAAATGAAAGAAACAATGTAATTCATTAGCACTTTATTATTGACTCCCTTTTAATATGGAATTTAAAAAACTTGGGTCTTTATTAACCTGCAAAATGTTTTTTAAAAAGCTGTAAAAGTTGGAAAAGGATAAAAAAAATATATTGTAATTCTTATCTTGACCCAGACATCTGATGGATTTAGAACTAGCTGTCATTGCAGTTTTCGCTCACCACTTTTCCTAAAATGATCTTGTTGACCCTCCCTCCTATTATGAAGATGATCACACTTATTAAATTGATTCTTTTTCTGAACTAAGTTTCCATGAACTATAATTGTGCATCTCTCAAATGCAACCCAGTCTTCTAGGATCAACCAGAGTCTAACTTCTTTAGTGAAATCATTCCTGATGACCTTGACTGACTTTGCTGTCCTCTCAATTTCTATAACTTTCATAGTCTGCTCCAGAGGTTTTGATTGGTGTGCCATGGCACAGAGTATGCAAAAGTGGGACATGATTGGAAAGCAACAGCTGCACCAGTAGTATTAAACCTTTCTTTTTTATTGTACAACCTACTAGTTAAAGATTTAACTTAAAATATATGTGTTTGTCTATTTATTATTTTATTAGTAGATTATTTGCTAACAAGGAATATATATTATTTTCTTAACTATTATGATTTAATATATTATAAAATATACACTCAAATAAGACTCTTAAAGGTTGAAGAACAAAAAAATAAAAACCATTATTTTAACATTTTCTTTCATTGTCTTCAGTTTTCTTGGTTTCCCTTGACATTTCCTATGGCGTGTATACCCAACTTTGATGTCACTTGTCTATAACATGTAATTTGATATGTTAAAATTATGCATATATTATTTTATTCATATATATAGATAATCTTGTTCTAAAAATATATTGTGTAGCTTCTAAAACTGCAATAATCGCAATAAGGTGAACAATTAAGATGGAGAAAATGAGTGCTAAGAGAAAAATTAGGGAAGAAAAAATAACATGAAACGAGATCAAATGCACATTGTAAAATTATATATTTTTGCCAGAAGTTAGTAGTAACTTTATATTGTCATTTAACTAATTTAGTTAACTAATTTTAGTTTTAATTTAACCAACAATCAGTCAAAGAGAAATGTGATTAGTTTCAAGACTCACAATGTCTCCATAATTTAAAAGAAAAAAGAAACACAAGCAAAGAATACACACCTGTTGCATTGGACACATTTATAGTTCAATAAAAGCTAGCTTATCAGGAGTGGAAAATGAACAAAGCAAAGTAATCTGTCTGCGAGCTGCCTATTGATTTGGCTTGATTTGGACATAGATTGAAGAACAATGATTTCTAACAGATCTCTGACCAGTGGCATATCAGAATCAGCCGAAGAAAAAACTTTTAAATTTTTTTTTCAAGTTAAATTTTTCCCCCAACTGGAGGGAATGAAATCCTCAAATCTGATATTTGGAGACTGTGGTTGGAGAGTGTTTCTTTTTGAGTAATCAGAAAAAGGAAGAAATAATACATTGAGATAAAAAGAGAGGAGATGAGAGTTCAGGAGAGGAGCTGGGAACATGATATGAATGAGGCTAGGGCACCAAACGAAGCTTCCACCAAAAAAAAAAAAATCACCATTTTGGTGGGGGAGACCAGAGCACCTTTTATTAATAAGGATATCTAATTTTAAGTTTGAAGTTTTTATGTCATTATAATAATTCTCCCTATTTTATGCTTCCATAAATTCTGTTGCATTGTTTTTATTTCACGTTTGTATGAATAGTTGTGCCTGTGAGTGTGGTTTGGAGAAAAAGAAGGAGATTAGAGAAAAGGACTAACTTTGGTATCTGTATTGAAATGTCACAGAACAGGAATAAAATATACTATTGAGATGCATAATGATTGGAAAATGTAGGAGTAATATGAGAAAGCCTCTTTCCAAAATTTAGAGAAGGTGAATTTTGCAAGTAAAAGATAAGGTTTGAATTGGAGGTAACTGTCATATCTGTCAAAGTTTTAGAATAAAAATTAGTTTGAATTTTAGCTAAGCTAGAGGAATTAATGAATGGAATGTCCTTAAGGCAGCCTTTGTAAATGTAGAAGCAATTATATTTCTGAGACTGTTAAGGTCACTGCTGATAAATGACAATAAAAACCATGGAGAATTCTTACATTTCTAATCTCAGAAGAAGAAAGGTGTCTGCAACCAACTCATCTAAAAGTGGTATTAAATAATTAAAGTCTAAGTAAAAGTTGGTGGTTGGAGGAGTGGTGGGGAGAGGGAGATTGTTATTCCTAAACTCAATGATCAAAGTTAAAGTTAGGTTCTGTATAAAGCTCAGTACTGTGAGTTTATATTGACTGCCTACAGCCAAGCCTTATTTGTATATAACATCAAAAGCTAAAAATATGACAGAATCTTAATAGCTTTCTCTAAATGGTAATAAAGAGTACGCTAATTGACAGTAGTTTAACAGCCATAGATAAAACATCCTCTAGAACCCAAGCCTGAACTTTATTAAAAAATAGGAACACACTTCATATAAAATTTCTCATAAGTTAACGTATACTTTTGGGACTGAGCATAATTGTTTCTATTTTTAAAGTATGTGGTAGAGTTAACAGGTCCCAAACAATACAAACAAAGAAATTTAATAGATAAACTAAGCTAAACAAATTTGTCAATTTTAGTACTCACAATTTGGAGCTTTCCTTAAGTAATTATTTGTGTTGTGTATCTAATTTGAACTTTCTTGTTATATGTAAGCTCTGAGAAAGTTTTACCAAAACTTATTACTAAAGATTCTTGTTTTCTATAAAATTTATATAATCGTCTTAGTTTATAAACCTGGACACAGTAAGTCTCCTAGATCAGTAGTCTCCAACCTCTGTTCTGTAGACCAGTACTAGTCTGTGTCCTGTCAGGAACCAGGCCACCCAGCAAAAGGTGAGTGGTGGGAAAGTGAGCAAGCTAAGCTTCATCTGCATATACAGTCACTCCCCAGGGCTAGCATCACCACTTCAGCTCCACCTCAGATCATCAGGCCTTATATTCTCATAGGAACACCAGTCCCTGGTGCCAAAAAGGTTGGGTACCATTGTCTAGATGTCAGCAGGTCTGAGTTTCCATGTCCTCATTGACCAAATTATTATCTTAGTAGCTAAGTACTGGAATCTATCCTCATTACCAGATCTAATGACGAAAGTCAAATCCCTCCAGAAGAATTTATTTATGTCAGAGCCTTTTGTTTTTAAGGTAAAAGGAAATTTATAGTAAGATTTCTCTCTAATAAATTGTGAGGTACCTTCTAATTTTTGTAGCCTCACCAATTGTGCCAATAATTTTTTTGCTATCCACTAGTCTTTTTCACACTAGGTGCTAAATCTAAACTATATCCACATTTAGACTTAGTTTGATAAAACTGGTTTTAAATAACCACCAATATATTGATTAAAAAAATAGAAGAATCTTCTCCCTCAAGCACCAGTTACAAAATTAAAATATATATATATATATTTAGAGCACTTCAGTTTCTCTTACTCTTCTCATATGCCTTATATTTCCTGTTAAGTCAGGCTAGCAGATGGGTATGGCTAAGCCAATGAGAAAATAGAAATGTGATTCCTTCTCCCTCATTCCCTTCCTTCCTGCCTTCTCTCTTTTATTTTCTTTACATCTCCTTTTAATCCAACAGTAAAAACTTCCCAAACTCCTCCCTTTTTACAAATTTGTCTTATACACATAGTACTTGCTTTTATTTACATAATAATAACAATAATAATAGGAGCCAGGAATGTTTACAATCTTTCCATATTCTCAGAGTTAAGGTTGGATTTAATTACTTTTACCAAAGTTGTGGTTATTTTTATGATATTTATTTTCTTCTCAGAATCCCAAACAAACTATAGACTAAAGTTTGGCATTGTGTAATAACTTCTCTAAGATATATATACCTTTTAGAAATATATTACAGTATTTATAAAAGATCCATCCAAAAAAGCCAGTATATTGGGATTTTTACCTCTCAGACCTACTCAGAACTGATGAAGAAAGAAAAAAAAAAAATCCTAGTCATTGGTGAGGAAGCTGAAATAATAAACTCACCTTTACTGTTTAATAGTAGCACATTCTAAAGCCACATGTTAGTTGAAACCAGTCATTTGCCCCTTATCTCTAATAGTAAACACTATCAACCAATGTACATAAATGTGTTGCATCAGTTCCTGAAAACATAATCTTTAGAAATTTTTGTACTAAAATTACAGGCCTCTGTACTAGAAAGGTCTTCACCTGCACTAGGTCTAAATGGTTGAGTCAACCAGATATGAAAGGAATGGTGGAGTTCAACAATAGCTGTGGAAGGTCTGTATAGTAAATTCTTAATTAGGAGAAAATTGTTTGAGATAATTAATGTATTAAAATAAGCATTACCTACTAAAGCTATTCTATTTCTGGTATGTACCCCACATAAATGATAGCATATGTTCACTATAGGATGTAAACAAGAATGTTCATATTATTATTATTAATTGCCAGAAATTGAACACAACTTGAATGTTCAAAATTGGTACATAGTTTATGGTATTTTCACACCATGGAAAAAAGCAAGGTACATGCAGAAGAAGAAGAAGAAGAAGAAGAAGAAGAAGAAGAAGAAGAAGAAGAAGGAGGAGGAGGAGGAGGAGGAGGAGGAGGAGGAGGAGGAGGAGGAAGAGGAAAAAAGAAATTTGAAAATCATAATATTGGATGAGAGAAGTCATATCAAAGAGTATATACTGAATGATACCATTTACAAATAGAAAACTAATCTATGGTGGTAAAAGTCAGAACAGTGGTTGTTCACTGGGGACATGGGGGTGGCTTCTGACTTGGAGGGAACACAAAGGGATCCTCTGGGAGACTAGCAGTGATTTATACCTTAATCTGGGTGGTGGTTACATGGTTGTGTTCTATATGAAAAGGTTCATCAAGCTGTGCACTTTATAATGTGCATCAATTATAAATTATAAGTGCATAACAAAATGAAACAATTTACCTCAGAGTGAAATCTCCAGTGGTGTGTCAAAATATATCTTTGATTTCGTTTAAAACAGTTATCACAATTTTGAATAAAAATATAGAAAATCCACTTATCAAATCTGTGGTGATCACAAAGAAGAACCATTGGATAATATGAATTTTTAAAACATCAACGGACAGAATCCCTGATCAAAATTAACAAGCTGGCATTTAATAGGATAAATATATAGTTCTGCAGTTGAAAAAAAATTGGGTTAATAACCACTAGGATCATGTTCTGCAAAAAAGCATATGATGTATTTTTTCAACTTAGACAACAGAGCTAGTTAAAATGAGCAAAAACTTGAGAAGGAAAAAAAAGGAAAAAAAGAAGACTAAATAACAGCTAAAACTGGACTATACTTTGAGATACTGTTTTCCCTTTAGTGTTAAGAAAAAATATATCTTAGCATTAGAACAGAGTTGAAAGAGACCCTAAAGATTATCTAAATTCTAAATCCTATCCCTCACTCCCTATTTTACTTATTTACTTATTATGTATTATTTATTATATATTTATTGTATTTATCATACATTATATTTGTTATCATACAAGAAGAAAGTGAAGCCAGAGGAGACAAGTTAACTTTATGAAAGTTTCATGGTAAATGGTAGGATGATGCTAAGAACTCAGTTCTATACTCTGCACTCATCTGCTACTTTTCTAGTGTACTGACAATTGTTTCATAAAGAGAGAAAAGCATAGTAGCCATATACATTACATTTTATCTGGTTGTTTTTCATGCTTGTATGGTGTTTTCTAAAACAGCATGTAAATTTAGGCCAGGAAACATGATTTTAAATTTTCTGGGACCCAGCGGCCCAAGATAACATGGAGTTTAGTATATTCGCAGCAGGCAGTCACTAAGTGCCCATTAATTAATCATAAGAAAACAGACACCTAGAGTGAAAGTATTCAAAGAGATTTACGTATGTAAAGTGCTCAACAGTAATAAATCTATGGAGAAAAATAGATTTAGTAGGGGGGATAGAGCATGGAAAGGGAATAATTTTTATAGAATAGTCAAGGAAAGTTTCAGAAAGAAGGGGAATATTTAAGCTAAGACAGAGCTGTGCAGATACCTGGAGTGGGATGGGAGAAACATTCCAAATAAAATAAAGAAATAATATAAATAGATTTAGACTAAACAGCATTTGGTTTGTTTTAGGAAGAGGAAAGTCTGTATTACTAGAGATAGATGAGTGAGGAGGAGAGTGAAAGGATATCAGGTGACAGAGGGTTGAAGATATAGGTAGATCATGAAGGTCATGGGAAGGAACTTTAATTTTACCTTGGATGATATGGGAAATAATTAGGGAGTTTTAAGTGGATGGGAGAGAAATGATCTTATTTATTTTTTAAAAATATAACAATGGCCTCTAAGTGGATAAAAGACTCATGAGGAAAGGAGATCACTGAGGCAGAAGTGGAAGCTGGGCGATAAGTTAGAAGTGGAAGCTGGACGATAAGTTAGAAGCTATTTGGACAAAAGGTAATAGTAGCTTGGATTACATTACAAGTAATAGAGAGTGCTAGAGGTAGTTGGGTGACAGATATGGTTTGAAAGAAAAAAACAGCCAAAAATACTTGGCAATAGATTGAACATGAGAGTATTTGGTTATGGATTAGATGTGCAGTGTGAGAAAAAGTAACTAAGAACAATATGAGGTTTACAGCCCAAGAAACAAAGGATGGAGGTGCTATCCATTATACCACCATGGTTTGGGAAATTGCCATGTAGAAGACTGTAAGAGAAGAATGTTTCAGGAAGAAATTCAGAATTTGTGTTTTGTATATCAAGAACAAGATACAGAGAACAAACTGATGATTGCCAGAGGGGAGGGAGTTTTGGGAACTGGGTGAAAAAGGTGAAGGAATGAAGAAGTACGAGTTAGTTGTTACAAAATAGTCACTGGGATTTAGAGTATAGCATAAGGCATATAGTATGTAATAGTTGTGTATAGTGTCAGATGAGTGCGAGAGCAATCAGGGGGGATAACTTCATAAATTATATAAATGTCTAACAATTGTACTGCATACCCGAAACTAATATAAAATAATAACAAAAAAAGATTGCCTTTTCTACATATAAGTGGAGATACAAAGTAGGCTGTTGGATATAGAGATCTAATGTTTGCAGAAGACCTGGTATATAATGCTTAATATATACGCAAGAATAATACTTATTTTTATTGATTGATTCACTCTTTCAATAAAGAAAATATGTTAAATGATACTTTCACGAAACTGGAAAAATCAAACAAGTCCTTGCTTTTCAGCTGTATACTTAAAAATGAAATCTTTGCTTCAAACAATTGTATATCTGACTTGCTGAGAACAGGGAATATTTGGAATAATTTCTCAAATAAATAAAATAATTTAGACCATATTTAATTTGAAACAGAATCCCAAAATTTACTGATACATGGTTTATTATATTATTATTTTTTTTATTTCTGTAGTCTGTCACTGTGGAGAGGGAAATTATATTGGTCTTAAAGGATTTATTCTTCAAATGGCCATGTAGGTCACAACACAAAAACTTTTTGGTAGAAAATTTATTATTTAATGATTGGTTCCCAGTGTCTGTATTTAAAATCATTGGTCTATAATTACTACCCTTTATGCATATGCATGCAATATATTTCATTTATAATCTTTAGATGTATTTTTCATTCAAATATTTTAAAAACACTACTACTTAAAAACACTGATAGCATAAAACCATTCCTCAAGCATTTTAAAGACCATTTGTACAATGAAAGATTGAAAAATAATCTAAGGGTTTTGTAGTTGACATTTGGAAAACTAGTACTTCAGAAGGTATCATTGGATGATAAGATATTTTTAAGACTTTATGCATTTTGAATAACATTATGTTTAAAACACCCTTGATGTAGTTGAAATACCCTTGTTTCTTTCAATTCTTTCTCTATTTTAAGACTTTGTTGCATTGATTATCTCCAGTAGTATTTTCTTTATATATAGAAGACTCAGACACAGGTATAGGTGTGAAAAGAAAAATTGTAGTTCAAAATAACATGGTACCAAGATTGCAAATCCATGGGGGATAAATATTCATTGAATTAAAGTAAGTAGAAAAATGAAAAAAAAAAGTAAAGAATGGGCTAGGTCATTTAAAAATTACTTAAAATTTTTTTCACCAGGTTCTTTCCTGTTTTAATATTTTTCTGATTATTTGCATTAATAAATTATCCTGAAGAATATTTATACTCTAGCACAACCAGGACATTTACCCCCTAAATACAGATGCAGTGTGATTCAAAATTTATATTAGTATCTTTTATAGCATGTGTGTATTTTTTTTTTCTTTCTGTCTTAACCATAGAAAATGATACTATCTACTGGACAGACATGGGCTTCAATAAAATTAGCCGAGCTAAAAGAGATCAGACTTGGAAAGAAGATATCATTACCAATGGCTTGGGAAGAGTGGAAGGGATAGCTGTTGACTGGATTGCTGGTATAACTCATGGCTTTTTCTGTTTTTGTTTCACATCTATTTTAAGGGCTTAATCTGCTTCAGAAAAATTCTGTTTGATTCATAGCAACTTTTTTTGTGGGTGTTTACTTCTAGCCACAGGGATAAATAGTCTCTTTTGCTTTTGGCTTCATTCTTTCTAATGCTTTTGAGCCTTTGGATAAGTGTTTTTATGTAGAAGCAGATTATGTAGTGTTAACTTTGCCCAAATCTCCTGAGAGCTCCACGAGGCAGGCAAACAGATATGTTAGTTCTCTTTTGCCTGAAGTCTGTAGAAAGTTAAAATAGATTCCTTCTCAAGGTAAGAGAAGTTTCAACTTATTTTTCACAAATAAAGTTATCATTATATGGTTTAAACAACAGATGTGTGAGATTTAGGAAATATTTGCATATTTATTATTTACAGTTTGTTTCTTAGGGAATGTACACATTAAAAAAGAATATAGGAATTAAATGCTTTCTTGAGAGTTACATGAATGCTCAGAAAGTTAATTTTAGCCATAATTAATAAATAATTTTCTTTCTCACAACTATATTATAAACACATCTGTATTTCTTTTAGGTAACATATATTGGACAGACCATGGTTTCAACTTAATTGAAGTTGCAAGACTCAATGGCTCTTTCCGTTATGTAATTATTTCCCAAGGACTGGATCAACCCAGATCTATAGCTGTGCACCCAGAGAAAGGGTAATTTTAAGATTTACATATACCTTTTGAGTTTTAAGTGAGTTTTCTTAAGTTTCATTTTTAAAACTTCAAACATTTATATTAATATTTATTTTTAGTTGTAATGTGTGAAACAAAACTCAAAAATATCTTACCTAAACCACAAAAAAAGTTTATAGTCACTTGGTCATGTAAATTTTAGTGGAGATTTGATGGAGCTTTATTTATTATGCAGTTCTATAATGTATTCTTTAATATAAATCCAAATTAGTATATCAACATGTTTCTAGATTCTCAATTTAAAGTTCTGCCCTAGAACTGTTTACATAGTACGTAATGAATTACTTGCTGAGTGAATGAAATAACCGTATGATAGCCAATCTCATTCTTTAATATCTCTAAAGCTTCATTTTCCATTTATGTCTATGATTGCCAAATCAACATGTTCATCCCAAACTTCTTTAATTTCTCCTTGAGTTCCACATAAGTATGTCTGATTTCTAGACATTTCCATTTTTCCATTTGGATTTTTTTATGGGCATCCAAAATATACATATCAAAAATTAAAATTATTCAATATACCAACAAGATTTGCTGATTTTTTTCTTCTTAATATTATCAGTCTATTATTCTGCATCATTACAACCTCTACCCTATTTAAATCTGCTCTTACCTTACACGTATGCTACTGCAATGACTTCTCAATTGATCTCCTAACTTCACAGAAAGCTAGAGTTGGCTTGTTTTAATTTTAATGTAAATCTGCTTAAAACCTCTCAAGAGATTCCCACTGACTGTTGTTTAAAATTCAGAATTTCTGTTGTGACCCTTTCTAATGAGGCCCTCTGTAAATTTGTAGTCTCAAATTTCTACTACTCTCCCTTTGCTATATCCCTTTTATCCTATAATCTTCCACTCTCAGCCTTTAAATAACCTCTTCCCTTTACCTGCAATGTTTTCTTTCCTACATTTACCTTTCTAAAGTTTATTTATCCTTCCTTGGCTTTTCAAACAGATTTGATTGTTCTGTTATATGACACCAAAACACCCATGCTTTCATTTTTTTATAAATTCTATGTACTAATATATGCTTATTTATTTATTATGTTTATTTGCTTAATAGCTCTATTTTTCACTGGACTGAATAATGTCTCTATTCTTCACTAAAACTCTATGAGAGAAGAGCCATGTATGTTTGGTTTATTTCTCTATCCCCAGAGTTTAGTACACTGGCTAGTAAAGAGTAAGATGTTGACCAGTAACCATTTTTCTTTTAATAATATGGAAGTCTCATTATAAAACCTTATATTACTCTACTGCATTTTTTGCATTGCTGGTATAACATAGATTTTTTACATGTTTTTGTTGTTGTTGTTTGTTTGTTTTTGTTTTTAAAGGAAGGAGGAAAGGACAAAACACCTTTTTCTTGTTAAGCTGTGTTGTTTTATTTCAGAAGAGAAAGGTCTTATTGTTAATCCCTTTATTTTTCTTTAACTAGAAATGGGTTACATGCACAACCTTAGATCAGTCAATAGCCAAAGAAAGGGATTATCATGACAAGTTATGTTTCATCACCTAGGCTTGGGTAAGATCCCAGACTAAACAGTATATACTGGATATCTGAGCAAACTCAATTTTTATTATGAGAGATCTTGAGGATAATTTTCAGAGATACAATATAAGGAAAAACAAAACCAACTCACTTAATTGGTCTATTTCAACAGTCACCCTAGTTTACTCTCCTTAGTTCTTTTTCTCTTTGACAACTTAATGTTGGAATTCCCCAGGGCTCAATCTTTGGTGTTTTTCTTTTCTTGATTTGGTGACCTCATTCCACTTAAATGTTAAAGATTCTAAAATATATATGCCCAGATCAGACCACACTTCTGAACTCTAGATTTTTATGTTCAATTACTTATTCCACATTTTTACTTAGAGATCTGTGGCAAATTTTAATTATCATGGTGATTACAATAATATCTGATATTCACATGCTCTTACAATGTGATGTTGATGCTTTTCAACGAGATAAGTGGAACACCTTTTTTATACACTTGAGTTTGTTTGTGCCCATGACTAGTATAAGAGTGATATTATATAATTTCTGATGCTATATCATAAAAGAAGATAAAACATCTACCTGGTCCTCTCAGGATGCTCTTAGAAGCCAGCCACTCTGCTGTGAGGAAGCCAAGCAGCCCCATGAAGAGGTCACACATAGGTGTTCCAACCAACATCCCAGTTATCGTCTCAGCTGCCAGCTAGCACTAAGTGCTAGACGTGTTTAATTACTCTATTCTCCAGCCATAAGTCATCCCTGCCCTGTTGTCATCACAGTTGATGAGAAAAAGAGCTAAGTCTATGTAGAGCTTTGACCAAATTGCCAACTTTTAGGCTAATAAATTAATGTTATTTTAAGCCCCTAGATTTTGATTGATTTGTTAAGAAGCAGCAGCTAACTGGAACAAAATCCATCAGAAATCTTAACCTTAACAGATCCATAACTAAACTGAATCTTTTTTTTTTCTGTAATTATGACTTCTCCATTGGATAATGCCAGTTATGTTATTGCATTTGCTTAGGCCTAAACACTTGGCATCATCTTTGGTATCTCTCTTCCATAGTGTACATCCAGTATACCAGGAATCCTGTTACCTTTGGCTTTAGAATACATTCATACACTACCAACTTCTCAGAGTTTTCATTGCAACCCTCCTAGCCTCAGTTGTTATTACACTTTCCAGCATTTCTGAATTATAGGGTACCATCATCTACCCTTGCAGTCCTACAGTCTATTCTTCATGTAGTGGCTTACTAATTATTCTGGAATGTAAGTAGCTGCTACTTCTTTGCTTGAAATCTACCAATGGGTCTTTTTTCACTCTCTTTAAAAACTCTCAACAAACCTAGAGTGGTATTATTTTCTCTATTTAACAGATAAGGAAAATGAGTCAGCAATTTTACATATATTACTCTGTCACCAAGCTGGTATGTGGGAGAGTTAAATTTTGCTAAACCCCAAAGACTATGCTACAGTATATGTATATGTTACATATTACATATATACAAATATACCATTAAATAGTATAGAAATGAATAATCAAAAATATCAAGCATATATAAAACCAGTTTTAATAGTTTCAGGATAAAATTATAATGAAAAATGTAAAAGTAGAACTATAAGTAAAGAGAGAATAAACAATAATGAGAAATGGTGATGGAGAAAAATTAGGAGAGAAGGTTTACAAAAGCATTTTGAGTTGACTCTGACTTGTCCCAGTACAGCCTCTTGCCTTCCACCATGTGCCCATGAATTCATGCCATCGCATATTAAGACAGGAAGGGAAACTGTAGTTTCATTTAATTCCAAGAATAAAACACATGACTCATTTAAATATGTCCACATAATACCCATAAACTTGAAAATAAAAATGTCTTCTTCCAATGTGATGTTATTTTAAATCTCTCTTTTTTAATTATAATTTATAATCAAACAATAAGTCATTATTGCCTCAATAGAGAAAATCTAGTGGTAGGACAAGTATAATATGAATGTTATGAAATTCCACATATACATACAAAATAGGTTTATTTCTAATAAAGAATGTCTTCCCTTCATATTTGTAATAAGTCCAATACTTTATTTGTATTGCAGAGTAACTCTGTGCCTGGCCTTTTATAGATTCAATTTAATACACCTCTTACTGCTATTTGTTAATCTATAGTTTTCTTTTTCATTTCTTCCTGAAACCTAGTACATACCCTCTAGTTGTTATTTCAGATCTTCTTTTCCTTAAATATATTTTATATCTCTATAGCTATCGTAGTACATAACTATACTTATTGCTCTCTCTGATGATCAAGAACATCAGGCAAAGGAACCACATATAATTCATTTTTTGTCCATTTATTCAATGAGCATTTATTGAGTACTACACACTGTGAAACAGGTCATTCCAGTACATCTCCATTTCCTCCTCAGCCGTTAATTCAGTACATTTGACAAAACATGACTACTTACCATGTGCAAAACACTGGTGGGCACTGTGAAGTATTATGATATAAATAAGATGTTGCTTCTGTTCACAGTACATTTACTGTTTAAACTTTCAGTTTAAACGAGTATAAAATTTCAGTTAAAGAATAGTCTCATCCTATAAAGTAAGACTTCTTTTTAGGCATAAAAAGAATAGATCAATGTAATTTAAGCTGAAATCTCATCTCTAAATCTCATGTTAAAGTAACAACTTCCATAAGAGCATTTATAAGATTATGGTGGATTTTAAGAGAAGAGATAGCATATAATTTGAGTAGGTAGTAAAAGTGAGGGTAGTAGCAGCAATGGTGGTGATTGCTAGAGGCTTTACAGAGGAGACTTGAAGAAGAAATGTTTCTGAGATGGAGTGGGGATGTATTATATGAAGAAAAAATAGAATAATAAAAAAAATCGGCAAAGCAAAGTCCATTGGCAAAAGTATAAGTACATAACATAGATGTAGGGAAGAGTAGGTGATGTAGCTGGAAGATAAGTCAAGGCCATTTGAAATAAGGTCTGCCATATTGGACACCTTCTCCAGTTTACCGAGTGAAATCTAACCTTGTCCTGGACCCTCTTTCCAAAGCTTAGCCCCTCACCCCAAACAACCCACCTAAGCAAAGATCAGAAATGTAATATGAGCTTATTGAAGTTGTAGCATTCTTTAAATTAGGGAATTCTTTGAATTTTTCTTTAACATCTTAAGGAGAGTACTATGGAAAAGTGGGAGGGTTCTTTCTCTACACTCAAAACAAGTAATGGAGAGAGCTAGAAGCAAATATATAAGAGGAAGACTAAAATAAACAGGAGAGAACACTAATCATGAGTCCTCACTCCAGAAGGAGTCATATCAGAGTTGGAGAGAGGTAAGAAAATTTTAAAATAGATGTGAGATTTAAGTTTTCATTTAGAAAGATCTAATCTGTGCATGAAAATAAATCTTAACAATATAATTCTGGTTTGGAGGTTTTTGTTTGTTTGTTTGTTTTTAACTAAAATTGTCTTATAAGACATGGATTCTTCCTGAGACAACAAATTCTAGAGAAGAGATATTGAATAGAACATAAATAGAATCAGAAGTTAAATAAATATAAGGTTACTTTCTATTTATTCCAACAGAATTCCAACCCTGTAATAAACCATGGTAGTGGGAGAGATTACCGAAGAAAGAGTATAGAAAAAAAGAAGTCTAAGGACATAAAGAGATTAGGAGGGATAAAATCAGAGAACAGAATATGCAATTGGTGATTAGGATGCTACTGTCAATTTTTATCAATTTCAAGAAATTGGCAAGGACAAAAGCCAAATATAAAGAATTAATAAGTGAAAGATGATTAGAAAATGGAGCTAGCATACTTAGACTATGGTGACATAAACTTGGCCAAGAAAGAGAAAGAGGGAAAAATAGAAGATATGTTGACAAGATAGTAGAGTATGGAGGAAGTTTTTCTTAGAATGGGAGTTGAGGGTACTGTACATATTCATAGGCAGAGAAGAAACTGGAAGGAAGGAAGAGGGAGAAAATGCACATAAAGAGACAAACTGGGGAGTGTTGGAGGAACCTTGTCAAAGAAGAAACAATAGGATGGAACAAGAATAAGAGGAAACAGAAAGAAGATAGACAAGAGTTACATCTTATAGCAGTTATCCCAGAAATTGGTGATATTGGAATAGAGCATTTTCACTGGTAATAAAGATTAGTTTGTGTCCTTGCTAATGCAAGGTAAAGGAAAAAGAGAGAGATAGGTTCCTGGAACAGTCAAAATGAGGAACTATAAGCTGGAATGTTCACAGAATCATCAACATGAGTCTTAAAAGTTCCTAAGAATGTCAGCTGTGGAGGGAGAAGATGGTAGAGTTGTCAGAGAGTAGCAAAGCAATTAAATAAATTTGTTAGTTAATTGTGATACAGTGATGATGTGGTAGTCTGGAAAAATGAAAGGTGTGAATTCATACTGTGAATGTTTTGAAATAAGTAAATTTAACCTCAGAGAAAGTTTTTTGCTTGCTAACATCTACTTTTCCACTTTTATTCTGGACACAATGGCATCTGTTTTCTAGAGCAACTAATACAATAACTATTATTTTCTAATCTATCATCTTTAACCTGTTCCTTTCAATAAGATCTTTCTTTTTGCTTTCAGATAGACTAAGATCCCTCTTATTTGAAAAGAAAAAAAATACAAATGTCTTATTTCTCCACATGTTTACTTCTCAACTTCCTATGCCCATTATTTCTTCATCGAACTTCTGAAAAGGGTTTTTAGCTTCTGTTGGTTCCAGAAATGTGTAAATTTATCCACAGCCAAAACCAAAGATTTTTTTTTTCAGATTTCACACCATTTGCCTTCTCCTTGATGTTTTTCTCCATTGATCATCCATTCAAGGATCTATTTTCTCTGTTACCTTCTCTAACTCTGAGTTTTCTTGTTCTCTTTGATTTCTGTATATCAACTCTAAGCATTATATATCTCCTTTGAACATCTTTCTCCTCATTTAAGGCTTTAATTGCCATTTTCTCTTGCTATATTTAACTTTTAAATTTATTTTCATTTTTTTTTTTACTTTAATCACTGTATTACATTTCTTTACTAATTATGGCATCTCTTTTTATGTTATCATAGTTCCTTTGTCCTGACAAGATTAAAATGTACGTTAGATTTTTCATTGTTTCTCATCACCTTTTTTCATCTGTCACTAAATCCTGCCATTTCTTCTATTCAGATGTCTCTTAGATTTTATACTTCCTCTATTGCAACTATGAACTCAGCACTGACTCCACTGGAGGGTCTCAGTAAAGATTTTTGATTTCTTAATTTTTTGTCTCTGAAGCAAGATTTACATTTCATAAAAAATGAAAAAATCTTTGACATATATAGCAATATTTTAAGCACTATTTACCTCTATATTCTCACTCCTAAAAACATTTAAGTATTAAACAAGTCACATAGATAGATATTTTTCAAGATTTATAGTTAAAAAATTATATACCTTTTAAAATATTAAGCATATTTTCAGGAAATATTTATGGCTGCTTGGAAATATTAGTGATATGTTTCTCCCAATTTGTTATTCATATGTTTACTGACTTGAATTTAGTGGTGGGGGGAAGCCTTAAAAATGACCAGTATGTACAAGTTATTCAAATATTGATTTCCAAGAAATATTACATAGACATTTAAGTGTCAAAATTCATATAATAAAAATAAAGTATAGCATTTTAATTTTAATATTCTATTTGAGATTAAAACATGGCAGGCAGTATTGCCAAGGGAAAAGGACTATAATGGAGTAAATTAACCAAATCCATGATATGAATGTGCCTTGAAAAGTGGACATGAAGGCTGTTTTTGAACAATGTAAATGAAGTCTTTTAAAGTGTAGCCAAATGCAAAACAGAAAGCATGAATTTAGTTCAGCTTGAAAAATTAGTTTTTCTCTTTCATTGATTTTTTTTTTGGTAAGGTATCATTTCCTTTTAAAAATTAAAATATAATAATTTTCTTCATGTTAAAAAAATAATTTTCTACTTATAACAAAAACATGATGTATAAGAAGTCACAGTATGATACTGGAAAAGTTGGTTAACTTCCCATGGAATATGATCTCTAAGTGAATCACAAATACTCTGCATTTTTTTTTTCTTTTTAAACACCAGTTTAGAGTTTATTTAGAGTTTATTTTGCATCTTAAGGCAAGGCAATACATATAAAAAAGAAATAGAATTAAATTTGATTTGCAATGAAAATAATAGTGGAATCTGGGTGCTAGTAAATAATATTGAGATACCATCATGGTCAAATAATTTCAGAATATCCCAGTAATGCCCCATATCATAACCACCTCTCTCTAGTTGTGTCTGAGTCAGGCACATAAACAAATTATAAAGACAAATGAAAGACAAGATTGCAATGTTTTTTACTAGGAATTTTTTCAAAAAATGTACTCCAGACATTGTTCTTTCAAAGATAGTAAGATACTATTCATCTAGTCTTTTTCAACATGCTGTATCCTTATTCCTGGACCTCTAAACATAAACCTTGGATCTTATCTCTCCCTCTAAAAGGAGGGAGAATGGACTAGAAATGATTGAGATGCCCTGGGCTATAATTGTAGTTATGTGGCTGTTGAAAAAGAAAGGCCAGAAAGGTCATTCCCCCTTCCAAACCATGTTGAATGGAAACCAGAGATAGCCACACACAAATGTAAAACTTGTCTAATTTCTCAAGGGATCTGACCAATAGAAGCAATAAAAAGATAAAACAGAAGTATGAAATATTTCTCTATTTGCCTAAAGAAATTGCCTCTGTTTCAATGTTGAATATCAAGGGTGAGTTGGATATGACTGATATATAAGATAGGTTGAAGGTCATGGATATATTAAAAATTTCTGTGTAGTATTTTAAGAATTCTAAATAAACTTCTGAGTACTAGGTGTCTAGGCTCTAGGAGCTGAGGTGCTAAATATTTCATAGAAAAATTAATAGTTTATAGGGAAACATCAAATATTATGTATTGAAAATACCCAAAATAAATAAAAGATGAACCATTCACTCAATAAAACTATTGTTAAATATGTAATTAGCAAACTACTATCATATATATACGTGTGTGTGTGTGTGTATATATGTGTATATATATACACATATATATACACACATATATGTATGTATATATATGTATGTGTGTATATATATATATATATATATATATATATATATATATATATACACATACACACACACACACATATATTTCTTAAAAAGAGTGAATGAGCAATTAGGGCACAAATACTTAAATGAAATGAGGAACTAAATATAATATAGGGTGATAAGCCTAATGTGCTATGGGATTACAGGTGCCAAATAAATTTTTTGCTTGAAGAATTTTCCTCTGTACTTCTCTGGTATTGGCTGAACAAAATTATTTTGTTGTTGTTGTTTTATATAACAGGTACTCATTTCATATAATTACTCTGTATTACAAAATAGTGAAGCAGAAAGTAAGCTAGTGTAAAACTTAAGAAAAACAAAAACCAGAATGAGACCTCTATAACAATGATACCTTAAAACATTTTTTTAAAGCTTAAAAAGGATAACTCAGATGGCCTGTATCTTTATTTTAGCTCATAAGAAAAGTTCATTTCTGAAGTTGTTTAAAGGAGTGACAACTTTTCTCCCCAAAGCACTCCAACATTTTGTGTTGAAGCCCCTACTTTCGTGACATATAGAGACAACTAGCAAGTTTTAACCATTTCTGTTAGCATTTTTCTCTGGTAATTACTTACCCATTTGCCTCTGCTGTTAAACAGTGAGCTTCATGAGGGTCACTAAGTTCAACTTTTTTTTTTTATCATCAGTGTCTAGCACAAACTAGGTACATAATATTTGTTTAGCGATCACATGATTGCAGTGAAAGAATATATTCGAGGATCATCCACCACGATACAGACAAAAATAAATTGAAAAGTAGTGTTCAGGTTATACTGTCTGTGCACTCTCTTCCTTTTATCAGAGTGTTCTGCTGTCTGTGGTGGAGTTCTTTTTATATTGCAGGAAACTGTATGCAATAGTAACACATTTAAAACTTGGAAAGTGATCTGGAATTGACATGTAATGCTTTCTTCAAAACAAAATGGCACATAAATGAAGAAAAAGGAAATGTGAAGAAGCCCTCACAAGAATAGAGAAGGTTCTATATTATACCATATTCCTCACAGCGGATGAAGAATTCAATTTATTTATTTGTGAAACGTGTTCATACTTTTACAATATTATATCGTTTTACTTGTGCTCTGAAGATGAAGACATTGACATGTTGTCCTACAAAGTATTCAATTAGTATGAGTTTTAAGAGATTATAGTGAAACCACTAAAACATTGAAAATTACAAGAAGTTTTTATCAAAAAAAGCTCATGCGCACATAAACTCTAACTGCTATTGCTAAATGTAGGGTTTTTGTTTTGTTCTGTTTTTTTGTTGTTGTTGTTTGTTTGTTTTCTTACTTTTTTGTAGCTGTAGTAACACATTGTTGACCCCGATCTGACAGAGGGGCACAATGACATTCTTGATTCTCTTCTCTACCAAGGCAGCTGCCTATATAAAAGAATTACATGATCTTCATTATTTTTGTGTCAGCATGGAAATTTTTAATTATCTCAGGTTTTCATTGGCATATCTGATATAGTGACTAAAGCATGCTCTTAAAGAAAGCATAGATATGGGAATAAATGGAAAATTTATTGTAAAAATTGCAACCCAGATTTGCGGTCCAGGGAAAATGTTTAGCAGTCAAAGAAGAGAATCTTTACAGTCAAAGAAGAGAATCTTAAATTTAAAGAAAATAATTGATTCAGATTAGTTGCTTTTTACTATTGTTCATATATCTAAAATGTAAGAACCACATTTAATACTATTTCTTTTTTAACAGTTTAAACTTATGTAAACCTTTATTTCTTCTCTTACACTTCTTTACCTTTCCCCACCAATGTTGAAGCTTTACTTCTATGTAGATTTAGACTTATTTCACACACGCGAACAAATTATTTGAAATTATTTAAAGACACTTATAATGCCTTAAATGTATTATTTTTCAACTTGAATCTAACTAATTATGACATAAAAAAATTTTTGTTTTTATTTATAAGTATACCTGTGTGTAAATTAATTCTGACACCACTACAATCATTATATGATAAATTCAATAAACTTTTAAGGACCAAAAAGTATATGCTAAGCTTTTGGGAACTCCACTGCTACCAAATTCAGTCTTTTACCGATTATCCAAGTGTCAATAACTAATTGGAAATTAACATATGACATGTATTCATTGCACATTTTTCTGCCAAGAACTTCTGTGTCTAATTAAGACAATAGAGATATTTGCGTTATGATGATTTCTGATAGTATTCCTATAATCCTTCAAATCATTTTTGAAAGCCTCTTTTTAAACTTTGAGTTTTAAATTATGTAACTTCAAGCCTCTTTACATAAGGGAATTTTTGTTTTAGGACAGAATTAAATCTGGAGAAAATTCAATTATATAACATAACATTTGATTTTGACAATTTTGAAAATTTCTGAGTCTGGAAATACCTTGAGAAGTATTTTCTGGGCTAGATTTACCAAGCTAATACTCTAAAGGCAATTTTCTTGGCTATATCATACAATCCGATATTTACTACAGCGCAAGTTGAACTAAAATGGAGAAAACATCAATATGTAATATCATCACTGAATCTTAATTTCCATGGAGTCTCAAAAACCAGAGACAAGGATTTTCATTTCTTTCTATTGCTAAAGATCATGCTTAGATTCGAGAATCTATGTTCATTAAAAATATCTCAAGTACATCTATGTAAATTACTATCTTAAATTATTCATAAGTTTCTCCCTGCAGTTTTATGTGCTTAGAGTATTCTTTCTCTAAATTTGCTTTATAATCCCTGAAGGTTCTCAAAGTGCTGATTCTATTCAATTCTTTACTTTCAATTTCAGTTTATAAAGCAAATAAAGCATTCTTTGCCTGACATTCATAAAAACGTTGCTTAATTTTGGTAGGTGTAAAATCTTTTAGTTTTATTAAGTTGATAAATGATTTAGCCACAAAAGTTATTCTTGCAATCAGAATTTGGCTTTGTATGTTATGATAGTTTGTCATATCACTACTGAAAATTTGGGTTAAATCTATTTTTAAGATAATTTTATTTTAAATATTTTTTTCTCTAATTTTATTGCTATTCATCCAAGCCTCCTGCATGAAAGTATTGCAAATTTAAAATGAATAGGGACTACTTGGGGACAAAAAAGAGACTTTTCTCAATACTAAGAACTTTTTAGTGTTTTGTTTTTATATTTTCAAGTAGGAATTTCTTTGTTATATTCCTTATACCTAAGGAAAAATAGCATTTGTTATAAGATTATTATACTGTTGTATTATATGTATATTTGATAACAAAACATAACATAGAGAGGACAGTGCAGACCTGTGATTAATAAAACCTGAGTGCAGTTTCTGGCTTGGCCCTTTATCAGCAGTGTGACAATGGATCATTAACTTCCTGAGCCACAACAATCATAGTTCTGAGAATAAGGGCTAAATAAGTTAAATGGCTGACAGCCTTCTTACTGAAAATAATATATTTTTTCATTCATTTAGTCCATTTGAAAGCAGCTTCCTATTAAATAAAAGGTACATTATGCACATTTCCATCCATATTTGACCTTTGGAGTATGTTAAAGCAGATGACAAGAATTAGATATAATAAGTAATCACATGTCTGTCCTGGATCCCAAAATGCCTCCTTCACAGTGTAATATCCCCTGCCATTTCAACACAATGACTGACTAGTCATTTTAAGAGCATTATTAATGCTAAAATTTCCACTTAGGGAGTTAAGTGTAGCAACAAATTTTATCTCCCAGTTAAATAGTTATATTTTAAAAATATCTTTTAATATAATGAATCTCCTTTAAAGTTTTAAAAAATCTTAACTTTAATACAAGTATAAATATTTTCATGTGTGCTATATTATAGGTGTAATTAATAAAATATTTGGATTTCTCTCTATAAAGTTTTCCTTTCTGATTTATAGACATTGTAAATATTAATGAAACTTTTTTCAGGATTAATATTCTTGGCATTCTAGCTACACCTCTTTTTTATTTGGTTGTAAAAATTTGACACATTTATTTTATATGAAATTTTCATAAAAAAATGAACTTTTAAAATAAAACAATATACATAAAGGGAATACACATATTTTCATATAGTGTAAGTACCTTTTTCATAGATAAATACTGTTGAGTAGATATAAAATATGAATGCAAGTCTCTAATTTTTTATAGATAATCTCACTTGCTCTTCTTATATATGATCAATCATGTGTATGTATTCAAATATGCACAGAATACATACCCATTTTTGCCTGATTCGACAATTGCCACATTTTTCTCAACTTTAATCATTGTTGTTATCTAAAAATTGAATAAAAATTTCAGTTGACATACTTTAAAAGAATGGATCTTATTTATTTGAATGCATGAATTTCTGTATTGTAATATAACTATTATAATTGTTGAATGGATAAGTGAACTAAAGCATAGATTATATATCTTCTGATTTTCTACTTTTCGTTTTTTGACATGTTGCTTTATTTTAGCATACACTGGATTTTATTTCTATATTTTATTTTTTTTCACATTCCTTTTACATTACACTTTGTATTAAAAATTTGCTAAAATAGGAATGTCAGCTTTTGTATGAATCCGTGTTTTAAGAAACTTCACAGGATAATTTATAAAATTTATATTAGAATAGCTACTTTTAGTAGTCTAAGGGGATAGAATTGAAAATTATGATGCATGTATGTATACATTCATAAATTAAATATTTATCTGCCACTAATTTTTATTTTTTAAATTTTCTAATGACCTACTACTTTATGAATAAAAAGAGAAAATATCACCATCCTCATTGAGCTTACACTCTAGTGGGTGTAAAAATATTTTAAAAAATGACATCGTAAAGAAATACAAATGTAAATTTGCCACTCTAATGGGTTTTAGGAAGCAGAGTACATGGTGTAATAATCAGAAAGAACACTGAAGTTTTCTTGAAGGAAATGGTGTTTGTGATGTGAAAAACAGGAGCAGACTAGGCAATCAGGTTGCAAACAGCATTTCAGACAGGGTGCAGCATGTACCAAGGGCCTTTTAATAGGATTTGAATTCATCCTCATGAATTCTGTGAATGGTTAAATATTTTCTTAGAACCAAAAATAGTTTGTTGCAACAAACACACATGTATATTGATTTCTAGAATATATTTTTTTTGTTCCGTGAGTATGACTGTTACTGCTGTTTTTATTATTGATAACATGTCTTTTTGTGTTTGTCTGCCTATTACTATAAATCCACTGTTTAATTTCAGCTACTTGTTCTGGACTGAATGGGGACAAATGCCCTGCATTGGAAAGGCTCACTTAGATGGCTCAGAGAAGGTTGTCCTCATAAGCATGGGAATCGTATGGCCGAATGGCGTATCTATTGACTACGAGGTCTGTTGGATTTATTTTCTTAAGTATGTAAAGTGTGTCACTGCTAACTTGCGTTAGTCTACTTTTAGTGTTCTCTTATTTTCTTAATGAAACACATAATCAAAAACAGTTTGTAATATTACCTTTTACTTGACGTTTAGGAAAATAAATTGTACTGGTGTGATGCTCGTACAGACAAAATAGAAAGAATTGACCTTGAGACTGGAGGGAATCGTGAGATGGTGCTGTCAGGAAGCAATGTGGATATGTTTTCGGTTGCAGTCTTTGGGGCTTACATCTATTGGTCTGACAGGTAATTTATTTTTTCATAGGTATTTGAGTCTCGAAATGTTATTTCAGTGCAGGTTGCTTTACCCTTGTAGGATTAGTCATTCCTTAGCAAGGTCACAAAAAGGATATCACAAAGCCAGGTAATTTCCATGAGAAAGTCAGTCACTCTTACTATTCCAGGCTCAACCATTTCAATGTCACAGACTAAAATAAAGTTGGCTTCTTTCTGCTGGGCTTTTATCTTCAACTTAGATAACTGGCTTGATTTGAAATAATTAAAAAGTGTTGTTCATGTATGTTTATCTTCTTGGCAGGGCACATGCCAATGGGTCCATCAGAAGGGGTCATAAGAATGATGCCACTGAAATTACAACCATGAGAACGGGTCTTGGAGTCAACCTGAAGGAGGTTAAAATCTTTAACAGAGTAAGAGAGAAAGGTCAGCATTCTTATGTAAAAAATATATTTTATGATATATTTTTCTCTTTTTAAAACATTGATCAGATTTAAGTTAGAGACTCTTATGAGTCCAAAACATCAGAATCTTTTTTTTTAATCATGCATCCAATTTCTTACAAAATTCATATAGTAACTTAACTAAATGAATATATAAAAGTTCATATATAGATATTTTTGCCTAGGATAATGCATGTATATGTACTATTTATATGCCTGGCATGTCAACAGTAGAGGTTTGGGCTAAGTAATTCAGAAACACTTGATACATATAGTCAATGAAAAATACAAAGTGCAATTAGGATATTAAAGAGTAAAAATCAGCCAAATGTTTGATTATATTTTAATATATAAGGTGATTATAGCTCTAGAAGAGTGCCATTAGTGTGAAATATATCTGAAGTCATCACTTTCTTAAAATGTGTATTTTGAAACTGATATGACAGTGATTTGATATTTAAAAAAAAAACCTCTGCTAAAATAATGTTCATTTTTATGTTAATTAAAATAAATTATATTTGTCTTAACATCAAAGTAAGGTGTGATATATTTGGAGATGATGATGATGGCTTCCTAGAGGGCAATTAGCCTGATAGAGAAATGTTAATAGCATATTACATCTTCACTCAAAAGTGGAGCAGAAAAATTATGCCCAGTATACTTAGGATATCAGGCACATCGGAACCATAACTTCCTCTGATACTTTACATACTTCAGAGACACAGAGTTTAAAGTTTTTGGTGTGTATTTTTGGTGAATTCAGTTTATGTTTTGCGTGAATCTGTTACTTATGCCAAAGATTACAATACATACACCTATTATAATCTCAATATCGAGTTTCAAAAAAGAAGAAACCTTTTAATGCTTTTATTTGGATGGTAAGAGAAGCAGTAGGACGTATCTCTGAAATAAATTCAAAATTTTAAACTTGTGTGACTTAAAAATCAGTACTTTATAGTGCTTAATATTTTACTGACCCAAATAAAAATTTAGAATAAAATCCAGAATATTTAACATTAAATTTTTAATATTTCTATAAGAAAAAAAATATTTGAAAAACAAAAGAAAAAAACACAAATGTGTGTGTGTGTATTTTTTTTTTTCATCTCTAGGGACCAATGTTTGTGCCAAAGACAATGGTGGATGTCAACAACTCTGTCTTTATAGAGGAAATTCTCAGAGAACTTGTGCTTGTGCTCATGGATATTTAGCAGAGGATGGAGTTACTTGCCTAAGACATGAAGGCTATTTGCTTTATTCAGGGAGAACAATATTAAAAAGTATACATCTTTCTGATGAAACCAATTTAAATTCACCAATAAGGTCGTATGAAAATCCACATTATTTCAAAAATGTTATAGCCTTGGCTTTTGACTATAGTCAAAGAAGAAGAGGTACAAACCGGATCTTTTACAGTGATGCACACTTTGGAAATATACAGCTTATTAAAGATAACTGGGAAGACAGACAAGTAATTATTGAAAGTAAGTACAACAATTTATTTTTAAATAGTTTGATGGAAATAATATCATGTGAATTAGTAAAGACATTTGAGTGGTAATTCCATGTAGCAATTACATTTTCTTAGAATTTATATTCAGGAATAAACACAACTAAATTATATAACCCCCAAAAGTCAAAAAAGCAATTAACTGCTAGCATATGTAGCATGTATATTATGATTATTAGTTTCTAATCATGGAACTCTCAATATATTACTTCATAATGCTTCTTATCAATAAGTATATTAAAATTCATAGAAAATAATTTTTCAGTACAATAATTACTAATTTTATTTTCTTCCTTTGGATGAAATGATATCTTTAGGCACATCTGTCTATTTATAGTCAGTGAATTGTATTTTCTCAAATAAATATCAAAGATTTTTTTGTGAATACATACATCGTCTCGATGAAAACTATTATTAAAGGAACAATCTAATATTTTAAAATATTTTAAATATTTAAGCATATAGCATTGTATAAATTAGCCACATAATTTTGAGAAAGCTTTTTTCCTGTCATCCAACTTTTACAAATATTGTCTTCATATTCCTCATATAACACATCTCTTTTCTATATGTGATTTCTGTATATTCTTCACTTTTCCAGTTTCACTATACTGAGATTAATCATTTTCATTACTTTTTACATTGCAAAATACTATATAAATTTATTTTAAAGTATTCAAATAATGTGGATTTAAAAATAAAAATTCTGCTTCATCAGTACAACATAAATTTCATATACTTACTCATAATTAACAGCTGTCATACCTCCAGAATTTTCTTTATATAAGTGTGTGTATCATTTGTAATTACAAAAATAGAATGACCCTATATGCATTATTCAACTGCTTTTTTCCACTTATAATATATCTTGTAAAACTTTCATTTCAGTACATAAGGCTCTCTTATTCTTTTGAATGCCTGTTTCTAGTTCTATACTAAGAATAAACTAATTTATTTAACTGTTTTCTTATTGACAAACATTTAGGTTGTTTCTGGTGTTTCATCATTATCTACAATGTCACAGTGAACATTTGCACATATAAATATGCTTATTCACTCATGTATTTTATTTTTTAACATAGAATCCTAAAACTAAAATTGTGAAATCAATTTATTGTTTACAGCTGATCAAATTTCTCTCCAAAAAGACCATCTCAATTTGTTTTTATCAACTGTCTATAAATAAGCCTGCTTTCCCACACTTTTCCTAACAATTTTTTTATAATTTTTATAATTTGACTAATAGGTAAAACAGTTGACATATTAATATATGTTTTTTTTTTTTCTGATAAATAGTAAGATCCAGCATCTACTTGTATGTTTATTCATATCAAAAAATAGATATTTTAGATCGAACTTTATACTGTACATCCTGTGTAATACCTGCCACAGTTCATTTTTCTTTCTACATTTAATATATTCCACAACCCTCTTTGCCTATTCAAATCCTACTCAGCCTTTCCAAATAAGTTCAACCATATACTTTATAAATATACATTATTGTTTTTTTATTATCCAGATTATCATACTTATTGATACCTATTTGTATATTCCAGCACATACCATATTGGCTTTTTGTGTGTGTGTACTTTATGTGTGTGTGTGTTTGTGTGTGTGTGCACATGTGCGTGCATGCATGTGTGTGTATGTGTGTGAAAATGCAACTTTAACTGAACTGATCATAGAATTCAGACATATTTGGGATTTATTGATATCTCTATGAAGTTTACATTATGATACATTTTGGTCCATTTTCCTAAACTAACACAATTCAGAGTTGGAAATACTCATGTTATATGTATAATGTATTAATTATTTATTCATCTTCTGTGCTCCAAATTTTTTGTCAGACAACCTGGAGGATAAATATAAGTTCATAGACTTTAGAGGCCACAGTTTAAGAATAAAACTACAAATAAATCAACTTCAAAATTCAGTAGAATCAACAAGATTCCAAAGACCCAGAGAATAAAAAAATATCTTCCTGGAGAAGGGTAGAGGATTCAACTGACCTGAGTTAAGGAAATCTAAAGGATCAGTAGGTCTCTGTTGGGTTATTGGGATAAGTGGAGGAAAAGAACAGAAGAATATTTCTAGACCTGTGGCTCTCAAGTGTGGTTCTCTGGGGACCCCCAATTCATGTTTAAAGTGTCTAACAGATCAAAACTATTTTCATAATATTAGATATTCAATTTTTTTTTCACTGTGTTGACGTTAGCACTGATGATGCAAAAGCAGTTATGGCTAAACTGCTGGTACTTTTGCAATAATCAAAATGGTGGCAATAAACTGTGCTAGTAGACATTGTATTTTTTCATTGTCAGTTAATAACAGGAAAAAGAAAAAAGGAAAGAGCCAGTTTCACTTAAAAATATTTTTGAAGAAAGTGTAAACAAAATTAATTTATTGTATTTTGATTTTTAATACATCTTTTTAATATTCTGTGTGATGAAATGCACATAAGGCACTTCTGTTGCATTCTGAAGTTCTATGGTTACCTGAAGGAAATCACTTATTTCTATAATTGAGTCCATGCTTCCTTTGAGAAGCACCATTTTTTACTTGACAAATGAGGAGCAAACAAATTATAGTTATTCTGACCTAGATGTATGGCAGACATTTTCTAAAGAATGAACACAATGAGTCTATCACTACAAAGAAAATGACCTATAGTATTTGCTGCGAATAATAAAAATTAAGTTTGAGATAAAAATTAAAATTCTGTAAGAATTATATCCACCAAAATAGGCTTGATATCTTACCAGTACTTAAAGGCTTTTTTGTTGACATGGGTGGTGATATTACTAATGTGACTTTTGGAGTATTGCATAATGCATTGTGTCAGCATTTGAAAGATATGCATAACTTCAGAAACAAATATTTTCCAAGCAACATGATAATATCATGCATGGGTAAATGATCCATTCAAAGTTCAAGATAGACCAATGAATTTTAATGTAATAGACTATGAAAAGTTTATTACTGTGGTTTCTGATACTACACTGAAGCTAACCTTTAAGTAATTACCACTTGTCATGTATTGATGTAGTATGAAAGAATATCTTTTTTAAACTTCATAGCTGTGTGAGACTGAATTTTTTCACGAAAACAACACAAGAGATAGGATGAATAGATAGATATGAGAATCCAGCTGTCTTCTAGTAATCCTGACATTAAAAAGATTTGTAAAATTATAAAACAATCCTCTTTTCTCACTTAAAAAAATACAATAATTTTCTTAGATGTTATTTATATTAATATGCAACCAGTTCACTTTGTTGTTATTTTAAAGTCAATTAATACATACTTAAAACAATTTTTTTTAGTTTAAATTTCTAATATGGTAAATAGCTATAGATAAAAACTCACATACACAAAATTTCTGTGGATACTATCAATTTTCTGACCTACAAAATGAGAAACTAACTTACAATTTTTTTTTTTTTGGAGATTGTATGAGAAAGAGAATGTAAAGAACTTAGAAATGAGCATAATTATATTTAATTTAAAATTTTATATTGGTGTATTTGTGATACATTTGTGGATTACTGATGGTAATTTATCCTAAATTATTTTTAGAATACATGTTAAAGTAGTTAAACAATCAGATAATTACATTAATTACAGTTATGAGGTAGTATATTAAGGTCAGACTAAAATTTTAAAATTAAGATTATTCTACATTGATAATTTACATGAACTTTTCTAAATACTCTCCTTAACATCCTACAACCCCCTCATGAAGTTGCTAATTTGTTTAACCATTGCAATCCATTCTTGAAGTTTTGTAAGATAATTTATAGTTTGGTTTTCTAGACCAAAAAATAAAAATAAAACAACAAACAACACATAAAATAAAAGAACCCCCAAACGAGTTATTGGCACACATCAAATAATACAGGTAAGATGGAAAATTTATTTTTGTCTTGATAATCTATTTTAATAAATCTAGAATAATACATTTTATGTTGTTACATCTTTTACTACTTATCAAAAACAGAAACAAAAAAAGTCATGGAATGTAATTATTATTTAAAGATATCTGAGAGCTCTAAATACTTTTACAAATCAGATTTAGACTAAGATCCTTCATATATCTGAATATGGGAAAAGAACAAGATGAAGGCTCCTTTATATTCCCAATTTATATAAATTTTTTTTTTTTTTTTTTTTGCTCTGAGGGTTAAAAGATGGGATTACAAGAGCCTTTGAATACAATGAAATATGTATTAAGTGTTTACAGTGTGCCATAGATAATTAGGTATGAGGGTATAAAGATAAAAAGTTCTCTTCTAACCTCCAGGAATTCAAAGTATGGAAAGAGAAAATGCTATGATTTACTTTTCATATATATATGAAAGAAGAGCCAAAACTTCTGACCAAGACGACATTGAAAATTTACACTTTGAGGCTATCTCTGACTTGAAAAACATAGCAGGGATTGTACCTTATTTTTTAAAAAATGAAAAGAAGAAATTACTAATTAAAAAAAATAATAATAAAATGTTCATTGAATAAACAGAACAGAAAGACAAAGACAAAGCAATGACTGAAACATTAGACTTTTGAGCCCTGTGGAACTTACAAAGAAATAAAAGCTAGAAAGAGCTTGCTTAAAACAAAGACTGACATGAGGCTACTCCACAGAGAAACAACATTGAAATAGAGCTATGCTTTCTGCTGCCTGGGCCAGTGTTTTGTAGGAATTTATTACCCTACAGGCTTAGAAACTACAGAAATACTTTGTGACTGACCCTGACATCAGAATTTTGGATGTTGAGACTTTGCAAGTTCTCATTTGTCCTGTGGAGCAAAAACCCAAGTCACTCATATAAGACAAGTCTGCAGGTTAAGGTCAAGAATGAAGACAAGTGAAGGCAACTGCAAAACGACCCAGTAGAAAGGAGTGCTAGAAGAGATGTTTAAAAATAAAGTAAGTAAGTAAGTAAGTAAGTAAGTAAATAAATAAATAAATAAATAAATAAATAAAATTAAACCCATTTACTCATGGAGAGCCTGGAAATTCAATTTCCACATCACATGAATGTAAAAAAAAAAGATAGCTGTAAAGATTAGGAGATATGTAAAAATAATAAAACAATCTGAAGGAGAATTCTAGGTATTTTGGGGGGGATAGTCAAAGAGAAAAAACAAAGACATGCCTGTCAATGTAACAAAAAATAGCAAAATCAACGAGGGTAAATTTAAGTGAGTAAAAATAAATAAAACTTAATTAAAATAAAAAACTACTAAAAATCATGGAAATGAAAAATATGGTCATTATAATAAAAATTTTAAAAGAAATCCCAATTGAAAGAATAAAAATTTTGGCTGGACTAGACTAGTTGAAGTGAGAATGAACAAACTGAATGAATATTACTGAGGAATTAATCTGTAAATTAGAGAAAGCAGACAACAGAAAAAACAGAGGAGCTGTTGTGAAAACTTTCTAGGTTCAACATGCTTACAGCTAGTAGATGTTGACTAATACCAAAAAAGAGAAAGAAGGACAGAAAAGTAACATTTAAAAACACGATGATGGAGTTTACCAGAAATGAAGAAATGGATCTTTATATTGAAAATTTATTCCGAGTGCTAAAAGGATTAAGTCAGCCATTCAAAGTAAAACTTAAGACAACCATAAACAAACAAAGAAATAAACAAACAAACAAATGAAAAACCTTAAGACTACCAGAGGGAAGAGACAGATCATCTACAGATGGACAAATGGATTTACATAGACTTCTCATTAACAATATTAGTAAGATGTTCACACTGCTAAAAAAATATATAATTCTGTAATTGACTAAACTATTATCCAAAATGAAAGGAAATAAAGATTTATTCAGAGAAAATCAGTAACAGTACATCTATGTTGTCTCACTAAAAAAATAAATAAAATAATAGCTTCAAATATGACTGTAGTCCACATTAAGAAGTAAATTTTGCATTTTACATTGTGGCTCAGTATATGTTTCAGTTTTACAAAACAATATCTTTATTTTATAGGATTCATTCATATGTTTTAGCTAACCAAAGCGTAGGTTGTTCTTTTTTTTCCATAAAATAGAGATTGCTTAAAATAAGGTTAAATGATATCCCGATATTTAATAACCAATCAAGACAAGCAATTAATAAAGCTACTCTTGAATTAGCCATACGGACAAAGGATGTACAGGACCTTAATAGAGATAATAGCAAAATATTAGTGGACATAAAGAATGGCCTTAAAAAATGAGAGAAAATATCACTTTCATGATGTGAAAACTCAATGTCCATAGCTATGAAAATTTGTTTCAAATTATCTTAAGTTTAATGTGATTCAAAATGCCAAAATGACTTTTTCACAGAATTAACATGCTAATCCTAAAATTAACATGAAAGAGCAAAATTCCAACAATGACTAAGATAATTTTAAAGAAATATAAATTTGTAGTCTCTGCTTGACAAATATCTCTATGTATTAAAAGCTATAATAATTAAAACATTGTGCTGTTACCAAAAGAATTCTTAAAGCAGACTAGGGTTTAACAGCAGATTCATAAGTCCATATCTTGTAGGTAAATTTGTAATATATTACCAAGATGATATTACAAATTAGTTGAAAATAATGATCTGCATTTAATAAACTATGTTAGTACATTTTGTATGCAAGGAATAAAATAAAATTCTATTTCTAGCTCATATTGTTCTCAAAAATAAGCTCCAAGTACATTAAATTTAATTGTAATTTATTTTAATATCAAAAAACAAAAGAATATATTTATGAACTCAGGATAGTAACATAGTTCAAAAATTAAATGAAACACTTCAGAAGTGTGTTAGATATAGTTTACCTCAAAAAAATTAAAAACGTTTTTAGCAGAAGATATACAAGAATTTTTAAAGGCAAAACAAACACTAGCAGAAGATATTTGCATTTCCTAAAAGCAACAAATGATTGCAACTAGATTTTGTAATGTACCACTACAGAGATTAATAGAAACATAGACAAGTTATGACAGAAGACAATTCAAAGAATTAAAAAATGTAATCATATTAAAGTATATTCAACCTCACCAATCATCAAGAAAGTTCATAATTTAACAATGAGATGCTATTTTCTACCCCAAAATTTGATATTTTTTAAAAATTTGAAAATGTGGAGAACATTCATACAACATTTATGGGAATGACTATTTTGCACAACCACTTTAGACAGCCATTTTGCAATATTTTGAATTGTTGGAGAGGTACATATCATTTCATCCAGCAGTTCCTACTTTTAGAATAAATATAGATAATTTTACTTTTAAAGAAAACAATGGTATATTCTATTACAGTAAGAAAAAAATGTATTCACAGTTATTATCTTAAATACAGTGTGATTAAAACAAAATAATGTCACACAATAAAAATGTTGCAAAATAATGTTACAGGTTCATATAATAAGTAATGTTGAAAAGTATGCTAAATACTGTTTTTGGATAGAAACATATGTAGCAGTATATTTTATTAAATTTTTAAAATATATTTTCTATTTAAAATACAGTCAGAATACAATATTATATTAGTTTTAGGTGTATAACATGATGATTAGACATTTATATCACTTATGAAATGACCACCCCAATAATTCTAGTACCCATCTGACACTATATATAGTTATTAAAATTATTGTTGACTATATTCTTTATGTTACATTTTATATTCCTATGACTATTTTGTAACTACCATTTTATACTTCTTAATCTCTTCTCCTTTCTTACCCACCCCTCCCACCTCACTCTCATCTGGTAACCATCAAAATGTTCTCTGCATCTATTAGTTTATTTCTGTTTTGTTTGCTTTTATTTTGTTCTTTAGAATCCACATTTAAGTGAAATTATATGGCAATTGTCTTTCTCCATCTGACTTACTCCATTCAGCACGATACTATCTAGTTCCGCCCATATTGTTGCAGATGACAAAATTTCATTCTTTATTATAGTTGAGTAATGTTCCAGGGTGGGGAGGGGGAGATTATATATATAATCTTTTTTATCCGTTCATTTATTTATGAACACTCAGGTTGCCTCCGCATCTTGGCTATTGTAAATAATACTGCAATGAACATATGAGTTCACACGTCCCTTCAAAAAATTGTTTTGAGTTTTCTTTCAGATAAATACCCAGAGGTGGAATTACTGGGTCCTTCCTTATCTTTTGTTATAGCCTTTCTTTTAAAGACTATTTTTTCTGGTATTAGTATTGCTACTCCAGCTTTTTGTTTGTTCGTGTCCATTTTCATGACATATCTTTTTCCATCCCTTTACTTTTAGAACGTGTGTATCCTTTGATCTAAAATGAATATCTTATAGGCGACACATGTAAGGGTCTTGTTTTCTTACCCATTTATTCACCCCATCCTTTGATTGGAGCCCTTAAACCATTCACATTTAAAGTAATTGTTGGTATGTAGTTTTGGGTTTTTTTTTTTTTTCTTCTTTTTCTTAAAAAAATCTCTCTTACATTGCTTGTAATACTGGTTTGGTGGTGATGAACTCCTTTAGCTTTTTCGTGTCTGAAAAGATATCTGTCCTTGGATTATAAATGATTATAAATCATTTAGGATTATAAATGATTATAAATCATTTATGATTATAAATGATAGCTTTGCTGGGTATAAGTCCTTGCTTTTCATCACTTTGAATATTTCATGTCAATCTCTTTTGGCCTGCAAAGTTTTCATTGAGAAATTAGTTGACAATCTTATGAGAGCTCTCCTATAAGTAGCTAATGGCTTTTCTCTTGCAGCTTTTAAGATTCTCTCTTTGTCTTTAACTTTCAACATTTTAATTTTAATATATCAGTGTGGGCCTCTGGGTTCGTGTTAGGGACTCTCTGCACTTCCTGGGCTTGTATGTCTATTTTCTTTGACAAGTTAGGGAAGTTTTCCATCATTATGTCTTCAAATATATTTTCAATTCCTTGCTCTCTCTTTTCTCCTTCTGGTACCCCTATGATGTGATAGTTGGTACATTTGATATAGTTGCAGAGGACCCTTAAACTATCTTCATTTTTTTTATTTCTTTTTCTTTTTACTATTCTGATGGGTGTTTTCTGCTACCTTATCTTCTAAATAATTAGTTCTATTCTCTGCTTTATTTACTCTACTATCGATTTTCTCTAATGTATTCTTCATTTTAGTTATTGTATTCTTCATTTCTGATTGGTTCTTTTTATAATTTCTATCTATTTTTATGTTCTCTATGTCTTTGTTAAAATTCTCTCTAAGTTCATCTACTTTTTTCTAAGGTTCATTAAGCATCTTTACAACCAGTGTTTTGAATTCTGCATCTGATAGATTACGTATCTTTATTTATTTTAGTTTTCCCCCAGCCTCCCCATACCGCCCCACCACCTAGAGCTTTGTTCTCTTCTTTTATTTGGAACATGTTTCTTTGTCTCCTTGTTTTGGCTGCCACTTTGTGTTTGTTTCTATGTATTACGTAGGACTACAATGTCTCCCCATCTTAGTAGAGTGGCTCTATATAGTAGATATGCTGTGGGGCCCAGTGGCATAGTCTTTTCTGGTCACCTGAGCTGGGTATTCTAGGTATGTCCCTTGTATGGGTTGTGTATGCCCTCCTTTTGTAGTTGAAACTTGGTTGATGTTTCCATGTAAATGGGATGAACTGACCCTCAAGCTAATTGATTGTGACTACAGGTTGGTGAGGAGCTGGCCCTACAGAGTAGGATTTGCTTTAGCAGGACTCCAGTGCCTGCCTAGTCTGCCCTCTGGGTGAGTTGTCCTCAGGTGCATCCCAGGGTGGTGCTTCAGCTCAGTCTGAAGCCAACCACAAGGCATGGTGGACTCAAGGCCTCCTGGGAGGGGCACTGCCATAGACCAAGTTCAGCTGCAGCCTGTGCCTTTCCTAGGGTCACCTAGCATGAGCCATCAAGGATTCTTCAGATGACCAATATCTTCATTGAGTTTAGAGGTGCCTAAAGAGGCCAAGCCAGTAACTGAAGCTAGCTTCCACTAGTGCTGGACTTGGGACAGCTGAACAAGAGGTATGGAGCATGCTGAGGCCATAAGCTGCTCGTTTGGGTTATGTGAACCTTTGAAAGATTTTAGGAATATCTGTAGCATGAGCTAAGATAGGTCATTTGTATGGAAATTCCCTGGAAGCAGCTTGGATGCGCCTGCAAGTTGGAAGGGGTGGGATTTCAGGGCATCACCAGGGCAGAGTGATCAGTGATAGATAAGTTGATGGAGACTTAGATATGACAGCTGCCTGTGTCTGTATCCTATAAGGGGAGAGGACTCTAAGACACAATGGATTCTACCAGCACTTCTGTCTGGGAGAAAGCTGCCCTTTCAGCACTCACTTCAAAGCCAGCTAATTAAATTCCTCCTGATATGTCTCTGGCTTTTTTGAGTTACTGCCCTGGTGCTGGAGCTCAGAGCTAGTGAGTCCATCCATGAGTAAGTCCATGTGTGGGCCTTTAAGAGGAATGCCTTGGATTCCAGCTGTCCTCCATCTTACTCAGCCATGATCTCCATTGGTTTTCACAGCCAGATGTTATGGGAACTTCTCTTCCTGAAACCGGAACCCTGGATTGAGGAGCCTGATGTGGAGCTTGGACTCCTTGCTTTTCCAGGGAGATCTCCGCAGACAAGATATCCCTCCAAATTTTTAAACACCACACTTGGGTGTGAGACCAGCCTGTTCTGTATCTCTGCCCCTCCTACCAGTTTTGAGGCACCTTCTTCTGTATATCCTTAGTTGTAGGACTTCTGTTCATCTGGACTTCAGGCAATTCTCAATGATGATAGTTTTGTAGTTTAGTTATAATTTTGAGGTGGTCGTGAGAGGAGGCAAGCACAGTGTTTACCTCCTTTGTCATTTTAACCAGAAATCCCTGTAGTAATATTGTTAAAACTTAATAACCATTTTTGATAATTATGTGATGAGTATGTGAGATTTGAGATGTTATTATTAGAGATAGAAAGAAATTCTTTGTACTAGTTTTTAAACTTTTTTGTAAGGCTAAAATTAGCTTAAAATAAAAAGTCTAAATAAAAAGAAAATAACAGTTAAAAATTATACACAATAATATCATTTTACTTTCTCTGGAGAGAAACAAAGAGACATGATATTGAGAGTATTACATAAATCCAACCATAATTATAGCATATTGTTTATTCAAAAAATCTGCAACTTTTGTAGCAAAATGGTAAGATTTGTTAAATCATTGTATTATTCTCTCTGCTATTCTATAAATTTAAAACATTTCAGAGGTAGATAAAAAAAATAAACACTTGTAACTATCAATACAGATATTATTAACAATTTAATTCATTAAATCATATATATATGTATATATGTGTGTATATATATATATATATATATATATACACACACACACACACACACACACACGCATGTTCGAAGTTAAATTGCATTGGCCACATATGTTAAATGACATGGTAGTGGCCTCCTATCTACCTCTTCTTGTTATTTATTTTATAGACATTGGCCTTTGTAGCATAACTGGCTTAATACTTTTTATAAATTACAATATAATATAATTCCCACATTTGTGTGTTAGAATCCAAAAATTAATAGTTTCATAATACTTTTATATTATTTTTTGAAGCTACTGGTAGCAATATGCCTTTTTATAATTATATTTCACTAGAAATGTTTTTTTCTTTTTTCTTTAAATTGGCTAGTTTCATATCTTTTTATGAGTGCCAGAAAATACATCTTATTATCTTAATTTTTCTATTTTGCAATTTCAAAAGTAAAACAATATAAGCTTTTAAAATGTCTTTATTTTTCATTTGCTTAGTATATATAATGTAGACGTGGATTTTCAAATGTAACAATTTTTGCTATTAAGTTTTTCAGATTTCACAAAATAAGTAACTTTAGTCATCATGCATATATTAGCTAAAACAATTTTCAGATTACCTATTTAGATAATTGCTACTTTTGGAACAGTACAATAGAACATTTTTATTAGATATTATAATTACTAAAATAAGAAAGATAAAAATAAAATAAAAGTTGTGTATATGTAGACAATTTTTACAGAAGAGAGAGAATATTATGGTCATTGATTATGGAGAGCAGAATCTTGAGTGAGTCATAATTAGTGTGAAAGAAAAGTCATAATTAGGGTTCTCTCTTCATTCAGTTGCACGCTATAAACTTGTGTTCAATATGGCTTTGATGAAGTCATGATTTCTGATATATTGGAGTCTCTCACGGCAGATGGCCAGGAAATAAATTTTTCTCTATCCTTTTAAGTTTTGCTCAGTAAAATTTGATTAAACTAACAAATAATAGTTTAACAATAAGAAGCATGCAGCTAATCTAATTTTAACTTTTATGTGTACACAAATGTCTTCATAGAAGGAAAGCGATAACCCAAAGATGCAATTAGACCCAAGGGCCTATATACCATTTTAACAAGGAATGATAAATTGCAGAGATATGGATTTTTTTTAAAAAGGAAAGGATTTGGACTTCTAGAAGTAGTAAATTGTAGGCAAATAAATATATTGGAAAACTAAATGGAAGATAAAGGTTATTTGGTAATGTATTGTTTATGAAGACTCATTTAAGTACTTTTTCCATATCCAGTGATAATGTTTATCCTTCCCTTCCTGTTGTAAGAGAGAAGACATCTTCTCAAAAGGAAATTTATGCCCTGTTTTTAGGTATATAGGTGGAGAATATACATTTTCTGTTTCTCAATTTCCTTTAGCTCAAAATAATATTTATGCCAAACTGGCATATTTTGTGGTGGCATATTCTGATCCCCTTCATAGGCAGGATAGTTCTAAAGTCTCTTACCCCACAGCATCAATCAAAACCAGATTCCTAGAGGACAATGGCATACATGAAGATGAGATACTGGAACCACAAGTAGAAGCTACTTAATATGAGGAGTAGAAAAATTTATGAGAAGCATTATGCTAAAGAAAAAAAGAATACAGTATGGTTTTGGCATGAAAACAGAAATACAAATTAATTGAATAGAAGGAAGAGCCCAGAAATAAATCCATGCAGCTGTGGTCAATTAATTTATGACAAAGGAGTCATGAATATACAATGGGAAAAAGACAGTCTCTTCAATAAATGGTGTTGGGAAAACTAGACTGCTCCATGTAAAAGAATGAAACTCAACCACTGTATTATACTGTATACAGAAATTAACTCGAAATAGATTAAAGACTTAAATATAAGCCCTGAAATCATAAAACTTCTAGAAGAAAACATAAGTGGTAAGCTCCTTGACATAAGTCTTGGCAATGAGTTTTTGATTCTGACTCCAATGGCAAAGGAAACAATATAAAAAATAAACAAGTAAAACTATATCAAACTAAAAAAAACTTTTGCACAGAAAAGAAAATAATCAATGAAATGAAAAAGCAACCTACTAGATGAGAAAAAAGAAATACAAATCAAATGTCTGATAAGGGGTTAATATCCAAAATATATAAAGAACTTGTACAACTCAATAGCAAAAACAAAGTTATTAAAAAATGGGCAGAATAAGATCTGATAGACATTCTCTTTAAAGAAAGCATACAGGTGGCCAATAGGTACATGACATTATTAATCATTAGGGAAATATAAATCAAAACCACAATTATATATCATCTCACATCTATTAAAATGACTATTATCAAAAAGACAAGAGATGGCAAGTGTTGATGAGGGTGTAGAGAAAAGGGAACTATTATGCACTAATGACAGGAAAGTAAATTGGTGTAGCCACTATGGAAAACAGTTTGGAGATTCCTCAAAAAAATGAAAGTAGAACTACTGTATGATCCAGAAATTTCACTTCTGGCTATTTATATGAAGAAATGAAAACACCAACTTGAAATATTTTTACCTCCATGTTCATTGCAACCTTATTTACTGTAGCCAAAATATAAAAACAACCTAAGTGTGCACTGATGAATAAATGGATAAAAAGTCGTGATTGATTTTATATATAATTTAGTCATTTTATAAAAAAGAGTGAAATCCGGTTATTTGTAACATCATGGGTCCTCAAGGGCATTAGGCAAAATAAAATAAGTCAGACAAAGACAAATACTGTATGTGCAATCTAAAAAAAGAAAGAAAAAGGGCTCATGTGTAGAACATCCTCCTGAAGTTTTGCAAGATCAGTACAAGGTATGGTCCAGGTCTTGGAGGCAGAGAATTGACAAGGATAACTCAAGAGTCTTCAGTTGTCAGTGTTAAGATTATTCAGAGACTCAAAGCTGTCGTTTCTTTATATATGTGTCCGAATAGCTGACATCAATAGAAGGAGTAGAAGGCAATGTGGGCAAACAGTAGGATACCTACACAGAGGATTACAGCCTTAACAAGACAGGAGCCTGAAAAGTTTTCTGCAAAGTTGTTCAGGTTTAAGAGATTCCTCCAGTAGCTCTTAGTTAAATAGTAGCTCCAGTAGTTAGATAGTGTGATAAGATTTCTGTTTGCAAAATCAGAAACTGCTATATCATGTCCATATGAAAGAAAGTTTAGGGCCAATGTTTATTATAAAACTTAAACTTCACTAAGAAACATATGAAGGGTTTTCAAATTTTTAGTTAGTGAAGCTGGTTAAGAATGGAGAGAACAGTGGAGAAATAGGAGCCTGGCAAGCTGAAATACCTGTCACTGGATTGAGCAATTACAGAAATGTTAGGTGGACTTGGGGAAGAGGTAGTGAGTGATTCAGCATAAATTAATGTCCCAATATTAAATACTGCCAAGTAAGGTCTCAACAGATGAATGAGGGTGGGAATAATGAAATTAGTAATCCCTGATCAGAGTCATCTCTGTATTAAATGTCATTTTAAATTTAATTTCATATATTTTTATATCAATCCCTAGTCTAGAAGATGAGAGATTAGTTTATACTAACTAGTTTTAATTTCGTAACAAAGCTTCTCAGAATTCAGTGTCTTAAAACAACAACAATTTCTGTATCCCACTATTGTAAGGGCTGGCTGGTTCTTCTGGTCTGTGTCAGCTGTACAGATCTTTGGCCAGCTGGCGGATCAGATAGGTAGCTAGATAATTAAGGATGTCTGGCAATAGGAGGTCTGTGTTCTGGGTTACTGGGCCACAAATCTCTCATTATCTAACAAGCTAGCTTGGCATGGTCTTAGGGCTACAAGAAAGAGTTAGTCCCTACATGGAAACATTTTACAAACCATTTTTACTAATGTCTTATTGGTCAACTCAAGTCACATGGTCAAGTCCAGATTCAGAGGATGGAGAAATATTCAACATTAACTCCCATAGCAAAGTGGCTGCACACATCCATGAAGGGGAAGAAATTGCAACTTCTATAATCAACAAAATTGTATAAGTAACTATTAGCCTCTAGAACCTCCTAAATAATTTGGTCTGGCTTTTCAAAACTCACTTTCTTTTGTTGTTATTGTATTTGTATATAATATTTCTTGACAACCAATAGTTAGCTGTGACAAAAAATCTGGCTTTATATTTGAATTAAAATTAAATCTATATTTGATAGTGAAAAAATAAAATGAGACAGGAATTATCTATTCAGGAAAATATATAATTAAACTATGGAAAGGTTACTAGATTTAATGCAAGTGATTTGATTCTGTCATCTTTAAGAATATAAATGTTTTCAGATTTAGCTCAAATAATACTGATTTTTCCTCACAAGTCCTTCACGATTAGTTGCTATTAAGCCACTTTAATTGTCCCATATTTCTGTGTAAGCAACATAACTGAAATTTTTTTTTTGTAGTTTTCACTTGAATGGGAAAGTTGTAAATGGTAACTAAAGGAAAAAAATATCTATGATGTGTTAGAAGAGATATTTTTCATTGAATGTAATAAAAGAATGTATACATATTAGAACCTTTCTTTTCAAGAGATTTATGGCATAAATTCAGCAGATGAAATCAATGTACTGTGAATTATAAATAGGTCTTTGAAGAGTTAGATGATGAATTCAGAATGCTTAAGAAAACAGTAGAGCACCTGTGGAAATAGGCAAGGACATAAGTGAATCTAAGTTTCCTCTTCAAAGATGGTTATAATTTGTAGGAGTGAAGTTGCCCGTTATTGTTTGAAGAGGCACAATATTTCAATTTTATATACTACTGAAATGTACTCAGTTTTTTTAAGCTTATAATGCAGGAATAAAAAAAGTGTATTAGAAATCAAAAAAGTATAATCTACATATTCAACTTGCTATTCTGAACTTTTCAGTATAATATATTTGATTACAAACACTGAGAGGGAGAGAGAAAGAGAGAGAGAGGGAGAATATTAAAAGAATTTATACTAAAACAAACTATTACATAAATGTTTCCTAAACAGCTTTCTCATTAATTGAGTTTTAATTATATAGCTTTAAAAGTGTCATAAGTAAAGATATATTAAATTCCAAAATTTTTCATGGTTAGCCTTATTTACAACATCCACTATAATATAGTATGTAGTTTAGATCGTCAGTCTTTTAGAATAGCATTCTCAAAATACTTCTTGTCATATTCAAATTAATTTTATCAGTTCTTGTAAACCTCATCAACTTTTGTAGATTTCTATGAAGTAGAATTTGCATTGTACAATTCCATGTTTACTGACATGTTGATAAAGCTAAGTGTTAACCAATACTCTCCTGCAACTACACACCATAGTTCCTTTGCATTTCCTTAGATAATTTAAACCCAATAGTCTTCCTTCTTCTCATCCTTCCTTTTTATATCATCTTTCTTGATGAGGACAGTATTATTATTGATGCCTTCATGCATTTATCAATCTACCCATACTTCTCAACAACACATTTGACTCTATTGTTCTGTTTTCATGTTATACTACAGTTTAACAATAATCTAGGTCTGATTATTCCTTAGCTCTGCTCTACCTTAAGCCCTTAAATATAGTGTTCCTTCTTTCTAAACACAATCTGGTTACATTGCAACAGATATTGCAACATATCTGCTAGTCTGCTTTTTTCTTTACCTGCATTATAATTCTTATCCTACACTTCTCACTTCACTTTTCAATTAGCCCTTTGTTAACCACACTTTTTTTTTTTTTTTTTTAACCAAACCTGGACTAAGAGAGAAGCCATTTATCACTTTCTTATATTTTTTGTTTCTGACCATACAAGTAAGATCCTGCAAAAACTTTCTCCCTACTCATGGGCATATTTTACCTTTTAGAGAGCTTAATTGTTGTGATGATTTTTACTGGAACCTTCATTATTTATTATTACCCTAAATACAAATTCACTGATTTATTTCTTTAATAATGGAGCAGTGTGAAATCTCTAGATGTTTACTGAAAATTTCCTTTTATATTTTTTTATGTCCACCCTAATGAATATACCAAAGTAATTTCCCCACCTAAAATTCAGAACCTCCTCCTATTTTTGTTAGTAAAACCATAACTCAGGGGTCCCCAACTCCCGGTCCATGGACCAGTACGGGTCCATGTACTATTAGGAACTAGGCCACTCAGCAGGAGATGAGCAGCAGGCTAGTGAGCAAAGCTTCATCTGTATTTGCAGCCACTCCCCAGTGCTAGCATCATTGCCTCAGCTCCACCTCAGGTCATCAGGCATTAGATTCTCATGGGAGCACTGGTCTGGTGTCAAAAAGGTTGGGGACCACTGCTATAATTTAACTTCTCAATCAGGATCTAACCTCACAATTATTATTTTAACTCCCTGTATTCTTGCATCCCCTGAACCATTTACTCACCAAGTATTTTTCTTATACATTGTCATCATTAGAGGCCATGTTTTCATTTATTATCGAATAATTGCTAATATTCTACTTGCTTTCCCTTTTCCTGCATTGAGTTTCTAGAAGTTTCTATTTGTCATATACAATGTTTTCATTGAGTTACTTCCTAAAGCACTGATTTCTGCATCTCAAATTGTAATTCATTTATGTCTCCAGGTTTTGTGTGATCTCAGTCTATTTGATTTACCTCACCACAAATATCTATACTATTTAAAATTCACCCTTTTCTTTAGTCCTACTCATACCTGCTTTGTCTTAAGAGCATACCATATTCTTTTCTACAGTTCCACATCTTTGCTTATGATGTTAAACTAGAATAGAAGAGATCATATGGCCTTTCAACTGGTCTATGTTTTGGGGGATCTTTATAATTCAGCTCCAACTCCTCCATACTGTTAAGAGATGAGAGTTTTTTTCTAGAACTATAGCCCATAAGATCTCTGTCTTTTAAAAAAACCTTCAGGACTTATGTGTACTTCACATCCTTATCACTGCCTTGGTTACTACTATATGCTTTTTTTTTTTTTTTTTTTTTTTGATTTCTGTCTATATGATCTCTCCAAAGAAATGTCAAGTTCTTCTAGGCAGGGTTCATTGCATATGCTCTTTCTCACCCCTTCTAATCTAAAATGGGACTCATCATTTAGTAGAAAATAAAAATAACTAGTTTTATTATTATTTATTATTGCTATGTGTCAAGCATATGAATAGATTGTTAGAGGACTTGTTTTACAGCTTCATTTGCAGAGTTAAAGCAGTACTTTAACTTCTATTGCTTGCCTGGTTGAACTGATGTAATTCTTCTAGAAGAAAGTATGAGAGTCAGTATAGAATATTGGTTAGAAACAGAGATTCTAGAGCCAGGAGATCTAGCCGATTTCAACCCAGTCCCTCCCTCACTGTTGACCATTTACAAGCTGTGTCCTTGGGCAAATTATTAACTTCTCTTTGCCTCAGTTTCCTCTTTTAGGAACAAGAATAATAGTAACAATCTCAGAGTTGATGATATTTAACAAGTTAATATGTGTTGCTTAAAGCAGTGCCTAGAATTTACTAATCACTCAATTAGTATAAACCATTATGAATTTTTGCCTTCATTTTCTTTGATTAACTCATTTTTTAAAGCTATGTCATTATAAATTAGTAGAATACAACCAGCATGCAAAATGGCCAGTACAATACACAAAGATTTTGAAGAGCAGATATTATTTCTCCCCTTGAACTTTCAAATACTATGAATAAAGGAAGCAAAGGGCCTCGAAGGAGAGGAATCTTTGTGAGTAAAGAGGACTTAGGCCTTCACAATTCTTCAGTCATCACTCAGTATTTATTGAACATACACACTATATTAATACGTGTTCTGGACACTGTGAGAGGTTTTTTTTTTTTTTAAACTTGGAATTACATAACTGAAGTTACTCATGGTATGTTAATAGAATATGCATATATGAGTAGCAAAAAAATGGGTTTGAGATGAACAAAATCCAATAATAAGTAATATATTTAAGATGCCAGAATAAAGTGCTATTGTTAAAAGCTTTTGATTTTCCAAATATCCAAATACGCTGTCACCTACCCTTTGCACCTTGAGAACTGCTAATAAATTATTTGGGTGAATGTCTACATAGAAACAGTTTTGAATCAAATCTGAAAAAAAAGAAATGTTAGTAAATATAAGTATGTATTAGATATACGAGAATGTCTGCATCATGTAATAAAGCACATTTTAATAAATTTGTTTTGCCTTATCTCCTTTGAATCTTCAGGATAATGTTGCTTAGAAACATATGTGCAGAGTGATAGCTAAGAACAGAATTTTTAATTAATCGTGAAAGTCTGAAATGGCAAAACCATTGTAGAGCATAAGGTTTTATGTTTTTGCTATTTCACAACACTCTAGGATTTGAATGAGCTAGACACTTTTAAGTGAATTGGCAAGGTAGGTCATCTTATAGTAACTTGCATATTTAATATGACAGCAGTACTTAAGTCTGAAACAGCTAGTGTCTGTGAAAGTGACAGTTAGTTGTATCTATTAGGTGAATAATAAGGAAAAATGGGATTAATTTAGTCATCATTCAAGAGGCATCTACAATAAGCTTCCTACTCTGCCAGTGTTAAGTAGAGAATAAACAGAGTTCAGTGAGAAGATGAGCATTGGTTTCAAAATTAATAAATATGGAAGCATAATTTCCCAAGCAATTTTTCACCAGGATGACATAAGCCATATATTTATACTTAGAAGCCACATTTAATAATTGATTAAATACCACTTATATAGCATTGGCCAATTATTTATAACTTATTTTGTAATTCCCATAACATTTTTCTCACTCTCTGATTTATGTCTGTTGATATTATTGTGTATTCACAATGCAAGAAACCAATTGGAAGGTAGAAAAATTTAAGATTGATATTTGTATCTAACGCATTGTTACTGCATGGGGTGATGTGAAATCCACCGTCATCCCAGGAACATGGAGTGTGTCCTCAGTTCTTTCCTGCCAACTCAGTAAAGAATTACAGGTCACTGAGATTTAGATAAAGTAAGATTTATTGAAAGCATATTTTTAGAAGGAAATGGGCCATGCTAAGGAAGCCTGTAGCCCCATGGAATTTGGTGGTGAAAAGACAAAGATAGAGTATGCTGCAAGGAAGGGGCAGGTTACCAGCTAAGAGAGCTGAAAACTGTAGAAGTGGGAAAGGTCTGTTTATATTTGGGCTGTAATGGGAAGTTAAAGGCAGTACTAGATGATAGGCCTGTGAGGTCACCTTGATTGACAGCTGCCATATAACCCTTTGCCTACTGCAACTGTACTTACCTAGAATTCAGTCTGTTGTAATTAGATTCATAAACTTTCGGGCATATGTGCAATATTATAATGATGGCATAATGAGGATGAGGTTATGGGTGATTAGGGTAGTACTTTGTATTTGTGGCTGGTTTAAGCTAAGAGCTTTTATGGCCTTTGCACCTTAGGATATAGGGGTAATTTATAACCATAAAATGGGTGTTTCTGGCAGGTCCTTAAGGGAGGTTTCTATGGTTACAGAGCTGAGCCTTTACTCTTGTGGCTCATGACTACGTAACTACCTTACAACATTACACAACACGATCTATCATTCTGAAGAAGTATCAGTGACAAATGGTTATGTAAACTATAGAAAGTATAAAGCAATACATAAGTTTTCTACATAGTCTGATGCAGGGTTTTTTTATGTGTAATTTGCATATATGAACTACACAGATTCAGAGATAAGAGAGAATAAGTCTCTATTATCTGAAATATATAACTGAATTAAACCATTTTATTCCGATTTATTAAATATCTACTTTGCTAAATAATTTCAGTGCACTGGGTGGGCCATTCTCTATCTTGCCTCTAGAAAAACGTTGAATGTGCTGCTTCCTTACCTATATTTCATTTGCTTAATTTGGTTAATAAGTGTTCAAACTTTAAACATCAGGTTTTCATTTAGCTCTTCCTCAACACCCATGTGATGCGCACACACACACACACACACACACACACACAATCAACTCACACCAGAGATTAGTATATCTTTCACAATTTCCACAAACAATTTGCAACTAGCTTTATTATAATATATATGAGCATATATATGCTTATATATATAATATATATATGCTTATATATATATATATATATATATATTATATATATACAATTGAAAGAGTGCCTTTGTTCAGCATACACTGGACCTGTACATCAGCTGATCTCCAGCCTAACCCATTGTACACCCTCAAGGCACTGTGTTGATTGTTATTGCAAATGCCTTTTGGACAGTCTGAACCCTGGCTGCAGAGTTGCTGGGACTTAGTAAGCAATCAGGAAATATTCACCAAAGAAATGAACCATATGCTTTCTGGAAATCAATATTTTCACTCTTGTGAAATTTACAAGGTAGTAAGAAAAATTTTATCATCAGAATTAAAAAGTAAGTATGGCATAAGGATGATATATGAGTCTAAACAGGATTTTGCAGGCACTCAGAATAAAAGGAAATCTTTGCCAAAAAGAATAATAAGGGGCTTCATGGAGTAGATGGTTTGAATTGCCTTTTTTTTTTTTTTTTTGTCATATTATAATTAACTCTGACAAGTAGCCACAAAAGGAAATTACTGTCTTTGGTTTATGTATCAGGTTACTATTTTCTTTAGAATAATATTAAGATAATCAACACATATTTTTCTTTAAACTCATCTAGAGACAGATGGCTTCCTAACATAGCAGAGACTTCAGAATATGGTTTACCTTTATATCCACGTATGCCGTTCTTATTTCCCCTATGCACAAAATTTCTTGGACATAGCATATGAATTGAATCTGTACCACTGTTTACTTGTTGAGCACATAGTATATTTCATTAATTATTTATTACTGAGTTTTTGCAGAGTGACTAGTTTGGGAGTAAAGCTAGAAATAAATTTTGTGTCTCGATTTGAATCACCTTCAAAAGGTAAGGTTTGTCTAAAATTAATATTTTCTTATCTTAACTGAGGAGACAGAATTACAATCAGTTGTAAAGTAATATCAAATTGCATAAAATAATATTGCAATCTGAAATTATCACCTCCCTATTGACTCTAATGTTAAATTATTATTTTTATTATTGATTTATTTAATATGTTTTAAAAATATTTTTAGTACTTATGAAGACCAGAGTTTGCTTAGTCTCATTTGAAGTGAAATATTAAACGTTCTATCACTTCATAAATAATAGTATTTTTATTTACACACCTCTCTTTAGCACAAGTACTTTACATCAGTTTTAGAAATTCATAGAAATTTTAATTATTTAATTATTCTTCATAGAAAATAATGGAGTGTTTTATTTAACTGATATGAAAATATTTTTATTAATGTGAGCTGTTACTCTTTAGGTGTGAATAAATTAATAGATAACATTTAGTCATTAAATCTTGCTTTTGCTATTTCTTTATTTCATTTGTTTCCAAAATAGTTATTGTGCATTTAATATATGCTATGTACTATGGAAATATGTGATTCAGTGTTTCTTTAGCATTCTTCACTTAGAAAGTCTAAAATAATGCAATTTATATATAAAATTACTGGAAAAAATTGTTAGCATTAAAAAATATGAGCCATAAGTAAAATAAATCTTCTTTTTGGTGATCATGAATGAAGTAATATTTTTGTTTAATAATACTGATAGATCTATTTTACAGTCATATTTTCTTATTACTTCTATCCTGTGTAGCTTAGCATTACACATACATATATAATGCAGCAACTCATCTAATTCAGCATTGCCATTTAAGTTCCACAAAATCAATAGTGTCTTATGCACTATTATAGTACTCTAAGTTTCTTTCTATTAAAGAGTACAAATCATATTTAAATGTTTAAATATGACATCTAAATCTTTCCTTCCTTTTTGCCATCACAAAATCAGGGTTTCACATGTCTGTTTTACTCATTTTGGAGATATCAAGAACAGGGTCACATAATTCATTCATCATAATCATTATATTCTTTAACACATAGAGATATTTAGTGTTTTTTAAAGATTAAAAGCATGACATTTACAGATCCTTTCATCCACAAACACCAGATTATTCATTCTTCTCTAGTGCACATGGAACATTCTCATGGATACATCATATGTTGGGACATAAAACTAGCCTCAACAAATTTAATAAAATATAAATCATACCAAACATATTTTCCAAACACAATACTTTAAAACTAGAGATTAACTGCAAAATGAAAGCAGGAAAAGCCAGAAATATGTGGGGATTAAACAACATGCTACCGAAGAACAAATGGGTCAAAGATGAAATAAAATGAGAGATCAAAAGGTACATAGAAGCAAATGCGAATGAAAACATAACATATCTAAACTTTAAGATACAACAAAAGCTGTTGTAAGAGGAAAGCTATATCATTACTGGCCTATCTCAAGAAACAAGAAAAATCCCAAATAAACAACCTAACATTACATCTTAAAGGACTAGAAAAAGAAGAACAAATGAAGGCAGCAGAAAGAAGGAAATAATAAAAAATTAGAGGGGAATTAAATGAAATTAAGAACAAAAAGACAATAGAAAAAAATTAATGCAAGAAAACGCTGGTTCTTTGAAAAAATCAATAAAAATGACAAACCCCAGGCTAGACTCACTAAGAAAAAGGAGAAAAGACACAAATAAAATCAGAAATGAAAGAGAAGTTGTGACAGATGGTACAGAAATACAAAGGATCATACAAGAATTCTATGAAAGACTATATGCCGCCAAATTCAATAACTTAGAAGAAATAGGCAAGTTCTTAGAAATATACAATCTTCTTAGACTGAATTACAAAGAATTGGAAAATTTAAAGAGACCGAATAATAATAAAAAACTTAAATCAAAAACCTCTCAAAAAGTAAAAGTCAAGGACCAGATGGTTTCACTACTGAATTTTACCAAACATTCAAAGATAATTTAATACCAATCCTTCTAAAATGCTTATAAAATTTGAAGAAGAGGTAATACCTTCTAAGTTATCTTATGAGGCCAACATTATCTTGATAACAAAACCTAGTAAGATTAACACACACACACACTACAGACCAATATCTCTAATGAACACAGATGTAAAACTTCTAAATAAAATACTAGCAAATTGAATAAAACAATGCATTAAAAAGATTATTCATCACAATCAAGTGGAGTTCATTTTAGGGGCACAAGTATGGTTCAACATACACAAATCAAACAATGTGAAATACCATATAAACAAAATAAAGGATGAAAATTATATGATCATATCAATAGATGCAGAAGAAGCATTTGACAGGATACAGCATACATTTATGATTAAAACACTAAAATTGGTATAGGATAAAAGTACCTCAACGTAATAAAGGCCATATACAATATACCCTCAGCTAATATCATACATAATGCTGAACAACTGAAAGCTTTACCTCTAAGATCAGGAACAAGACAAGAATGCCCACTTTTACACTCTTATTCAAAATAGTGTTAGAAGATCTACCTAGAGCAAACAGACAAGATGAAGAAATAAAAGGCATACGAACTGGGAATAAAGAAGTCAAACTACCACTTTTTGCAGAAGACATGGTTCTTTATATAAAACCCCATCAAAAACCTATTAACAACAATAAAATACAGTAAAGTTGCAGGATGCAAAATCAATATTTAAAAATCCATCATGTTTCTATATTCCAACAATGAAATTTCAGAAAAAGAAGGGGAAAAAAAACAATTTATTTTGCAATTACAACAAAAAGAATAAAATACATAGGAATAATTTAATAAAGGTTGTGAAGAACCTATACACTGAAAACTATAAGACATTGTTAAAATAAATTGAAAAGACACAAAAAATGGAAAAATATTCCATGTTCATAGACTGGAATAATTAACATAGTTAAAATGACCATAATACCCAAAGCAATATACAAATTTAATGCAATCCCCATCAAAATATCAATGATATTAGAAAATATAAAGAGAACAAAACCCATCAGATTTACATGGAATCACAAAAGACCCTGAATAGCCAAAGCAATTCTGGAAAAAAAAAAAAAAGAACAAAGCTGGAGGTATGCCTGACTTCAAATTATATTACAAAGAGACAATCAATACAGAATGGTGTTGGCAGAAAAACAGATACACAGACCAATGGAACAGAATTGAGAGCCCAGAAGTAACCCCGCATGTATATTGACAGATAATTTTTGACAAAGGAGCCAAAAACATACAATGGAGAAAAGAAAGCCTCTTCCATAGATGGTGATGGGGAAATTGAAAAGCCACATGCAAAAATTTGGTATCTGTCACCATACACCAAAATTAACTCAAAATGGACCAAAGACCTAAATATAAGACCTGAAACAATAAATTGCATAAAGAAGACATAGGTACTAAACTCATGGATTTAGAGAGAATTTTATAAATTTGATTTCAAAGGCAAAGAGAATAAAAGCAAAAATAAATGAATGGGGCTATATCAAACTGAAAACTTCTGCACAGCAAAAGAAACCATCAACAAAACAAAGAGGCAACCAACTGAAAGAGAGAATATATTTGCAAACAATGTCTGTTAATATCCAAAATATACAAAGAACTCATACAACTCAACAACAACAATAATAAACACTTTTGAACAGACACTTCTCCAAAGAAGACATACAAATGGCCAAAAGATATATATAAAAAAATGCTTGACTTCACTAGCTATTAAGAAAATGTAAATCAAAACCACAATGAGATACCACTTCACACCTATTAGAATGGCTACTTTCAATAAGACAAGTAATAATAATGTTGGAGAGATTATGGGGAAAAGAACCTCTCATACACTGTTCGTGGGAATGTAAATTGCTATAGCTGCTGTGAAAAATAGTATAGAGGTTTCTCAAAAAATTAAGAATAGTATTACCATATAATCCAACAAACCCTTTTCTGGATATGTACTCTCAAATTTGAAAACCTTTATCCTTAAAGATATATGCACCCTGATGTTCATTGCAACATTATTCTTGGTGGTCAAGACATGGAAAAAACAGAAATGTTCTTTGTTAGATGACGACATAAAGAAGATGTAGTACTTAAAAAAAAAAAAAAAGATATAGTACATATATACAATGGAGTACTACTTGGTCATAAGAAAAGATGAAATACCGCCATTTGTGACAACATGGATGGTTCTTGATATAATCATGGTGAGTGAAATAAGTCAGACAGAAATAGTTGAGAACCATATGATTTCACTCATATGTGGTATATAAAACTGAAAGCAACAAATGAACAAGATAAACCAAACTTATACACAAAGACAATAGTTTAGTGGTTATCAAAGAGAAAGGGGAGGTGGAGGAGGTGGTCAAATACATGGTGATGGAAAGAGATTTGACTTTGGGTGGTGAACACACAATGCAATATACAGATTATTATTGAATTGTAAACTTGAAACCTATGTAATTTATTAACAAATGTCACCCTAATAAATTTAATTTTAAAAAGATTAAAAGTATGGATTTTAGAATAAATAAGACTTGGATTTAAGTTCACATTATGTTCACTGTTGTAATATAATCAATCAGTATAACCCTTAATTGAAAATTGGGGAAAATACTAGCATCAACTAATATTAAAGAATAATGAAAACAATGACAATAGAGTACTTACCACAGTGCCTGGCCCATAATATTCCAGTTAAAAACCAATTACTTTAATTGTAAAGTTAAGGGCATCTTAACTCAGTCTGAAGCAATCACTGGAGCCAGCTTATTACTGTTTTGCCAAAGTCACAATGCAGAAGGGTTTTTGACTTATTTTCTCTCCTGATTCTCAAAACAGAAAATGTAATAATTATTTTTAACTCCATTCTTTACTTATTAGTAAAGAGAAATGAATATTGATGTATCAAAGATCAAAATTATTAGTTTAAATTTTGAAATGAAGAGATTATCCTGGATCCTCTGGTAGGCTCAATTTAACCGTAAATGTTCATATATAGCAGAGACAGAAGATTAGAGTTAGAGAGAAAAGATAAAGGGATGGATGTGAGGTTGGAGTGAAGCATTGAGAAGATGGAAGGAAAGGCCAAGTAATGTAGGTGGTCCCTAGAAGCTGAAAAAGGGAAGGAAACAAATTTTCCCTGGATCCTCCTGAAGAAATACAGGCCTGATCACAGCTTAATTTTAGTCCAATGATATAGATTTTGGCTAGAACAGTGAGGCAATAAATTTGTGTTGTTTTAAGTCACCAAATTTATGGTTATGTTTTTTACAATTACAATAGGAAAATAACTCACCAATTTATGCACTTTTTAGAGTCATATACTTCTACAAGAGTTGTTAAAAGAAAACATTGGTTCTACCCTATACCTCTTTTCCATAGACACTACTTTATTTTATTGATTTATTTCATATATAAATAATACATTTCTAGTTCCTGGATCTTCAGCATTAGGCATTAGATCTTGACTTTGGGCATTATCTACTGACTTTCTATCTCTACTTCCAATCTCCTTATTATTCTAACATAACAGTATTTAGGCTAGACATACTCTGTATAAAGATAATCTTAGGATCAACCTTCACTATTATCCTAGGTATTCTATTTGACTTTATTATTGCACCTCTCTTATAATTTTTTGTATCTCATGTCTTATTTTCTCAAGTATTATTTCCTAGGTTTTTATCAGAGTGTCCTAAAAAAGGATGCATGGTACATAAAACTTCTGAGCTCTTATGTATACAAAATGCCTTTAATCTATCCTCACACTTGATAGTTTGGCTGGGTATAGAATTCTAATTTGTAGATCTTCTAGTTTAAAGTTTTTCTACTTTAAAACCTATTATAAAACCTCCTCCCCTTATTATCCCACATAAATTTTGAGGAATCTTTGTCACCAATGTTCTGAAATTTCATGATGATAATCCCTGATGTATGTTTATTCATATTCAAGTTTAAGATACTCAGTTGTTTTTTTCATTTCCTTCACTTTATTTTTTCCTTTAACTTAATTTTTCACCTTTCCATTGATATTTTTTTTCATTTCTGCTGTTTTTTTTTTCTCAATTTTTAGGAGTTCTTTTCCATTTTCTAAGCATTCTTTATATATATATATATATATATATATACACACACACACACACACACACACACACACACACACGCACACACACACACACACGCACACACACACATACACGCGCACACACACACATAATATATATTATATATATACATATATATGTGTGTGTGTGTGTCTTTGTTCTTATGTATGCAGTAGCTCTTCTATCTTTCTGAGAACATAAACAATAATTTTCTTGAACTTGTCTTCATGTATAGGTTCTGTTTATTCTAAGTTGCTTTTATCTTTCTTATTTAAATTGTTCTTTTTATTTTCCATTAAACATTTTCTTCCACATCTGAGGCTCTGTTACCTTATATTTAAGAGTGAGCTACTAAACAACTTATAGGAAATTCTGTAGATTTAGCAGGTAGGCATAGGGTAGGAAGGTGCTTGTCAAATATGAGTGATTTGGCTGGACATTTTACCTTCAATGAATTCTCAATGTCAGTATTTGGAGATCTTTCATCTTAAGCTAGTAAGTGTGTCCTGGTTAAATTCTTCTAGTCTCTACCTGAAAGATATAATTCTAGCTAACATTATTTTTAGAGGCAATTAGGAGTATCTTCATACTCAAAGTATCAACTTTCATGTAATCTTATTTTAAGCATACTATTGCTGCCCTTAACTATGGCTTTGATTCCTCAATTCATAGACCTTATGTTTTACCTTCTGGGGATAAAATACAAAAATTCCATACCATGAGCATTTTCAGATTCTAGTCATGTGAAGTATGGAGATAATGTGGCAATTTTATTACCTCCTAAAGAGACTTTTCACCAATACTATTATTAGCACAATGTTTATCTCCACTTTTTTCAAGTATCCATTGCTATTAATTCATCAGGTCTGAGCATTTGAGTTTCCTGTCCTTTATCTTATCATTTAGAGTTATGGGGTCTGACTTGACCACTTTTCTATCTACCTTTCATTTTTTTTTTTTTTTTTTACTCTTCTCTATTTTCTTTTAAATGTGCATGCTTAGGGCTCATTACTTTAAAAATAATTTTAATGTAATTTCAGTGATGTTTTAGTGAAATTTCAGGAAAGAATGCATATTTACACATGTAATCCGTTTCCTACTTTTAATTTGAAGTCCTTTGAGATATATTTAATATGAATTTAATTATTATTTTCCTGATTCTGTGTTATGCATTATTTTATTTGAACATATACTAATTAGAAGTTAGTATTACTAATTTCCATGGGAAAGCATTCTTAGGTTTACCAAAGTTTGTGCCACTTGACAAATTTTGATCCCAGAATCAATTACAGAGACATTTTTTTAACATTTAACAAATTTTTTTCTTTACTTACAAAATTAATTTATGTTTTGATATTTTAACGTCCTCAACAATTCAATACAGTCAAAGTCTTCTAATTTTCTTGTTGGTTAACTACTATCCAATTTACAAAAACTATAACTATGATACAAATTAATCTGTCTATGACTATCACTATCTATATGTGATATATTTTATAAGACATGGACAATTTGAAACTATCTGAACAATTTTGAGGAAAAAATATTGTTTAATCTTTAGACTGTGTTTCCTAAGCTTATTTAATAATATTACAACCAATGATAAAGAATTAAAAGGGATCATATGCTACATTAACAAAAAAAAAGACTTTTTTATGTATTAAAAATGTCAGTGAAAGTCATAATATTCTATGTTTCTTTATACCCGGCATATATAGTACATAATCAGTGATTAATGATTGGCTGTTGAGTGTAGGTGAAAGTGAAGATAAAATCATGGCACATGATTAGTTTCTTTTGCAACCTGTATTTAATTTCATATTTCACTGCTATCTCTGTTACTTTTCTTTTTTTTAAATAAACTCTTCTAATTTCTCATTGCTTATTTCCAAAACTATTACAAAGTCCTCCAAATTGTCTTCCTTCCACTTGCTATCAGTCTACCCTAACATAGCTGTATGATTTGTAGAACTTTAGACCTAATAAAGTTGTTTGATTATTAACATGATACTATCTTGAGTAAAAAAAAAAAAAAATAACACTGTGGTTTATAGTTATTGCCTTTATTGTCTCATTTAAAATTTCTTAGATCACTATCAAAAACAGAGAGTATGTATTAATTTTCACTAATGTAAAATACAAATTCTGAGACATTAACTTACCACTATGATATTCATGGCTTGTGAATGACAAACACTTGAATGCAGATATTCTGATATCCAATTCTGTTCTATATATGACACATTGAAATAATATCCTATTCAAAACTCTTAGAAATCCTGTGCCCAAAACCTTCAATACACTTTATCGGGCATTCAGAGCTCTTAACAGCAATATAAACTTTTGTTCTCATTTCTCATTCTTTCCAGTATCTCATTGATTTCAATCAGTATCTTTGAAATATAGTTTAAGTTGTGGATTTTTACTTTTATCTTGTGAGGAAAAAATATCCAGAAAATTATCTTTATCATCTTTCATTGTATAAGTATCAACCGGTTTCATAGACCCCTTTGTGGAATTTTCCATTTTCCCTTGTTCTTAGAAGCCACTTTAGTGTTCTTTCTAAAATATTGTTGGCTAGGTAAATATTTTATACCAAATATAAGGACATATTAAAAAGTCATATTTATAAGCAACTAGGATGAATATATAAAGTTATGTTTAGTTTAATTTGTAGAATATATTTTAAACTAAACTGTCAAAGAGAATGATAATTTAAGAATATCAAATAGTTTAGATATAAAATTTTTACAATATTAAAATAGATTCTTGCTTTCTTAGGCTCATAATATTAACAAATTCTAGTCAGTGTGAGTCATGTTACAAAAAATAAAAGCCTACCAAAATCTCATTACTAAATTTATTTATTTTGCCCTAAAATCCAAGTACAATTTGAAAACTATTATTTCAGATAAGAAAAATAATATATAATAAACATATATGTGTATTTGAACCCAAATATTCTAATATTCTAGGACATAAAATGTCTAATTTTTTCTTCAGTTTTGATGTGTAATGTTTAGGTCATTAAAAATTTTCTGATTTGCTACTCTTTGTAAAGCACTGTACTTTCTGATAAAGAAGACCAGAAAATTAATCCAGTACACTTTCTACCTTTGAGACTGTTTCATTTTATATAGTAGGAGAGGATAAGAAAATTCATAAATAACTATAAAATAAGGTAGAATGTAATTAATGTCTTGAAGTAGCTACAAAGCATGTACTCTGAGAGAATGGAAAACTCATTTTCAGTTCTGAGAGTCAAGTAAAGACAAAGTTAGAGCTGAATTATATGTGATAAAGAGAGTAAAAATATCTGTATAACTGGAAGAAAATTTATGTATTACTGGGAAAAGGGAACACATAGATTTTGAAAGGTATTAAAACATGGGTTATGGAGTTTTCAAATGTTTTCATTAGACCAAACAAAGATAGTATAGTCCATGTAGCAGAAGAAGCAACTGAATTTTAAAATAAGTCTAATGATACTATAGAGGGATATGAGTGGAGAGTAAAAAACATTATTAGCAGTCATTCTAGCTTGAGGTCTTAGCAAACCAAGGCTTACATTCATACTTATATATCAGTTGTTCTTTAGGTAAACATTTGTTTTATTCAGGATAGATAAAGGCTAAATTGTCCAACACCATTTCCTAATGTCTCAGGATGTGTAATATCTGAAAGATATATGTAAAGGATAGTATCAAGGCCAAAGTAATCATAGTTTAAAAGAAAAAAAAAATATATATATATATATATATATATACTGCATATACTGCTTATTTTAAAAATGCTACATATAATAGCATTTTTTAAATCCATTTATTCAATTAATATTAACCACTTGCCTGTTCTGTCCCAGGAATAGAGATAATAACAAGCAAAACAAGCATTCTTATTTCCCTCATCAAGTAAGAAGCAGCTGTTATCTAGGATCACAGCATACCAAGGCACCTTATTTCTGGAACACTATCCCCATCTAATTCTGCATTTTAAACACGCCATTGACAATTCTAACTTCTACTGAAAATATAAGAATAAATATGTTTTGTCTTGTGCACTAGACCAATGCACTTTTAGGAAATGTCATTCCTTAATGTAAGGAAAAAAGAGCTGGAGGTTTGGTATGTTAGAGAGGATATATGCTAGATTTATTTGAGATTTTGTTGCTGGCACAGGGATAGCAAATCATGAATTTTCTTTTTCGTGATTTTTCACTTCTGAAACTCAAAATTAAATTCCTTGTTAAATCCTCATAAGGCACTTTGTATAATGATAGAAAAAAATAAACTTTTTAGGAAAACTTTAAGTAGCTTTAGTTTTAAAATGAAGATTTTGAAATAAAATGTATTATAAGTGGCTTCTGAAAACAGTCCTTATAAATGGTTTCTTGATAGCATCAAGATGCATAACTAAATTTTACAATTTCTTTTTTCTTTTAAAAATATTTTTTAAAAATTATAGTTGATGTACATTGTTTTAGCTTCACGTGCACAACATAATGATTGGACATTTATATAACTTACAAAGTGATTATTCCGATAAATCTGGTGCACATCTGGCACCACACATAGTTATTACGATATTACTAACTATATTCCTTATGCTATTTTCTAACCCCATGACTATTTTCTAACTACCAAATTATATTTCTTAATTCCTTCCCTCTTTTACATCCATCCCCCAAACCCTCTCCCATTTGACAACCATCAAAATATTCTCTGTATCTATGAGTTTGTTTCTATTTTATTGTTCTTTTATTTTGTTTTTTAGAGACATAAATAAGTGAAATCATATGATAATTGTCTTTCTCCGTCTGACTTACTCCATTCAGCACTATACATTCTAGGTTCATTCATGTTGTTGCAGATGGCAAGATTTCATTCTTTTTATTGTTGAGAAATGTTCCACTGTATATATGTACCACTTCTTTATCCATTCATTTATTGATGGACACTTAAGTTGCTTCCATATCTTGGCATTTGTAAATAAAACTGTAATAAATATATGTATGCATATCTCTTGCAAATTAATGTTTCTTTGGATAAATACCCAGAAGTGAAATTGCGGTGTCCTTTGTCTCTTGTTATAGCTTTTGTTTTAAAGTCTATTTTATCTCCTATAAGTATTACTACCTTAGCTTTGTTTGTTTTTTTGTTTCCCTTTTTGTGAAGTATCTTTTTGTGAAGTATCTTTACTTTTGGCACCTGTGTGTCTTTTGATCTGAAATGAGTCTCTGGTAGGAAGCATATGTAAAGGTTTTGTTTCCTTATCCATTCAACCACCCTATATCTTTTGTTTGTAGCATTTAATCAATTTACATTAAAAGTAATCATTAATAGATATGCAATTATTGCCATTTTATTATTTATTTTTTGATTTTTTCTTCTTTTTCTTAAAGAAGTCTATCTAACATTTTTTGGTGGTACTGGTTTGGTGATGATGAACTTTAGTTTTTTCTTGTCTGGGAAGCTCTTTATCTGTTCTTCAATTCTAAATTATAGCTTTACAGAGTAGCATAATCTTGATGATAGGTCCTTGTTTTTCATTACCTTGAACATTTTGTGCCAGTCTCTTCTGGGCTGTAATGTTTCTGTTGAAAAATCAGCTGATGGTCTTATGGAAGCTCCCTTGTAAAGTAACTAAAACTACTTTTAAGATTCTCTCTTTATTTTTAAGCTTTGACATTTGTAGCATGATATGTCTTGGTGTGGGCCTCTTTGAATTCATCTTGTTGGGGATTCTCTACACTTCCAGGACTTGTATGTCTATTTCCTTTGTCAGGTTAGGGAAGATTTCTGTCATTATTTCTTCAAATAGGTTTTCAATTCCTTGCTTTCTCTTTTCTCCTTCTGGTACCCCTATGATGCAACTATCAGTATGCTTGATTTTGTTCCAGAGGCCCTTTGAACTATCCTCATTTTTTTTTTTCTCTTTCTTTCTTTCTTTCTTTCTTTCTTTCTTTCTTTCTTTCTTTCTTCTCTTTTTTTTTCCTGATTGGGTGTTTTTTGCTCCCTTACCTTACTAAATCTTTGATTTGATTCTCTGTTTTGTCTAATCTATGAATGATTGATTCTAATGTATTTTTAATTTGTTATTGTATTCTTTATTTCTGATTAGTTCTTTGTGTTTTCTATCTCCATTTTCATGTTTATTATCTCAGTGTTTCAATTCTTACTGAGATTATTGAGCATCCTTATAACCAGTGTTTTAAACTTTGCATTTTGTAGATTGCTTGTCTCCATTTTGTTTAGTTCTTTTTTTGGAGTTTTATTCTGTTCTTTCATTAGAGACACATTTCTTTGTATCCTCATTTTGACTGTCTCCCTGTGTCTGTTTCTATGTATTAAGTAGAGCTACTATGTCTCCCAGTCTTAATAGAGTGGCCTTATGTGGTAGGTGCTCTGTGGGGCCTAATGATACAGTCTCCTTGGTTACGTGAGCTGGGTGTTCCAAGTGTGTCTCTTATATGGGATGTATGTGCCCACTTTTGTAGTTGAGCCTTGATTGCTATTGGTGTGTCAATGGAAAGAATTGAATCTCAGGCTGATTTGTTTTAAGGATTGGCTGGTGAATAAAGTGCGGAAGCTATTGTGCAGAGACTGATCCTATGGAGCAGGATTCACTTCAGCTTGGCTCTGGTGCCTGCCTGAGCCTGCCTCTTGGGTGATTAGTTTGTGGAGGTGGTTGGGTGGTGTTTTGGTGTGGTCTGAAGCTGGCTGCTAGTTGTGTTGATTCTGGGGCCTCTTGGAAAGGGCTCTGGTGCTGGCCAAGTTCAGCTGCTATCTGTGCCCTGCCCGGGGTCACTCGATACGAGCTACAAAGTAATTTGTGCATTGTTGTCATTTCTACTGAGCTTGAAGGTGCCTGGGAGAGGCTAAGGTGAGAACTGAGGCCAACTGCCACTAGACCTTGGGGCTACTTAGCAAGAGATATGGGGCATGCCAAGACTGGATGCTTCTTATTTGGGGTTTGTTAATGTTTGAGAGATTTTAGGAAAGTTTGCAGCATGAGCCAGGCAGGCTTTTTGTTTGGAAAAGCCACTGAAAGTGGCTTAGGTGAGCAGTCAAGTTGGGCCCTCAGGGAATCACCAAATAGGACAAACAATATTAACCAGATTGATGGAGACTCAGATATAGCATGTGCCTGTGTCTGCAAGCTGGGTAAGGGGAAGGGTCAACAAAGGAACAATGGCTTGTGCAAGCACTTCTGTCTGGGAGGAATCTGTCCTTCCAGCCCTCACCCAGAAGCCAGACAATTAATTTCCTCCCTGAATGTTCTTGGTGCCTTCAAGCTGCTGCCCTAGCACTGGAGCTAAAGTGGGTCCGTTGGCAAGTAATTCTGTGTGTGAGCTCCTGGGTCTCCTGCAGCCCTCTGTTTCACTCATCAACGATCTCTACTGGTTTTTATAGACAGAAGTTATGAGGACTTCTCTCTCTAGAACTGAAAACTTGGGCTCGGAGCCTGGTACGGGGCTGGGACCCCCACTCTTCAGGGGTACCTTGGTAGCTAAAGTATCCCTCTCAATATTTAAATGCCACAGGTCAGTGTAGGACCAGACCGTTCTGTCTTTGTTCCTCCTATTAGGCTCCATGAGGCTTTTTCTGTATATCCTTAGTTATAGGACTTCTGTTTTTCTAGTCTTTAGGGGATTATATTTACTCAAGCAATAACACAAATCAAGATAAAATATTAGTCCTATGCCAAGTGATATTCTCAAGGCTTGAGATATTTGTATGCATCTCTTATTTATTTATTTATTTTTTTGGTTTATAATTGAACTAGATAAGGTAAGGGATTTTATTACTGGTCAAGAGTTAACACATTATTTCTTTACAGATCTGTCATCAAAAGTTGAGACTCCATTCCCCCCCCCAACCACTGCACACCCCATATTCTGGGAGACATTTGTGTGTGTGTATGTGTGTGTGTGTGTGTGTGTGTGTGTGTGTGTGAGTGAGAGAGAGAGAGAGAGAGAGAGAGAGAGAGAGAAATAAACCTTATACTATAAAGTTTTTACCTCACTGAAGTGGTCCTTTGGAATTAATGAAGTTTGCAACTAGAATAAGTTTACAAGATAAATTGCCAGCAGGCTGAATAGTGGAAAATTTATGGTTTCTGATAGATTATCTAGGAAAAAAAAATCTAGAAAGAGAACTCCTTCAGTAACTTTTTATGAATACCTGTTATTTTAGCATTCTGTTGTCTATATAGTATACAGTTTCCTTGCTTAGCAGGTAATTGATTATGATGCTTTGACAACCTACATGTAAAGGTATCTTCTCAAAAATGGTGGTTGTGGTCTTTAAATTGAAATATACTTTTGTTTAGTTTCCATGAAACTGCAATAGTGTCATAATTCAAATATACTGATTAAAATAATAGGCACAAGTAGTCACTGAAGTATGCCATGAAAAAAGGGGAAAATAATTGACTTATATTTATGAAAGTATTTAATTATTTATTAGAAGTTTGACTTGGTGGAATAGTAATGTCACAGTTATAAATATTGTTGATTGCTTATTTCCTTAGAGTCCAGGTTGTACAAAAATACTGGACCAGGTATAAATTTGAATCCATTTTGCAATGTGAATTCTAAAGCTATTTTTCTTTGAAATAGAGTTTCTTCTGAAATGATTAATTATGAATGAATTTTCAGTTACCACATTTTCATCCTATTTTAGGTGTCAGGGGAAAAGGAAATATTTGACAACTTAGTTCAACTTTCTATGAATAAAAATAATGTCCAAATAAAGCATTTGCATTTTAACATTGTCAGATTATGTCATAGCATGACCTTTCCTTGGAATAATAGATGTAAACAGACTTCCCTGCTTATCTCATGTACTGCAACAGTAGTTGAAATAATTAGTCAGGTCCTGATTCCAAAGCTCTTTAATCTCTGTAGCAAAGATAAAAAATATTGATACTTATCAAACAGCAGGACTTGATTTGGTTGTTTAAAGCTAAAAGAGATTATTTTTGCAGTTTGCATTTGCTGTGTGGAAACTTTTGCAGTTTGTATTTGCTAGTGAAATGAAACAACAACACATTGATTCATTTTACTTTATCAGACATTAATCCTTTTAAAGAAAGAGCATTCCAGATACCAAAATTTAAATTATTTCTAGTATCTTTTTTTTTCTGTTTGTTTAAAGCCACTATACAGTGATACTACACTGGATTATTAGAGAAGTATAACATAAAGCATTTAACAATTTAAAATTTAAAGATTTTGTAATATACTCCAACTTAAAAATAAATAGCAATAGTGTATTATTGAACAAACTATAGATTCATTTGTCTATTTCTCAATAGTTTATGCTTATATTATGGTAAAATATATTTTTTATTTTAATAAGGTCTAAAAATGAAAGGAAATGTTTTAGCTTTTTTCATTATTGCTTATCATCAGGATGATGTAAAATATGCAAAAGATGCTTTGCAATTTCTCAAAAAGAGAAACTCTTTCATCTTCATTTATTTTCTTTTTTATTTTTTTCTTTTATTTATTCATTTATTCATTCATTCTAACTTTGAAAGAATAAAGAGTAAAAGCCCTGAGTTACTATCTTCAATTTATCACTAATTTCTTCTCCTAGATAGTATTCAGTCTTGAGGAATTTGGAAATTCCTTAATTTTTTTATTTTGAACGGTTGGCAAAGTAGCAAAGCTTATTTGCCAAAACAGTAAGTTATTCAGGTCTTTTTCAGACATTAAGAACAGTTTTTATTTCAAGAAAATTTCTCTTGTTACCTATAACCTCTTTTTTTAAGTGGCATACTCTGAGACAGTTTTGGTTATATGAGGTATGTTTACCTTGGCATAAGTCACCAGAGTAGTATAATTTTTTTAAACACCACTGTGGTGAATGTTCAATGATGGTCATAATGACAAGCATATCCAACATGATCTGTGTAGAGTAGTCCATAATTTACCTTAAAGATTTTTTAGTACCTTAAAAAGATATTTTTTTGAAGTTTCAAACAATTTTAGACAGTCAAATACCAAAAACATAAATTTTATTTTTGACTGATAACATATTTTTTATTTAAGATGATATTTAGTGTATCATTGAGTTAAAATTAATATATATTCTCTCATGTTCTGAAAGTTATGTGGTATTTTGCTTAAAATTACTTTCATAGAGTTAATGTACTTTCTTGACTACTGCCCTTTATCCATCTGTAAATAATATACATTAACTCAATAGACCATTATAAAAATTACTACCTTCTAATGTTCTGTTATCAATACTTTTTCATTCTAAAGTATTTGCAGACTCCTCACTGAAATGATTAGAATTTGACAATGTTCTCTCTATACATGTAAACATTTCTAAATTTCTCTCAGCAGGAGTGGAGTTACCTCTGAGAACTGATATTTTAGACATAAGGTTATGTCTCACAAATTTTACTTAAAACAGATACTCACTGCCAGCTGAAAATAGATTGCTATAGGGAATATTGTGAAATTTTTAGAATCTTTCCTGTTTGATTTTATTTGCGCAAAAAAAAAAAAAAAAAAATCCATTCCCAATAAAAATGACATTTGTTCACTGCTGAAATTCTATTTTTATTAATATCAACAAGGGATTAGATAAGTTTCAGGATTTTTGCCAATACCTCAAATTAACTCTTTGTTTTGCTATTTATTAAAAAAAAAATCATCTAATTCTATCTGATGTTGATGTATTTGCTAGATTTCTTTTTAATTCATTACATTATTACCTTTTTACATATCAAGAAAGTCCATGTTAATACCAGATATGTGTTCTCAAGTATTTTTCTTTAACTTATGTAACAACTTACATGTTATATAAATGCCTATGCTTATTAGTTATACAAATAAAAACTGTAAATAATTTTGTTCTCTCTATTTATAATTTCTAATTTTCTCTCAAGAAGTAGTCATACATATAGTCAGATGAACTAGTATTTGTTCATTTAATAGCTATAACATTATACATTGTGAATGTGCCATATTTTATTAATTATCTTATTGATTTTATTGAACTTCTAGTTTTTTTCCCCAAATTATACTAAAATAAACATTCTTATAGTGTTGTTTTATTCTGGTCAATTAGAGTTACATGCAACTTTTTAACATAATATTAGGAATAAATCAACAAAGAGAATTGAGATAATTACCGGTGTTACTTATGTAGACTGTTTCAATTAGGTTTATATTCTAGAATTTATTTCTTATATATTTTTAATATTATATAATCTAAAATATTGAATTATTTGTTTATTATGTTGGAACAGTTTAAATTTAAGAAATACCTTTGAATTGTATCATAAGAAATATATGTATATGAAATATATATAAAATGGGTGATATGATAAAAATTATTTCCAATCTAAAACTTTAATAGGTAGTGGGAAATTATCAGAGAGGAATTAGCTCAGAACTATCTACATTGCTCGCTCATAGGATTTAATTTAGTAAAAAAAGTTTTAAAGCAACTGTGTTTACATCGTTAGTCTTCGAACACTGATAATGTAACTAACTACATTCTTTATAGGCCTCTAATGCTGTACTTGAGATTTCTCTATAACAAAAGTGGAGAGATCTACCTCCTATTCCTCCTTTAGTATTTTCTAGTACCTTCTTTAATACCATTCTATACCTAGTGACTATATGATTGAATTGCAAAGGTGAGAAACATTCATATTGAAACTTAAGAAGGTAGCTAAGTTGTTAATATTTATTCACCATTTTAAAATTCTTAATAATGATTGCTATATGATTTAAATATTTTCTGTACAAGACTATGTGCATGAATTGACTGAATTAACTTTGTCCTCTGGTAATGGGAAAAGACAAGCAGCAGCAATGAGCTTCGTAGCAAGTAACTTTGGAGGTAACAAAAACAGATGATGAGAAAATATAAGTATGCCATTATTAACAAATCAGAATTAACAATAGCACATGTTTTACTACTTGTTCTAAATGCAACTAAGTAAAAAATATAAATGAATAAAGTGAAAAAAAATTACAGAAACAAAGACAAGGAGAAACAGTAATGAGAAAGAACACATTTGAAAGACAGCTGGTGAAATTTCAGTTAAAGCCCTAACAAATTAGGAGAAATTCTAATTAAAATGGCTATAGGGAAGGGTAGAAACAGGAAATGAGCTCATTCATCCTGAAGAACCTAGGAGGATCTCTGGACATGAGGCCTCTGATTTTACAGAAGTAAGGCAACAGGGATAAAACAAAATATTTGAATTCTCCAAGTCTATTTTGTCTCATTTCTCTACACCTGATGTTGACTACAGGCTCAGGTAAAACATAGGAGAATTTTTTTCCAGAGAAACTAATTGGTCTCAGAGTTCAGATCTCTCTCAGGTTATTGCTGTTTGTTATCCCTATGGAAAAGCCCTGACCATCTTTTGTGAAATACATACATGACACAGAGCTTCTAATCGGCTTTTTAATAAATCACACTTAAATGTGAATAACAGCCAAAGATCACCAGATATTTGAGAAATGTCTCAAATCTGAAAGAGAGAAACCAAGGCCAACCAACAGACAAAAATTAGCTATAAAAAATGGGTAAGCAGGGAATGATAGAAAGTTTTGCAAATGTAATTAAGATATTCCAAGAAGAGAACCACTGAAAAAAATCAGTAGATAGTTATAAAAAAATCACAGAACAAAATAAGTGTTTGAAAATCAAATATATGATAACACTTAAAAAAGATTCAGTTGATGATTTGAAAAATAAAGTTGTGAAAATGCTTATAAAAATAACAAAAACAAATAGAAATCAAGAGAAAAAAATAGACTTGAAGCTTTAATACACGAAATCCAATATGTGACAGAAAAGTGATATAATATAACAAAAAAATGTAAGTCTAAAGGAAATAATTATTCATAGTATAAAATCTCAGTGTTCAACACTTGTGATGAAAACAAAACAACAAATCCTGAATATAAAGAAAAAGCTCACGAGTTTCTAAAAAGAAAAGAAAAAGATTACATGTTAAGGAACAAGAATCAGAATGAGTACCTTTTTCAATATCTGGAGAAAAAATAAATTTCAGATTATAATTTTATACTTGGTCAAATAATCAATCAATGAAAAGACATTTCCAGACATGCGTGATCACCAAATATTTAATTCTGCTGTACATTCCTTAGGAAGCTATAGAAGAATGTGCGTGTTTGTGTGTGTGTGTATACGTAGAGAAAGAGAGGCTCAGATAGTACATAAAACCAAAAGTTTGTCCCAACATAAAAAGTGTGCAACAGGAATACATTCTTCCCTGTTCCAGATTAAAGCAAGAGTTCAGGGGCTATGAAATGGGGCATGTCAGAGGAAAATGGCTTAGATAGGTTGCATAATGTGTAAGCATCTCGACAATAATTTTATGAATAATTGGTATACCATTTATAAATAATTAAAGATAGGTACATAGAAAATAAAGCAAGTACAAAAAGAGTTTTTAACTACAGGAAAACCAAAATGCAAGGAAGGAAACATAATCACAGTATAATATTTAGTTCTGTAATGAACAACATATTGACTTGTAAAAATATTGAAAACATATAAGTGTAGGTATCCACCCTGACAGAAATTGTCTAAAATTAATAAAAATCAGGTATAACCACATTGTTTATAAATATGAAGACTAACTCCAGAATAAGTTACTTTAAAAGCTTTAAAAGATCTGTCTTTGCAGAGCAGGAGTTTTTTTGTTTGTATGGTTTTGGGGAAAGTGATGGAATATTAATGAGTGGTAGTTTTTAAAGAGATTTCTAATAACACATATTTTTCTGAAAAATCCTATGAGCACTTATCACACTGATAAATTAAAGATTAGTTTAAATGATGACTGGTAGTAGAATATTTATTTATTTTCCCCAATTTTCCTGAAAACTAAAATAGTAATTATCAACAAATATAAAACATTAGACAGCATTTGACATATTAAAAAGTTGTCAAGAGATTGGAAATCAATTTGTTACCAAAAACTCTTTTTTAATCTTTACTAATTTTATTTTCTTACCCATCCCTCATCCAGTGATCATTTGACCATTTTCTCACTAGTCTCTTAACCATAACATAAAGGTTTTTTAGTTTATTTTTTTCTTTGAGCGCTCATTTTGACTTTTTTTTTTTACATTACATTTCATTGTTTTACGTCTCTCTGTGTTGTCTTCTCAATGAGATTTCACGTTTCTTGTTTTATATCTCAGCCCATGCTAAAGGCAATATTCACTCTATATTTGTTTCATTGGTTATTTCCTGTTTCCTATGTGGCACATATCTCTGTTTGAGTATAAGTCCACTGAAGCTAGAGCTTGTGATTTCTATATCATATAGCATTTTCTGAGTACCAAGGGAACTTGGTAACTGATAAAATTAACAAATCTGAAAAACTTCAAAAACTGTCTGTCTCCACATCCTTGAAAACAGACCTTTAGTAGTTTTTCGCTCCATTACCTATAATCCAGTATAACCATTATTCAGCAGAGAACATGCTGAAAATAAATTAAAGTTACTATGCTTATGTAAACAGGGTAACAACAATCCATGTATCTAAATTGCTTAAACATAGATCTATTACTCATAAAGAATCCACTGGGTGACACATTTCTAGTACTGTAAAGTGGGATCTTCTAGTCAAAACAAACCCAGTATTCTAGCACATTTCATGCTCATTGAAAACAGATTTATAACATACAGAGTTTTTTATTAAATAGGTTTTCAGTTCACTAAAAAACAGATTTACAATTTAAGAACAACCCATTATCTAACAAGTTTCCAGTTCACTGAAAACAGATTTACAACTCATATATAGCCCATTATCTAACATAGTTTCAGCTCACTGAATATTGATTTAGAATTTATAAACAGCCCATTATCTGACAAGTTTTCAGCTCACTGAACAGATTTGCAAATCATAAACAACCTATTATCTACCACATTTCAAACTTACTGAAAGTAGATTTATAGTGTATAAACAATTCATTATCTCACATGTTCCAGTTCACTGAAAATTGATACAGAACTCATAAAGAACCCCAAGGAGTCCACCTTGGGGTTCCACATTGTACATAAAATTAAATAAATAAATAAGTAAATAAATATTAGTTTCTATTTTATAAGAAAATTTTTATTTGAACTTAATGCACTATCTTATATCAATAGCTATACCTAGAAATTTAATCTTTATATTTTTTAAAATTCAAATTGTATATTAAAGAAAAAATCAGATAACTTTAAAGGTGTGATGAACATTTTTTGCAGATTTTGTTAACATTTTCATATTTATAAAAACTCAGAATATAAAAATAATACTATTAAAAATGATTATTTTTATGAATATGTTACATTTTTGTAACCTTATTTCTAAAGATTGTTTATTTTACTCTATTGCAGCATTAGAACACATTAACATTTTTTGAATTGTTAATATACAAATTCTAATAGAAGTTAACAATAAATACATTTTAAAAACAGACAAACTCCCTTTTGGATTTAATAAACTTGACATCAAGTATGTTTACTGGGAAGTTAATTCGTTTTTATGTTTTCAACCTGAAAATACCATATTTTTAGTATCCAGAAACTAACCATTTATTTTAAGCCTTTATTTCAATTTATTATTTCTATCATATTCAGTATTAACCAACTCAAACTTGTGAAATCACAAAGAAAAAATGTTTTATTTAAAATACGTGAACTTAAATACAATATAGTAAATGTTGTATAATTAAATGTATATTAATTTATAAATATATTATTTTACTTTTTAAACTTTTTGTTATGGAAATTTTCAAATATGTACAAAAGTGAAGAGAAAAATCTAATACCCTGGACTCAGCAAACAGTTAACTCATGTCCAATTTCGCTTCCTTTTTTCAATCCTCTCTCTCTATACTATTGGATTACTTTGAAATAAATTCCAGATAACATATTATTTCATCATTAAATATTTCAATACATATCAATAAGAGATAGTTTCATATTTAATATAATCACAATAATATTATGCTAAAATTGAAATAGTTCCTTAATATCTATCATTTTATATCAAGCTTACTGATTAGCCCATGTTGGTATTTTTGTAATTAGTTTGTCTAGGAAAAATTTAACATCAAATATGTTTACTGGACAGTTAATGTATTTTATGCTAATAATGTGACAATGACATATTTTTACCATGTTTATAATTTCTTCTCTTTATTTACAATATGTCCTATAGTATACCCATATTTGTTTGTGGGAGAATTATTCAGTGTAGTATGTAAAAAGTTACATGAAATAATAATATGGTTATAGCATTTTCAAGGATGGAGTGGTTAGCCTCTTCTACTTGTCTGCAGATCAAAGCCTTTATTTTCACGACTCTTATTCCCACCAACCTCAGAAAACACATCTTATCATAGGTCCTTTATGAAAGATACAATACTCAGTGTGTAATAGTTCTCAATAAATATTTGCTGAGTTAAGAAATGGATGAAGTCAGGTTAAGTAGCAGAAAATTATCCTGAGATTTACTCTGGTCCTGTGATGTAAAATGATGAGGAAATCAGTGAATTCCTGAGCCTCTTACCTTTTCTTCATCAATAAGGCAATTATATTATCTGTATAAAAAATCATGTTTGCTACACAGCTGCCCACTTCCCTATATCATGGAATAATTTCCTCTATTGTAAAGTTAAAATAAATATTGAGTAACATATTCTATATGCTTATATTTTTCAAGATACATAATGTGTGTGTTTTTTTTTTACCAAAAGAGATACATATATATTTTCTATGAAAATGCTATATATGTATGTGTGTGTGTGTATATACATATATATGTGTGTGTGTATATATATATACGTGTATATATACATATATACATACATATCTATATATCTATATCTATATCTATATCTATATCTATATCTATATATCATGTTGGCATGAATGTCTATCAGCCCTACTACATTTCACGGGATAAAATAACTTGTCACATATTAAAACTCTATAAGATTTTCAACTTAAAATATAAGAAGAGAGAAAGAAAATATACCTATTTTAATTTAAATAGACCAAATTTATACTTTTATTTCTGGATGTAGTATTGTCAGGTCTTGTTTCTAATTGATCTTAATTTAGCTGTCACAAGAGCATGTAGTTTGCATTTTTCTTCAATGGTACATATTTTGTGGTATTGTCTATAACATTTTTTTTTAAATTGAAAGTTCCTAGCTTTATTTAGATATAATTGACATAAAACATTGTGTAAGCTGATTCGATGCACTTATATATTGCAAAATAATTACCACCATAGCTTAGCTAACACCTCCATTCCACACATAATTAGTATTACTTTTTTTTGTAGTGAGAACATACTACTCTTTTGTCAACTTTCAAATATATAACACATTATTAACTATAATCACCATGCTGTACATTAGATCCCCAGAATTTATTCATCTTAAACATGAAAGGTTATACCTTTTGACCAACATCTCCCCATGTCCCACATCTCCAAGTTCTTTTTAAATTTCTACTTATAAAAAAAAGGCAAATATTATTTAACCTTTTCTAGTTATTTTTCATACATTTTCTCCCTATAATTGTTTAAAATTAATGAAAATTATATAGTGAAGCCAGTAAATTTTACTTTTTAATGAATCAGACAACTAATCTAAGGAGATTATACACAGAAACAGTCACATATACACACACATTTTATACAAGCAGAAAAATCAATAGTAGTGCACAAAATTACACTGGCTAAAAGCAATAGTTTCAAATGAAGCAAGAATTGGAAGGGGAAAAGGAAAAAGAGAATAGCAGAGATAAATTTCTTGTGTAAGAACACATTTTAACAATGTAATAATAAAGGTAATTAAAAAAAATTTGCAGTGTACTTTGCCAAAAAGTATTTCTCTTCTTTTAGTATTTTCCTAGCGTAGTCTGTATTATTAACAAGAACATATATTGTGATTTTCCCAGTCATTCTCTACAGATTGCAAAGGCAGTGTCCTAAAATAATACCAAAATAATGTGCAATCACAATTTTACTAGAATTAGTATATCTTTTTTTAAAATAGGAAAAAAACACATTTCTACACCTGAAGTTGTATATTGTCAAAAATCTGCCAAAGTCTTTTTACATTACAGGATCTGTTGGAGGATTTTATTTTTAACGATAGGTCTGGGCTTTTTGTGACAGTGAGGAGAACAATTCTAAAATCACTAAGGAGGGGGCAAAACAGAGAGCATGGTTAATTCTCTGTTTGTGCACTGACAAAGATGACTCATGGTCTCAGGATTGTAATATGACTTTTATTGAGTTCCCTGTGTGTCAAGTGAGAGATAAAACCAGTTAAACTTACCCCTTTTGGAATTAAACTATAAAAGAGAGACATTTATATCTTGTTTATTCTCTTCATCAAGATATGCCAAGTGCTTTTTATAAAAGGTACTTCTCTGGTCTCTGATGGAACATAGATAAATAAAACACAGTCTTTCTCCTCTAGGAACATCTTTTCCACCCCTAGGAATGATTGGTCTAGAAGAGAATCACTCCTTTAAATGTATTTATGAATAAAGGAAACAATAGCACCATGACCAAAAGACAGAATAATTTACTTAACTGCTGGAATTGGAGTGGAGATGACTGAAAAATAGGTCTGTATCACTACTCACAAGACTAAAAATAGAGAGTGAGAAAAGCTATAAAAGGTTGTGAAGGCTTGAAAGAACTTTCTTTCCTATCTGAGGTCAGAACAAACAAACATAAAAGCAGGAGTCAGATAATGGAGGTCAGAATCAATCTCTCTCTCTCTTTTTTGTTTTAAACTAATGAAGCTACTTGTGTGATACAGCTTTAGAGCTCTTGCTTTTTAAAGCATTACATTTTAATTTTCGTTAATAGGTTTATTAAAAACAAAATAATATCTGCTTTTTAGAGGTACAAATCGAAATATTTATTGATGAAATGACTATTTCTTAGATTTGTTTCAAAATAATTCAGTGGTACACTGAGGGTGGGGAAATGGATGTTTTATAGATGAAGCAGAATTGGCCATATGTTGAGACTTCTTGAAACTGATGAGTCCTCGAGGGTTCATCATACTATTCTCTTTACTTTTGTATTAACTTGAATATTTCCACTGGAAGATGTTAAAACTAATATATTCATAAAGTAATAATTATTTGAAAAATATACAAACATTGGTATTTTTGATATTATTATCTCCACCTCTAGTCTATGAATTTCCTAAGTGTACTGTTATCATTTAGCTCTTATCACAGTGAATTTGAATTAAAAAAAAAACATAATTTCATAATACTAAATCAAACTGATTAGATGAAATATTTAAATTACCAATAAAATTGAGAAAATGTGAATAAGCCATTTTTTACTTTAACTTAGATGAGTTTAGAGTTGTAAGAGGGCTTTTACAACTATGTCAAAGACTAAATAGTAGAGACTAGTTTCCTCCAATGTTAGGGAAGTGATTTTTTTTTTTTATAGACAGTGTACAAAAAGGAAATATAATGCCAGGAATGAAAATATCCCATCAAAAGGGCCAGTAGACATATATGGATCAAATAAGTGAGTCGACCAAGGCTGATGTGCATGTAGCATTAATGAGTTAGTTTTAATTGTACAAAATAAATAACTTTGCTATGAACATTTTAAAAATCTGATTTGGGGTTATAGAGATCCTTTTATTATTGGATTTTGTATCCCTAGGCAAATATAAGAACTTAGAAAACTATTAGACCAGGACAGATAATTTAAACTCCATTTACTGGAAATACAGAAGCTAAAACAGAAGCTTACCATCTGGGTTAATGAATACAGAATTTAGAGCCACTATGGTATTTTTAAAATATGGGAATAACTTAAATAAACCTAATTTGCTGGTGAATCAAGAAATTCTTAATTTTTAAAAAAATATAAGATCTATCACTTATTGAGCATCTACGGCATTTGAGCATAATTCAAGGGGGGTTGGAATTATAGAGAGATACAAGATATTTGATCTATGTAATTCAATTGAATTTAAGAACCCATAAATGTTTCTCTTACTTGCCCATTTAGAAAACCTTGGGTAGAATTTATTTAATGATATAATTTGACAGTAATGATTGTACTTATTGGTGTTTGGGAAAGAGCGATGCCGAGACAATAGTATTTCACATGGCAATCTAGTAACAAGTTGTGTGAACAACACAGAAAACAGATGTTTTTTAATGATAGTAGGAGACCCTGTGCAATGTTTCACATGTCAAACAAATCCATTTTTGCTTATCATTCCCTCCTATCTTTTATGAGTAAACCTAATTTCTCTTAAACATATGGCCAAAAATGAAGTAAGCTGAGGAAATTCCATTTATAACTTCAGTCTATGTTATTGGAGGAAAAAATCTTCTGAATTGATAATAAAAACCATCTGTTCTCACTTAAAGGAAAATGTTTCACATTGATGAAGTGAGAATAATATTCGGCACTTAAAAAGTGTATGAAAAAATTATAATGGAACGGCTTCAAAATATCAAACATTTATTCAGATTGTCTAATCAATTTTCAAAGTTTAAGTGTTAACAATCTTTAAAATATCTGATAAAGAGGAAGGCCTTTACATGCATATTAATTCTCATAAAATATGTTAAATATCAAGCTTTTTTATTTTCAGAAATTATTCTTATTTAATGCCATAATTCGCTCATAATAGTAAGCTATTTTTAATTACAATTGTTGAGTTTCCTAATTGTTTTCCTCAGTCATTCTAATTTGTTTGTAATGGTAATCCAGGCTCATTGAAGAATAGTTTCACAGACCAGAGAAGTATAAAAATGTTGATAAATCTGACCACCTAGATATACCTATTATTAACATTTTGATTTGTTTTTTTCCGCATTTCTTTTCAAAATTATTTTGAAATTTTACTTTTATTTTTATCAAAGTTGTATATATTTATAGTTTTAAAATAAAACAGTTCTATTAATTCTATAAAAAGAGCAATCAACTACCTAGCATTTCTCAGTCACCCCTGAGTATTATTTCTCAGAGAAAGTTAATTTAAACTCCATTAGCTGTTTCTTGTCTTATTTATCTCTATATATGTGTAAATAACATGTGATACTCCTATTTCTTTATAATTAGTTTTATACATTATCTTTCACTTCCAAAAATGAATAAAAAAGATTTGGCTTTCTTACATAGCTTGCAGACTTCTCAGCCTAATACATATTTCCTACACCATCTTCTAATATGATTATATTAAAATTATATTTAATTCCACCATTACTCTTTATATTATAATTATCATATACATTTTTATGATGGTCAAACCATATAGTATATTATAGTGTTACATTTGATCTTTCATGTTTAACTGGAAGTATTTTTTTTATCCTACATGTTCATATACGACTAACATGCACTACTTCCTCTGTACATAGAAATTTCTACTATTGTGAGACATGCACTTATATAGTCAGTTATGTTTATGCATAAATACCTATTCTATATAAAAATTCAACTTTATTTTGTTAAAAACTGACTCCCAAATTTATTGTGAAAATTGCTATACAGTTCATGCTTATAGTTACTTCAGAAATAACCAAATGTTCACATAAATTTCCAGGTATTTATGCAATGCTTAATTTTGTTAGTGTAATGGCAAGATTGCCATTTTTATCTACTGTATGTAATTGTAGAAACATATCATTAAAATTTAAAGTATAACAGAAGTTTCTGATAATAAAAATGTTAACATATTCATCATTTATAATGGAGGTTAATGCCACCTAAAGTATTTCCCTACAAGCAAGTTTTTAGAATTATTTATGTTGAGTGGCATGTAATTTATATAATGTATACATCTATTAATAAATAAATAAACACATGTCCATGTAAGATGTTATATCAAACCTAGTCTCATGTTGATAGGCATATTTATGTCCTAATATTTTTCTTATTTTTCTATTTGTATATACATACACAGGTTATCACATATCCTTCTAAAGCATGACTTTTATGATTATGTAACTCTTTATCAAATTAGTGTACCATAATTTCTCTGACCATCATATAACTGGCATTTCAGACATTTCTAGTTTTCGCAGGTATAACTAATAGTCTTTCCTTTGGACAACTAATGGAATAATTTCTAGATTTTGGATGGATACTAACAAGTAGTATCCAACATTTTTTTCTGATTTTATCTAATAACCTAAAAATTTTTAGACTTTGTTAATATCACTGAAGAATTTAAATCAAGAATTTTGTCATTTATTTTGTAAATCTTTATTTTCAAGAATAGTTTTTGACACTTTCATCAAACTTTGTAATACCATATTAGACAATGTTTTAAACAAATATTTACCTGATTTCAATAATCTCTAAAATAGTTTACACCTTTTCCTTCCATTATATATCTACTCAGGTGGACTCATTTTCTAATGGATTGGCATGTGTCTTTTTAAAATAGTATTTGAATGGTTTATTTTTATTCCTGTGTATGTGATAATATTGTTAAGTTTCTTTTGTATGTAAAAGGAAACCAGCCTGATTCTATTTTTTTAAATATTTTTCTACCTAAACTGTAACACTCCAATTTCTTCTAAAATTTGGTACTGAGAGGTGTTTAATGTCTGTGTGAATTTTATTTCTTAGTCCTTTTTTTTTTTTTTAACACAATCAAGCAATTCTCCATTTCTCAGTGGACTTGGACTGAATGTCTTACAATTTTAATGCAATTCCAACACTATCTACTTAGAGAAAGAATCAGATCCCAGAGATCAAGGGCTTAATACCACAAGACTGCCCTCACTTCAGACATCAATCAGAAGTCCCTATTGTTATTTGTACCTCTGACCAACTGGTTATAAATTGGAGATTTCTATGTCCCCCACCACTGGTTTGATTGATTTGCTAGAGCAGCTCACAGAACTTAGAGAAACATTTACTTACATTTACCAGTTTATTATATAAAACATTATGAAGAATACAGATGAACAACTGAAGGAAGGGATACATAAGATAGAATTTGGAAGGGTCCCAACCACACTCCCAATACATAGATACATTCACCAATCCTGAAGCTCATTACATCTTTTTGTTTTAGAATTTTTGTAGAACTTAATCTTCAGTTGCCCTCACCCCATTTCCTTTTCCCAGAAAATTCAATCGTCTAATCACTTTGATTTTTCAGCCCCTTTCTAAGGCTACTCAGGCGATCCACATTAAGTCACCTCATTGGCATGAACTCAGGTATACTCTAAAGTGACTCCTTATAAGTAACAAAAGGTACTTCTATCATTCAAGGAATTCCAAAGATTTTATCAGCTTTGTGCCAGGAACTGAGACAAATACCAAATACATTCTTTATTATACCACACTTTGTATATTTTTTTTATTTTCCCATGTTGAAGATTATATGAATATGGTTATTTAATATAAAAAGTATTCAGAATAAATCTAAGAATGGGTATCTGTCACTATATTTTTCCATAATGTATTTTTTTATCTCTTCCTGTTCAGATTTCATTAGATTCAAAATTATATCATTGATCACTTTGTTCCAGTTTTTCAGTCATTTTTTATTTCAGTATAATCTAGTTCTCCTCCATATCTTCTATATTTTGTCTCTACAATTTATCTAGGAGAGTGCTTCAATTTTTTTTCTCATCAGTAATTAAATATTTTGGAATGATAATTGCATTCTTTTCTGTATCAATTGTAGATTTTAATTTTGTACTTACATTATTGGATTTACTGTAATCTGTTTATCTCAGACATTTCTTTTTGTTTCAGTCCCTTGCTTTTTATTATTATTATCTTTTCCTTTAACTTTCTGCTACTCTTTTATAACATATTTTTAACATAATCTATTTATTTTTGCATTCTATGAACTTCAGAAATCAGGTAATTTTCTAATATACTCTTTTGTGTGTACCCATATTCAGAAGCATATTATTTTCCTAAGCCATTAAGATAAAATTTATTTTCCTTTTCTTGAAGGAACTATATTTTAGAACCATGTTATCTATTTTCCAATTGTTTTTGTACCTTAAAAGGCAAATCCGCTATTTGCTAATAATTAAGGTATATTGGTTACCTTTGTTTCTACTCAGATGATTTACTCAAACCTTCAGCTCAAAGGCAGGGTGATGTTATGTCTTATGATCTGTTTCTCAGTATCTATGACTCCTTCATCTACATGTTCTAGATCAGTGATCCTCAACCTTTTTGGCACCAAGAACCAGTGCTCTTATGAGAATCTAATGCCTGATAATCTGTAAGTGGAACTGCAGTGGTGATGCTAGTGCTGGGGAGTGGCTGCAAATACATATGTAGCTTCACTCACTGGCCCACTCCTCACCTCCTTCTCTGCAGCCTGGTTTCTAACAGGCCATGGACCAGTGCCAGTCTGCGTCCCGGAATTTGAGAACCCCTATTCTAGATGATGTGGTGTTTTCTTCTAATCAAAATACCAATTTGCATTTTCACCAGCAGTGTATACTTTTTTTTTTCTCTTCCTGTTCACGTACAATCTCTCCAACACTCATTATTACTTGTCTTGTTGGTATTAGCCATTCTTATAAGTGTGAGGTACTATCTCATTGTGGTTTTGATTTGCATTTCATGAATAGCTAGTGACTCTGAGCATCTTTTCATATATCTGTTGGTTATTTGTATATTTTCCTGGGAGAAGTGTCTGTTCAGGTCATCTGCCCTTTTTTAACTAGAATTGTTTATTTTTTGTTGTTGAGTTGTATGAGTTCTTTATATATTTTGGATATTAACCCCTTATTGGAGGTGTCGTTTGAAAATATCTTTTCTCATTTGGTCAGTTGACTTTTTTTTTATTGTTCATGGTTTCTTTTGCTGTGCAGAAGCTTTTATATTTGACATAGTCTTATTCACTTATTTTTGCTTTTATTTTTCTTGCCTTTGAGGTCAAATTCATAAAGTTCTCTCTAAGACCAAGGTCTATAAGTTTAGTACCTATGTTTTTTTTCCAGGAATTTTATTATTTCACATCATATATTTGGTTCATATTGAGTTAATTTTAGTGACAGATAGCAGTCTAGTTTCATTCTTTTGTAGGTGTCTCTCCAATTCTCCAGCACCATTTATTGAAGAGGCTTTCATGTATTTGGCTCCTGTGAATGCTTTTGGCTCCTTTGTAGAAAAATATTTGCCCATATATTTGTGAGTTTATTTCTGGACTCTCAGTTCTGCTCAATTGGTCTGTGTCTGTTTCTTCTGCTAGTACCATCCTGTTTTGATTATTGTTGCTTTGTAGTATAATTTGAAGTCAGGCAGTGTGCAGACCACTAGCTTTATTCTATTTTCTTAAGATTGCTTTAGCCATTTGCATATTTTGTGGTTCCATACAAATCCGATGTTTTTTTTTGTTTGTTTCTTTTTTTGTTTGTTTGTTTTATTTCTTTTAAAATGCTATTGAGGGTTCGATAGGGGTTACATTAAATCTGTGTATTGCTTTTAGTAACTATGTTGATTCTTCCAAACCATGGACATGGCATATATTTTCATTTCTTTATGTCATCTTCAATTTCTTTTAATAATATCTTATACTTTTCAGTGTATAGGTCCTTCACATCTTTCGTTAAATTGATTCCTAGGTATTTTATTCTTTTTGCTAAAGTTACAAGAGAAATTTCTGTTTGTTTGTTTTGATTTCCTTTTCTGAAATTTCATTGTTAATATATAGCAACACAATGAATTTTTGTACATTGATTTTGTATTCTGTTACTTTACTTGTTCCTATGATATACTGGGTTTTTTTTTTCTTTTCTTTTTTTGTTTTTGTTTTTTTTTTGGTTTACTGAAAACTATAATTCTTTTTTTTTCCTCTGCCACATTCACTATTTGGGAACTATATCTCCCAAGGTAAAAAGAACTTCTGCCAGTTTTCATCTCCTAAATTTACAGCCAGATTGTTCAATTCCTTTCCTGGATAGTTGAAGAAAGAAATATGTATTTTTAAAAAATATATAGTACAAATTTATTAACTATGGTTACTGTGTTATATATTACATCGCCTTATTCATTTTTTAACTGGAAGTTTATAACTTTTTATCACCCATTTTGCTCATGCTTCACACATCTTCCTTCACCCTAAAGAAAAAATAAATATTAAAAGCCATTGTCTGGGAAAGAGAGTTTAGGTACTATTTAAGAAGTAACACTTATACAATAATGGATGACTACTGGATTTGTTATTCATATGGACTTACTATTTCTGAAGTAGAGAATAAAAAATGGGGTTAGGAAAACAATATATGTTAACCTGTTCCTTACATGTTTACTCTGTTTTCCTTGACTAAACATCCCTGTTTTGGTTGTGTTTCTTATCCCAGCCCATTGGCCTTGTAATTACAGGACATCTCTCCTTAATGTTGGGAGAAAGTTTTCCATTACTGGAATTTAGTGGTGGCTTGAATTTTCACCTCATGTTTCCCCTAAGTTTTTAAAAATCATTTTGTAGGAGACACTGAATTAGAAACTTTCATCAGGAACTAATTAAATCATTTTCCCCAGTCTTTTAAATATTTCAGACATAAAATCTCTTTCCTTGGTTCTTTAGTTCTATTTTGACATAAAGAATATATATACATATATATACTTTTAATGAAATGCTGTAGTTTTATTGCCTCTAAATTTTAATACTATCAGGCCAGTCTTCAAAATGATTTACCTAAACTTTTCTCTCTTAGTGCCAAATGAATTGCCTTTATCTCTTCTTCTGAAGTTTTTAACTAATGTCTGCCTTTTACATTAGAAAACATAGAAAAGCAAAGACATATCCAGAAACTGAAATCAAAAGGCCTTCGTTTACTAATAAAATATTGCTTTTGAGAAAACTTTACATTTGCCCTAAGGAAAATAGTCTCTCCTATATATATTACTTTATCAGAGCAGAGGAGAATCTAAAAGCACATTTTCTCAAAAGAGAAAAAACATTAAATAGTGCTTTATTTAAAAATGTGAAACAAAGATGGGCTTGACTTATATGAACTTTATGAAAGTCTATGGAATAAATTGAATGATTTGTGCTGAAGTTTATTTATATTTCTACTATAAAAATACAATATAAACACATTAATACATGTTTTTCTTTTCAACATTAAAAATAACTCTATGTTTTGTTAACATTAAAATTACTAATGCTATATGTGGATTGTATTTACAGAGGAAAGGGGCCTGGAATAGAGGAGCTAGCTGGGTATTAAAAAAGTACATGGACTTTGGCATCAGAAATATTTGACTTTGAATATGGGTTTTGCCACTTATGTTATCTTGAAAAGTCATTTAACTCCCTGACTTCAGTTTCTTCATCCACTAAATTAATACTACATACTACAAGATGTTATGGCAACAGTAGCACATAGCTAAGCAATAGTAGGAACTCAGAATATAACTTATATGCTCATTGCTCAAGCTTATTGTGGTCAGATCCACCTGTTAAAATTTTTAAAAAATATTCACAGACCCAAGTACAATCAGAATGAGATTATCAGGATTATTTTAAAAGCTTGTCCTGTGAGAACTAGCAATATTCATCCTAGGAAAGAAAGTGCTTAGTGCAGGAAAGCTAGCTTCAGAAATCTTAAAAAAAAATGATTTTGGAAATATCATTTTCCTCTCTTGATCTGTTTGGGAATATGGGAATTATAAAAATTGAGCTTTGAACATTATATAAAGAAACTGAATATTTTTACATAGCAGACTTGATGACAAATTGTGAACCTATTCATACTCTAAAAATTATACAATTATAATAACATAATTAGATACATATTACAGAAACTATAATTTGAGTAGGAAAAGTAAAAAAAAATAAAATCTGTAGTTTTGAGAAAGAGGACAAATGATTGACTAAGGTCCTAAAAGAGGTAAGAATGTTTGGAATTAAGAATACTGGAAAAGGATTAATATGGAAATAAATAGAAATTTCTTACAAAGAGAAAGTAGAAGAGAGGGAGACTGAATATATTTTTAAAAAATTAAAGTGGAAAGACAAGAAATTAATGAACTTCATATCTAATGGTAACAGTTCGTTCAATCAAGTAGGAAGCTCATTATATACGCATTATTACAGTATGGGATAGGCAATAATATGTCATTGCCATATTGCAGATGAGAAAACTGAGGATCAAAAAGGTCAAGTAATTTCTTGAAGTCACACATTTAGTAGAGCAAAGATTTAGACTCAGAGTTATTTTATGTCATAATTTAAACTTTTAACCATTATACACTTTATAGCAGATAGATATTTTTTTTCAATCTACTATTTGACACTGACATTTTAACTTCTCAGATATTTTGGCTTTATATTTATGGGTACCATCAATTTAACCAACAATTTAACAGATGTAAAATTTTCAAGAAAATTCCTTGACCAATTTTCTATCAGATTCTCTTAAAATGTTTGCAAATGTTTTCATCTTTATTTTAATTTTAATGAATTCCTTTAATGGAGATCTATCAATTTTTATGTAAATAGTATAATGGAAATTTAGTTGTTTAAATTTTTAAATTCTTGTCTAATTACATAGATTATAGATTATGACAATTTGCATTTTCAAGTGTAGCCATTAATGCTAACAGAATCAATTTTCCTAGGTTACAAATCGCAGATCTAAATTTTATCCTGAAGTTTATTTTGTTCTGAAAATGTCTCTAATATCTATATTTCTCAGGATCAATATTTATGATATTAAGGATATTAATAAGATGTAATACTTCAGTAAATTCTTAATCTATCATAAGGTTTATTATGGTTTTAGTTATTATCACTTTTGTTTCATGTTACTTATTTTTAGCATGTCTAATTTTTTCCTCATGATTTAATCAAACTATCATTGCATCAAAATGGCTAAATCGAAACATCTTGCTTATGTTTCTCTGTTATCAAACATTGCGGTTATATCTGAAAATTTTAAGAAAGTAGAGAAGGAACAACTACTACAACAGATGTAAGAATGGATCAATTGGAGACTATAAAAATTTGCTGATTACTGTTAAGGAAATACCTTTCAAAGTGAGCATAGCATTTTGCCAAATATATTTGTACACATATAACCCTTTTTTTTCACATATTAAGAATATTAAACAGTGTTGCAACAACAATAATAAGCAGTGTTTTTTTTAGCTCCTTCATGTCACTATACTATAGCTAACTTCCTATAATGTACCACCTTCCTCTTTACCTATAGCTTACATACCCTTCACCCATGTTGTTTTTATCTGGAAGAAAAGTGTTTCAGTACCACTCACAATCTTAGCTACCACTCTATGTCTATCTATCATTTTAATGGCTTGTTCCTCATGTTCCCTCTTTGATATCTACTGCTAGACTTCTACTACTTGTGCCAATTTTTAAAAATAACAGCTTTATCGATATATAAGTCATCTACCATAAAATTCACCTTTTTAAAGTGTATAGCTCAGTGGTTTCTAATATATTTACAGAGTTGTGCAGCCATCACCACAATCAATTTTAGAACATTTCTTCACCTCAAAAAGGTACTACTAACCCATTAACAGTCACTCTCCATTCTCCCCAACCTGCTCAGACATGGGCAACCATTACTTTTTGTACATACAGATTTGACTATTGTAAATATTTCATAAAAATCGAACTATATAATGTACAGTCCTTTGTAACTGGCTTCTTTTATGAAGCATAATGTTTTCATGTTTCCTCTATGTTGCAGCATGTATCAGTACTTCACATCTTTTTATTGCCAAATAATGTTACATTATATGTTCCTACCACATTTTTGTTTATTCATCAATTGATGGACACTTAGGTAGGTTCCTCTTTTTGACTATTATGAATAATGCAGTTGTGAACATTTGTGTACATGTTTTAAAAGATAAGTTTTTACTGGCATTCAATTCGAAAGATGTGTTTCCTGGAATGAATGAGATGAGAGAAATGAATTTATGCCTCCATCATAGATGTTACTTGAACTAAAATTTCCACAGCATTTCTAAGAGACAGATTTTATTTCCAATTTTCCAATTCTGCATTTTAGTAATTAAGTTGTAAACCAAGTTGTACATATAATGATTACAACTGGGACTTGAAAGCAAGTCTTCTCTGTGATTAAGCTTATCCACAGTGTTTAAATCCAAGCACGGATTTGTAAGGACCAGTGTGTATGTGTTTCTCCAGAAATAGTATTCATTCCTCTTGGATCAATAACCTGATTTTATGATTAAACATAGGCAGATGAACACAATAGAAATTATAGACAATTGAAGATTTCTAGGATGCTAACAAAAGCATATTGGAAATAATTCACTCTGGTTTTTATCTAGTTAATAATGAAATCAGGATTTGGCTTAAAGGGAAAGAGGGAATGGATCAATGGAAGGTTTATAATGATACCAAATAATATTTTTGTTAGAAATAAATATAAAGAAAATATTGAAATCCAAGAGGAAATTATGAGGAAGATTGTGTGTTTAACACCTTAGAAAGAACACAGTTCATTACTATTTCATAGTACTTTTTTAAACCAAGGAATTATGTACTTAGATCAGAAAACAGTAAGGCAAAAAAACCCAAAAAAACAAAAAACCTTATACTGAGTAGATGCTTTGGCATCTTTGTAAACACTCGCTTATTTTTTTTTTTTTTTGTGGTAAAGAACATAGGGTCATATACAACATCAGAGCAGTTTGTACAGTGTAATCCTGTGTTTGATCAAAATAAAATGAATGATGCTACTATGCATCCATTTGAGAATCAGAAATTAACACAAAGCCATAATAATAGTTCTTATTTTAATAATTTCATAGTAGTAATTTTTATGTGTTAGTGTAAAGATACATTAGTGAAAATGACAAGAATTTACACATACATATATAATCAATATCGTCTTATGAGAATGTAAATTATTGACTGCTTATATGACCAAGTGTGGACACCAATGTCCTGGGACTCAGTTCTGTGACTGTTGCTACCTTTTTAAGCTCAGATGATAATAAATAATAGCAGAAGGTCAAACAGCTGGGGAATCAGCATGCAGAGAGAATAAGAGTAAAGCTGTAAAATGAATTTACAAATGTTACTAGAGGACTTGCTGAGAAGGCCAAGATCCAATGTACTCTACTAAATATAAGCTATTTGAAAAACATCTACAAACTGTTCTACTAAATATAAGTTATTTGAAAAAATATCTACAGACAATTAAACATTATTTTGAACATACTTCTCCTGCTTCCTACCTTTCTCCCTTATTTTCTCTGACATATAAGGTAAAAATCATTGAGTAAATATGATTCATACCTTCTGGATTTACTAGGTTAGAAAAATGGAACACACAATATTTTATATCCTAATATGCTCACTATCTATGAACATTGCACATTGAAATGGTGATAATGTGCATTCGGGTTTAAAAAGTAGGTAACAAAATTGTGTGTTTTTGAGTATTTCTTTGTGAGAAGGCAGACTCCTGGGATTACTGAATTTTACACAAAGTAGAAACAATTTTTTTTTTAGCTAAGCAGGAGGATTTCTAAGGCCTCATTAAGTTACATCAATCTGCCATTATATTTTTTAAATTTACATTTTAATAGCAGTCATATAATTACTGTAGTAACTGCCAACAATCAGATTACATTCTTGTTCTGTCATGTTAACATTATATATTGCAAGAATAAAAACAATTTTTAAAGAACATTAATTCTGTCCTTCAAAACAGGATTTCTTCTATGTCTTTCCTAGTGCCTTATGAGAGTAGGTGGTCAAAGCATATTTTTTTATCAATGGGGGATATGAACAATATAGTAAAGCCAGAGAGCAAATGTTGTGATTTGACCACCTTCTTTAATAGCACCAGCTATTAAGACAAAAAACATTTGGAGAGAAAAAAGTTTGTGATATTGCCTAAATGTAATACCAATGTTAAGGAATGGTAGGCTATTCTGGATGTATGTACATTTTTCTCTATTTGGGATAAAAGACTTTTATAGCAAAATGGAATATAAAACAAAAAAATAATTATTTCAAATATATATTCTGAAACACCATATATATGAATTGTGGGTTAAATGGTACTGAAAAAGTAGATATATCCTGAACAGTCAGGAAATATTTTTAGTCCTTTCTTCATGTGATATATACTGGTAGTAGATTTTATCATTTTCTGGTCTCACAAGGTCCTAATGATTCAGATTTCTCTTCTACATTATAATCCACATGATCACCTAGGACATTATCTTTCTTTATGACCTAAAAGTATTTTGGAACAATGAAGTTAAATGCTCACGTAGGTAATTAAAATGAGATTTACCAAAATCACAGGGCACACACTCTACTTCTTCTGGGTGATAAATGGGCAGTAATCAGTTGAATGAGTTGAACAGATGAAGTAGATCATCAGTACAGGCATCAAATGACACTCACTCAAATGTAAGGAAAAAGCTTCAGATTTTGGTCCTGCTTTCAAATAGCCCTTTGGTTCTCACGAAAAATGGTAAAAGGGGTTGAGTAGGGAGATTCTCAATGCTGACTCTCTGGTCTTGCCAGATGGACAGACCTCATCTCCAGCCTCAGAAACTCCGGTGAAGGTCTAGGTCACTCAGCTCCTTTGTCAGAATTAAGGAAAAATTAGATCATCTAATGAGTTTGGCTAATTTATTTAGTCTTTAATTATCTTCCAAATGTATTGTTTCGACAAATTTAATGTGCTACATTATTTGTTCTTGATTCTTAAATACTTTTTCTTTTTTCAAATAAACTCAGTTTATCTATTTATTTTACATTTAATGTTTAGAAATATTTCTAATCTAAGCTTCAAAGCCTATTTTTAAAACTAAAAACTAAGCATTAACTTTTTCTCATTGAGTATATGCTATAAAACTTGATTATGTATGTAGCCACATATGTGCTTTTGACAAACAAAGAAAAAGATCAATTACCAGGAAGTAAAAACATATATTAAAATTTTATACATGCATAGGTACTATGCTTGCACTGGAGATTTATTAAAAAGGAGGACACTGAGTATTCCTGCTCTCACAGAGCTTATGGTCTAGTAATACAGAAGGCCTGATATAGCATTCTAGGATACCAGGTCCAGCTGTGATATTTACCATTAAAGTTAATTGAGCTTAATGATTATTTTGAAAAATCTTGGAAAACTTTGTTCCAGTAAGCTCATCCTTTGGCATCCAGATGCTAAAAGGGTTTTATTCTATCATACTGAGGCATACAGAGACACCTAAAAGAAAACTTTTAATTCTGAAAATCTGTTCCTTTAGACTTTTTTCAGAATAAGAATTTTTATTCATTGCTATTGCTTATTAAGAATAAAGCTTTTGATGAACTGGTAAATTTTGGGGAAGGCTTATTTTCCTCCATACTATTGGTCATTGTTCCAAGATTTAAATTTCATAAAAGAACAGCCATCTGCAACAGTCTTTGCTACTTAGATTGTATAGTTTTAATATCCATTTTAGTACTGCAATTTTGTAGATAGCCTAGATGACAAATTATAATTTTGCCTTTTATGTGGTTTTATAGTCAAGACTATTGAATCATTCAAATTTGGCATTACAATGGCCCTGGTAAGTCAGGGCACATGACTATACATTACATTAACAGAGGAAAACATTGAATACAAGTTCTATTCATAACATGTGGCTGGTAATTCATGGCCAGAAGAAATAAAAGTGTTTTAGAAAAATGCAGAACAGTTTTTTTTTCTTAAATTAATTTTTCCTTATTTATTCATTCAAAAAATATTACTAGGTGTCTATAATGTACCTGTCTCTGTCATGAGATCTAAGGATAAAGCAGTGAATAATCCCTTACTTTTGAGCTCATATTATAATGTGGGAGGCAGATATTAAATTGAATTAAATATATTCATCAAATACTTATACATTTTTGAACCAAAAGAAGACAGGACAAAGGAACGGGCTATAATAGAAGCAAGTGGTGCTGTTTTAAATCTTATGGTCAGTAAAGTATTCTTTAAGAATGTAGAATTTGATTTAAAACTCCATGGCATAAGGAGAGCTGAGTAATAAATGTTCCAGAAAAAGAGACAGCAAGTGCAAAGGCCCTGAGCTAGAAGCATGCCTAATGAATTAAGAAAAAGCAAGAAGGCCAGTGTAGCTGGAGAGAGCCAGCAAAGAGAAAATGGGTCTTGCCACCATAGCAAATACTTTATATTTATTCTAAGCATGATTAAAAGCTACTGTGCGGTTTAGGACAAAAGTGTGAAAGGATTATTCTGCTTCCTGCATGAAGAAGAGACAAAAGGAAAATAAAATAGAAAAAGAAAGCCATTTAGACGTACCATAGCTTACGGTGTCACCTTACATTAATTTAGGAATGCAGTACGTACTGTGAAAGTACAGAAATAAGAAAGCATCTTATTTCAAATTGGCCTATCAGAATGAAGTTCATGAGCTGTCAGTGACAATTAAATAAACCAGCATAATTATTCATTCAAAGTGAGTCAAGGATTTGTATTACAGTAGATGATCTGGAACAAGATGCCTTAGGAAAATAAGCTCAAAAATTATTAGTTTTTAATTACTAGTTGAAATTGCAAATCATAATATTTTCCCCAAAGATGTCTTGAACAACAATACGGAATGGTCAAGAGATATCCCGTTATTCTTCATTGAGGAGAATACTTAAATTCTGAGCATCTGATCAGGAAAAAAAAAAATACACACACACACACACACACATACACACATACATATATATGTATATATATATATGGGTATATATACATATATACATGTATATATACACATACATATATATATATATACACATACATATATATATATATATATATATAAAATAATTTACAAGTGCCTGTCTTATATACCCGTAGTGTCAGTTTTCAAGCCCAATGGCCAGTTAAAACTAAGAAGCTATCACTTATACTATAACCAGTGTGGCAGACAATTATTTCCATGCAGTCATTTATCAAACATACCTTTATTCAGGAAAAAAAAAGTCATCAGATAACTGACTTTTAAATACAGTGCTAGATGTTGGAAATGTAATATTTCCCATCTTCAGAGAGTTTATTCTTTTCATATTTCATCGCATCATTCTGCATTGCAGGTATCACCTACTAAATCATCATTCATGGGGTTTAAATTACTTTACCTATCTATAACTTATCATCCTTAAATTGAGGATAAGAATTTCAGCTAGTCACATGGTAGTTGTAATGATAAAGTGAGTTAGAACATGCACCTCCAGAAATGCTAGCCCATGCTTATAACTACTATTCATAACACAGTGCTTATAGAGAATTAAAATTTTTTACACACCTCATCCCTCACCCCTCACCACTCACCCCTCACTTTATAGTCAAAGTTTTGTTGTTTCTGCATTAGAACATGATACACAATAAAATTACAAAGTGACAGAAATTAATTTAATGCCAATGAAGAATTCAAAATGATCTACTACTAGCTCTGAGATATTGCCTATACCATGTGTGACAAACATCTTTAGAAATTTTCAAAATTATAAACTCATGGTCTAATTACATCATTCTACATGATGCAGTTGTCTTTTGTTGCATTTATGTATGTTGTCTAGAAGAGCAATACCAAATGCTAATTCTTTGATCATATATAATTGAAGATAAATTTTGAAAGACTGATGTTAGAAGACTTTTGTAACCCATGTCTTCAGTATGATCAAATATTTCTGTGTATCAGGTTGATGTATTTCTTTAATAGAGTTTTTAAAGGGTCCCAGTGTAAAAAGTATTGCTGGAATTTAAGCTTTTAATAAAACACCTACTGAGTTATGTCATGCAACAACAGCCAAAAGGTGGATATGAAGCAGCAAAACTAGTCCTATTTTCTCTATGAAGCTGCAGTAACGGTGTCCAGGGATGCTTATGCAGTGGCACCTGGTGCCAGATCCAGATGAAGTTTTCATTGAGCAGGAGAATTGAAACAATAGATAACCAATTGAGGGGAAAAATTGAACTCTAAAATAACCTTCGTGAAGAAACAGATATCCTTCTGAGCCAAAGATATACCTTAAAAGTTGTTTGGCTTGTTAAAGAGCTTATATCGCCTTCTAATGTATGGAAATACACATTAGATAGATCTAAAGAAAATTATAACACATTCAAGCACAGAAACAGAAATGACAATATCCCCAAAGGCCTCCTTTTGACATGGGCTGTCAAAAAGGAGACTTGAAGTTATTGAAATTACCACTTAAGTCAACAGAGTCTTGAGCAGTGGAAGATAAACTCTGAAGTTAAAGATCTCATCTCAGTCTGAGACTCTTTTATTCTCCTGTTAACAGCAATCTGTTACCTACTTTCTTTCCAGAACATCATTCCTTTGTATCTGTTTCTAGAACCTCGGAGCCATTAGCTTCAAAATTAACTTCCCAAAATTCTGTCCTTGGGATGATCTATGGTCACTTTCATACCCACTTTGTATTTCTAAATTATGCAGGAATTCTGTAATTTTGTAGTTGTTTCTGAGAAACATAATACAACATTTCACTTTTTTTTTTTTCCCAAGCTATTCATGAAATAAGCTTTTGTGAGCCAGATCCAAAATAAAGTTTTTATTTTTTTACAAGAATTTGGTTTTGTTCATTTGTTGGACCATCTTTTCAATCAAGTGACTTTAGATTTCAGTCAGCAATATCATAGCCACATTGAGTCTTTCCCATCAAATTAATAAAATGCTGTTCCTCCAGGATATTGAAGAGAAGCAGACTGTGTCTGTGGCTAATGCATTTATTTCCCAGACTTCAAGGAACTTTAGCTTCTTAAACTGAATCTCATTAGAAAAACAATGTACAATATTGTTTTTGTATTGCCATTATTTCTAATTCAATGCATATTTAATGCTATTTCCGGTTACCTTGACTTTCCTTAGAGAATTTTATGTATAAGAACATTACTAGAAATGATAGAGGAGAATACAGCACATTTTAAAAATTAATAAGCACAATAGTGACACACATACATGTGTGCATGTGCACACGCACACACACACACACACACACACACACACACACACACACACCATGACTCCTAAAGAATAATCATTGAAATTTATTAACCAACAACATTCTTAAAGATAGAAAACACTAACACATTTATAATGAGTAATTAAATGCATGAACACATTTTCTATCTATAAAGATATAATATAATGGAAATCATAGTTTTATTTGCAAAAATGATCTTCAGATTATTTTGGCCAAGTTGTATGCAACATATGGAGAATTGTTTTCATGAAAGCATTGGCTGATGAATGTCTCTTGACCTGGAATTCATGTTTATTATTGAATTAACTGTATGATGCATGCCTTGCTACTATACATAATCTGCCAAAAGCATTGATTGTTTCATGCTAAGGGTTCAAGAAGCTTTATACAAGAATCGATATTGATTTTTGCAGGTGCAATCTAGAGGAAATTTCCTGATTATGAAAAACTGTTTTTCAAAGTGGCCCACAAAGCTCCTAGTTTCATCTAATATTTTGGCTGCAATAATTTCAGCTCAGTACCAGTTATTTGCAGAACATTGGCTGGCAGAGATCATTGCTTCTAACAGTGGGTTTGCATTTATCTCAGTTTTGTTTAAAATACTCATGAACTAGAAATGTATTTATGCTTTCAATGTCCCTCAAATAGATAGCCAAGCTGGAAAGAGGGTGCAGATTAATTAGAATGACCTGTGGTGCTCAACCTGTCATTTCATGAATAAATACAGGAGTGACTCTTCTGAAATTACTAATCAGGTGTCTTAACTGTCTTCAATATATGTTCATATTCCAGACAATAAAAAGTATGAAAATCATCTTTCTTTACTTATTTGTACCATAGTCTTCATCATGACTGGTACTTGCCCAGTGAAGATTCCATCTATGAAAATAAAGGTCATGTAAAATAAAGGATATAAGACTCAGACTACAGATGGACATGTGTGCCATTCTAGCCAATGGAAAGATTGACTTCTGAAAATGTCTTTATGATGAAGTTCAGTTACCTCATCTCTAAAGGAATGACAACCAAAATCTAGGGAAAGAAATTGTAATTCTTATCTATCTAAGTTACACTGAAATAAAAGAGGATAATAAATGAATATGAATAATGATGATGATTATGTTATAATAATAATATAGTAATTATTATTAATAATATAATAATGTTTTTAACTCTGAGCCTTAGTACAGTGGAATTGCTAGTATGAGGTCCTGCAGTTCCAAGGCAATGTTAAATGACAAATGCTTGATTTATAAGGTGCAGGGGACTGGGGTACATGAACAAGCTGAGGTTTCAGAAGTAAAGTCTCGATGACAGGGTCTATACACCCTGCTTGCCTTGGATTAGACCAAAAGACTTTAACCTTACAAACACTGATATCTCTCCAGGAATTTGGCATAAATTTCCCTGAGATTAAGAAGACTTAAAGTTGTAACATAAATTTATCTCTTCTTGACACCCAACATTTGTAATGGGTTTAATTATAGCTAAGTCAGTAGCCTGAGAATTGCATTTTCATGTTTCCTTTAGCTTTTAGAGTCATAGTGCTTTGTGAAGTACTGGACATTTGCTAGTTTCTAAAGCTATTTGAAAAATATTTGGAACATTAGAGTTTTTAAGAGTAGAAAAGAGAAAATAATTTTTAGGTGGAAATAAAACCATAGGTTCTTCATAATAGCATAATATATTAAAAATATGTGTAAATTTGAACTTCTTTTTATATGGCTATTTGGACCTTTGCTGAAAAGTATGTTTTTTATATCATCTGTCTTGATAAATATTTGTTTAATTTTTATCTAGTGTACTATATAAGAAAAACAATGTATTTGTTTAATTCTTTAAAACAAAATTCAAGCTTTTCTTAAATATTCTGGTCTTTATATTCCTTGAGATCAGTCTTACTGCTAACAGATTTATTTAGTTTTATTTAAATGAATTATTGTAAACTATAGACATTTTAATAGTTATAAGCAAATTAATAGTTATTAAATTAATAGTTATAAGTAAATTGTAACAGCTAAAATTACAAAATTCAAAGTATCAAAAGTTATTGATATGTAGAACTATCTACCATGGCATATGTGTAAATATGTGCTATTTGAAAACTGGAAACCAAAGATGTCAAAGTAGAAATTAACCTGAGCTCAAACATCATAATGGTGACTATGAGTCTAATGCCGCTTCCATCTTTATGCAACGTATTCTAAGGACATATTTTAAAATATACAGGTCATCCTGAGTGAAAGATTTTTTGTGTTTCAATGATCCATTTCTTATTTGTGAGGATTTGACTACTGATGCATTAAAATCAGAAGGGGAGCATCTTTAAATACTTTTGAAGACATAGTAATTAAGGATAGTTAAGTGTAGGCAGTGGTTAACATGTTCTTAGAATTAAGGTACTCTGAAAAATGATTCTCTTTTAAGGGCATTATCAAATACAGAATTGATTAAGCAATCAAACTCCCTCTAGTTTCAGAGCAAAATGTTAGCCATTCTGCCACTCACTCTTTCTTTTATTATACCTCATTATTGTCTCTTTAGATTCTTTCTTTCTGTTCCGAATGATTTCCTGCCTTATAGTCATCTCTAAGGATCATAGTGGAAGGGTAAAGAATTAATTAAAGTTCTAATGGTGCAATTAGTAGTAAGTGTGAACTGTTAAAGCATTTTCTCAGATGTTTTATAGCTTCTGAGACATCATCTTCACCTCAGACGATGAATACTGACCACCTGTTATCTATTACCATAATATTATACAAGCAGACTGACAGAAAGCAATCCAGTCCCCAGTGATTGGACTACTGAAACAATTGACAGACAGTTTCCACAAAGGTAAACTGTGAAAGATAAATGAAATTATAAATAGAAACTCAGGCAGGTGTTAAATGGAGAAATACTATTAAAACAATCCAGAAGTTGTAAAATGAATGTACTGTTTATGCATATTTTATGGTATCCAGTTTGTTTCAGCGTTTCAAGATAGTAACTCAAATACTATTCATTATTTTATGTCATGCATTTGTAAATACCTGTATGAGCTCAAAATTCAAGTCAAGAAGCATACTGCGCTTAGTAAAATAAACGTTTGTTATAAAAAGTTTTTGGTGCTAAACCAGACTTGATTGAAAATATGAGAGTGGTCATGCTTTCTCTTTAACCTGATGAAACTTAGAAAATAAGTTAACTTAGAAGGAAAAGCTTAAATTACAGATTTCATCTAATTAAGTCTATTTGTTGCTACAATGTCCTACAAGATTTCTTGTGAGTGCTGAATAACACTGAATTTCTAATATAACTTCTTAAATTATTGATTTGTTGCTTGTCTGTTCTCTAGGAAAGTCAGATGAAGATCAGTATGACAGTATTTATAGGCTGCATCTCATCTGTGGAATGTAATCCATCTTCGTTAAGTTCAGTAAAAGTGATAGATGGCGTTTGGCAGTGTAATGATGTGATCACTCTACCAGCGCCTCTTTAAATCATAAGCTGTTGCTTTCTGTTGTGTAGATATTTAATCAGTTACACAACCCATTACTGATTTAATTCAGAATGTCAGTGGCAGGTGAATAATGTGAGTATTTGTATATTAATATCATATTGTATTAATGCTCCCTTATTTAAGTGTACTATTCCTTTGAAAATCATAAACTGTTGCTTCGTGGGTAGAATAAATTTAACAGAGATGTTAGACATCTAACATCTTCTGTGTTTTAATTCAATGTGTCAATGAAAAAATATTTTTTTATATCTCTGTTTGTGCTTTCTTGATACAATAGATTATTTTTATAATATCAGTACTTTCTGTGAGTAGTAAAAACTATATTTATACCCCATGTATATACGTTCTAATTGTCAAATTACAATAGAGAAATATAAATTTGAGAAAATAATGAGAGCAACAAGTTTAAATATAGAAAGTAGAAAACCTAGCAACTGTTTCATGGAGATATACTGTTAAAAGAATCCCAATAGTTCATCAACATACCTATTTTTTTAAATTTTATGTTAATTTTAGACTATAGGATGATTTTCCTATATAAAAAATCTGATTCACCATTTTTAACCCCTTTCTCATTTAGGAAAAAAAAAAAAGGGCAGCTGGTTGCCAGTGTTGCTTTAACATCACATGTAGGAATGCTACATTTTCTAGCATCTAACATTTTCAGTAATCAAGAATTACTATATTTTGTAAATAGAGAAACCACTACTAAAAACAGAATTCTATAAATAGAATGATGTCATTTGTTTCCAAAGACTATCAATATACTAGAGCAATGCAGAAATTATAATAAAAATGAGATATTTCATGGCAAATTTGGGGGGGTAAGGTTAGGACTGTAATCTATGAGTTATATCAGGGTAAACAATGCAGCTGCAAGCACCAGCGGTGAGTATTCTTGGAGCAAAAGGCAGAATATGAATTAACTTGATTGTAGGAGAGAAATAAATTGAATAAGTACTATTTATAGTTCACATTTCTGCTCTCAAAAAGTGCTATTCATACCTCATAATAAAACTATTTATAATCAATTTTTTTTCCTTATGAAAACTTGGTTGCATCACTGTCTCTTGAAGATTTTCACACTAATTTTGGAGAATCTTATGTTGATCCCAAACTTAGAAACTTAGAATAAACATTCATAGAAAAGCTTGAACACACCTTTAAATGAAGTTTAATAATTCCACATAATTAAGGGATTTAAAAAATACATTAGCAGACTAATGCATAATTTCTGTCAAAATTTCTTTCTTCTAGACATTGAAGCAAAGATGATAATTGTATCATTTCCTAAAAGAGGTCTCTAAGCCTTCTGGGAGCTCCTTTTAGGAGGTCTATAGTACTATTAACCAAAGCATATAAACGTCACTGATTGATCAACTGAAAAATTTCCTACTTAATCTCATTGAACTTTACAGAATTCATCCTCGTGTCCTCTCTTATGTCATTTTTGATGACACCATGTTCCATTTTTGCCATTTCTGTGACTAATTTATTTCCTGCCCCTGCCAAATACTACTATATATGTGGATATATGTATACATCCACATACATAGATGCATGTATATATGTAATACACATGCACATCAGATTCTAAATTATTATCAATAAAATCTTGTCAAATTGCAAAATAAATCCATACTACAATTATGTAAAATATTCAGTTTTCAGATACTTGAGAAGTGATTTATCAGAAGGACAGGAATCAGGTCACAGATCTGCATTTGGTCATTTATGCTCATTTCCATCAGAATAGCTATTTAGATGTTTTTGGATAGCCCTTTTACAAACAGAAAATAGTAATTTCCTCACCCACATCACTATATCTTTAGATTTTCATTTTGTTAAGATATTTAAACTCCACCCCCCGATTCTAACTTAAATTTATAAGACTGCTATTTCAGCTCTGTTTGAGGGGGCTGTTTTCTTATCACCTCACCACCTTCCAGCTTCTACCTTTTCTCCAGCATTTCCTGACCTCAATCTCATCAACAAGAAAATATAATTTTATAGTTTTTGTTTTTGTTTTATTTTTTTGAAAATTACTCTTTGAGCAGTAGAAGGGTTGTATTTCTTTAGTTTTTCTGTCCTGAATATGAGCAGATTTTCTGTTCTTTTTAGTTTTTTTTCTTTGTTTTTCTAACTTGTTCTGTCATGACACAAACAAATATTTTTTCTTTGTCTTCTACAAGGCACATCTTTGTTTCTTATTTTCTCAACTCTTACTGTCTAAGAGAAAAGGTAAATGATTATTGATTTTTTCAGTCTTATTCAATCTACTGTCATGTAATTCTTTCTACTCTCCCTCAGAAAGCCTTGACATTTCATATTTCTTGCATCTTCCATGTATGCAAAGGAAAAACTCCATTTAAAAAGTGTTTACTTTTACAATTTGCACCATCTGCTTTCTTGGAAAATTTTGATATTTATGACTCTTGCTCCTAGATCTTTCTATGGAACCCTCCTTTTTTTATGGAACTCACTTTTATTGACTTATTTTTATTTTCTCTGTCTTAATTTGTTCATTAAAATATCAAAACAAAGTATCTTTTTAAGCCTTCTTTTCTCTAGTAATATATATATATATATATATATATATACATACACACATGCAATAAACTTTTATACATAAATATTTTTATATATCTTCCAATTTATTATCACTGAATAGTAAATAATGATGATGTTGATAAATATTAAAGCTAGTAAATACTTTCAGAATAAAAACTCAAATAAATATATTTTTTAACACCAAAAGTATTTTAAAAAGGTTAAAAGGCAACAACTAGAATTTAGCTCACAGAATTTCTTAAGTGTGTCTGAATTATTTTTTTTTCTCTAGAGTACTTGTTCACAGAAAAACTTGAAATCAGGGAAGGAAAAAGATCAGAGGAAGACTTAGCATCAAATTTATATCTCACAACTTTTGCTGTGGAAAATAATTAGCCTTTGAGAATGATATATTGACTAGATCACACTTACATGCTGATTTTTGTTTTTATATTAGCTCTATTTATAACTATATTTCTTGCTAAGTACTGTTTTCCTAACTTAGGAAGACTTTCCCTAAGTTACTATTTTGCCCTTATCATCTTTTACATGAAACAAAGATATCTGTGTGGTATTCTTCAGAGTAATGTTCACATTTTGCCTTTGTGTTCTGTGAATTTGAGATAAGAAAGAGGCAATACTGGGCAGTCTGACAAAAATAAAAACAAAACAAAACAAAACAAAACAAAAAAATAAACAAAGTAATAGACAAGCAAATACTTGAGTCCTTAGATTAAATAACATAAACTTTTAAAATAAAGCTGAGCACATAACAAATTCTCAATAAATTAGATATCTTATAAGATTGTATGTTATAAGCTTTGTGACTCCTGAGTCCCCACATTGTTAACCTGTGATATAGGTTAGAGTTAGCATTTGCATATCCCCAATACATAGCTTATAAATTTTAACTATTATTATTTGAATGTGATAGATGGCAAGTAGTAATTTAATGGAAAAAAAAGCACTTAAGATTTTTAATCATTGAAAAATGAAGTAAATCAAAGGACATAATATATGTAAACTGATAGTGTAAATGGAGAACAAAATTGTTGACTGTTTTATAAACTATTGATGGTAAAATTATGGTTTCTAAAAAGTTTAATGTAGCTTGTTAAAATTATTTTCTGCTAGCAAATTGTAAAAATAATAGTTAACATATAAAAATTTGACATCAATTTTATTTATTAGTAATTTATATTTGAGTCACTTATAAATTAAATGTCTTAAAAATCAGCATACATATTTTAAAAACATATCAAATTAATCTTTAAGTGGGTTGTAAAAATTCTTAGGTTTCAGTTTTGCAATCCCAGATATTGAATTTTTGAATCTATAATATAGAAACAGAATTTGGGGATTAAGAAATGATTTTTAAGGAATGAATACTGCCAGACTAACAACTATAGATTGAACACAGAGAATATTTAAATTGACATGATTGGATCATGAAAGTCTTTTATGATAACATTTAAAATTAGACATATTATGAGCAATATCTTAAAGTATATTTCAGGAACATATTCTTTGTTTTTTAAGTTTCATATATTTATTTTTGGTCATATGAAGTCTGTACAATTTGGGTGATATTCTAAGGCAGACTTATTCCTTGATTTGACTCAGCAATATAGACTACTTCTAATTTTCTCTACTACATCAAGTGGTTTCCAAGATCATTATGGCAGGGCAAAAGACACCACAGAGGACTCACCCTTCCCATTTCTCCTTTAGCTTAGAAATAATACACATTGCCTTCATTTATCAACTTTTTGCCAGAAGGAGCCACAATGATGCACCTAAGTTATAAGCAGCTCAGGGACAGAGAGGACAGCAAGATATTTCATGTGCAACAAGTGGCCACTTTAGTATATGCATAAAAAAATAAAATTGGGGAGAATAGCATATGAGATGAGAAAAAATATAGTAAGAGTAGTAACACATTGTTAAGTAATTCTGTCCCAAACCATTGCTTTACATTGTTTTTCTTCAAAATGGTTTGTTTTAAATAAATCAGTGTGTCTGAATATAAGAACATACTACTAAATTTTGATTATATGAAGGAAAAAAAAATTGCCCCAAGGAAATTATATTATTTATATTTTTGTCATTTAATTTTGTGATTGGTGATTTTAAAATAATAATTTAGTTATTATTAGTAAATTTCTTAGTAAAATTTCTTAGTAAAAACAGAAGCTTAAAATTAGATATTCCCCCTATTGAATTGCTCTACGCTTAATTTAAAATTAAATAGTATTTTATTTGGAAACTCAACAAACATGAGACATAATTACTATCTATCATCACTTGATTCTAGAGATACAAAAATGACTAAGATAATATCAAGACTATTTTTGTATTTTAGGTGGTCAGCCTTAGAAAGACAGTGCTTGTGTGAGTAACTAAGGGATTTTTTGAGGAAATTGTAACATGATTGGGAAAATAGATATAAAGTAATTATGATCCATTTTTAAAAATATGCCTGATATCAAACTATACTACAAGCCTACAGTAATAAAAACAGCATGGTACTGGCATAAAAACAGATACATTGATCAATGGAACAGAACAGAAAGCCCAGAAATAAGTCCATGCCTATATACTCACTTAATATATGACAAAGGAGTCAAGAATATACAATGAGGTAATATCCAATAAATGGTGCTGGGAAAATTGTACGGATACATGACATAAGGATTGCAGTTAGCTTTAATATAATGGCTAGGTAGAGATCTAGAGGAGAGAAAGAGCAATCAGGGGCATAATTGTAAAAACTAGAAATGTCTAACCAATGTACAAATACTTGAAACTAATAACAAAATAAAATTAAAAAAAAAAGAAAAAGTATATAAATGAAAACATAGGCCTGAAGATTTACCTCACATTCGCAAAGGAACTGATGTTAGGTTCTAAGGCACTTTCTAATTATATTTCTCAAAGAAAGCCTGTGTATGTTCAGTCTCCTAGACTTTCCCCTGAGGATGAAGAACAGCATACCTGAGAGTACTGAAACCTTGGAATTCATGTTTTTCCTGGCAGTCTTCTCATACCAGTGTTAGTTTAGTCTTGGTTGAGTCAGTGTTTTATCTTGTTACTCCTAAAGGAATGACACTACTATAATTTATCATACATTCAATGTTTCCATTGCTTATATTTCTTTGCTTTTATTAGTGGCGACACCCAATAGAAGTATTTGTTGAGACATATGTGAGTCCGAATAATTTTCAGCTGAATCTGGGTTTCAGGCTAAAACTCATTATTTTTAATATTTTTAAACCTGAAAAAAAGAAAACACAGTGAGGGAGATTAAGAAAAAGATACACTGTCAGATAAAAGCCTCAAAGTGTTTCAATCTGCTTTAATAATTCCTTAGGGCAAATCGTTCCTTTTTTTCCTAGGAAAATCAAGTAAAAAGGACTTTTTGTTGTTGTTGTTATTCAGTATAAAGCAGAATCTGTCTTAACATGGAAATATTTGAGATACTCTGTTTCCAGGGAATTAAAACTGCTTTTGGAATGGTAGTGAAAGCTTGTCTTTGTTAATTAAGAGATTGTACCTAGACAGTGAGATGTATTATTTACTATAGAAACCCTGGAACTATGTCAACTGTACAAAAGAAGCATCTGCTATATCACAATGGTGATACCAAGTGGTTTATTCTTGATTTGTAGGGAAAATTGGTCATAAAAAGATCTGTCAAATTCAGTTGAAGGGGAAGATATAGAGTAAGGATGGATTAATGAGTCTGATTTGCTTGAATTTTTTCAAAGCTATGCCATTTCTCATTCTACCTGTGAATTAAGAAGGAGTATAATACTGCTCATACTACTAATAGAGTTAATTTTTGAAATGATTTGACAGTGCAAAAAATACTGTGGAATGTATGATTTATTAATTAATAAATGAAACACTTTGTCTATTATCAACCTCCTCACCTCAAATCAGAACAGCAGATGATTCATATAAAAAGAGCTTAACAGGTTTTATTATGATTGTGTTTTGTAATTTTTCTTCCATCATCTCTGACCTAGTTTTCCACACTCATCACTCACATTAATTTCTTGTAAATTGTTATGTTGACTGTGTAAAAGGAAATTACTCATGGTAAATTACTGGTTATACAATTCACCCAGAGTCAGAGAAGTTGAAACAAATAAATCATTTGTTTGGATCCTGGTTGGTGTAGATTGAGAATAGTAATAGGTGCTGTAAATGCATATCTAAATAGTGGTGTTAAAGATTATAGGCTTTTGGAAGCAGATTAATCTGCATTAAAAAGATTTCTTAAAGGCTATCAGTTCTGTGACCATAGAAAAGAGGAACAATAAAACAAACTTTACAGAGTAGCTTTACACATAGAGTGATGTATATAAAACAAGTAACACATTTTCTAGCAGAAAGACAGTGCTCAGTTAAATTATAGCTATTAAAATTTTTATTAGTGGATTTTTTTTTGTGTTGTGTGTAGGAAAAAAAAAAGAAAAAAGTTTAATCACATTTAATAAATCTGGTGTAAATGACTTGAATATTATTTTTCACTCCCACAAAATCCTATTGATACTAAACTAAATATTTACCCTAAAAACAACCCTTTTCATTTACCTACTTTCAGAAGAGTTGAATAATTCTTTTCAGAGATTCCTTGAGAGAAAAACAATAGAAAGGCTCTGACTGTTAAAATGTTAATTTCTTAGTATAGCTTCCAAAGTTGTACAAGTTTTTTCTTAAATGTGATAAAAGTAATAATAGAGAAAAACAGATAACATAAAAAAATATAATAATTTGTTTATAATTAAAGATGTACTCAAGCACCTCTATGAAAGATAAAACTGCTCCTTTATGTTATCCTAGAGATTGGGAACACAATTTTAAGAAATAATTGTTTTTCATATTGTCAGAGCCAAGCCAAGCGGCTTGATTGTGTCGACTACGTCAATTGTCAGTGTCTGAGATATTGCTGACCTGACCCAGAAGGTTCTGTGTTGTGAGGCCCAGTTGGACGAATGTATAAAAGTTAGACATGAGGATGAAACAGCAGGCATCAATTTTATTGTGCAGAGCACACTTCTAGGAAGTGCAGTTCTATTGGGGAGTGCAGTCCATTGCACGGGGCACTCAGTCTTACGTGCACTTTTCCTGCTCCCCTTTCTCGTGATACAATAAGCTGAAGTATGTTTACATATTTTCTAAGTCTGGGGTCCTATTCCTGGCCACAGGCCTGGATCACAGCCAGACCTTGGACCAGCCAGACCTTGGGCCAGTCAGGCCTTGGATAACACCCAGACCTTGGATCACAGCCAGACCTTTGGCCAGTCAGGCCTAGCGTCCACACATATCTTTACTTTTATGTGTTAGAATGTATATACTACCACATTTCTTTGTCTAACAACATTAAAAGCATACTTTAGCTGGCAATTGATTTGATTTGATTTTGTTTTTAGATCACACTATTTGACTGGGATCAAAGAACATTCTGTACTGATTTATTGAAACATTCTCTACCACTCTTTGATAGTTGCAAGTGTGCAATTGCATTTTGGCTTTTTGATATGTTTGTTTTTCCTTGACCTCTCCAAATATAATATCAGGAGAAAATTTATTATGATTGTATCTAAATGGTGTCGCTGACATGAGATTTTCAAAAGTATCTTTAAATTTTGCACACTGAATACTTTTTGAAAATTAATTATTATGATAGGAAAATAAAAGAGAGCCACAATTATTCTAAATAAAAGGTAATTCCCTAATTAAGTTTTTTTTTTTTTTTTGAGGGGGTTGTCAGGAGTCAGTCTTTAATGACATGTTTTCGCAAAAACTATTCCCATGAGCAGCTCACAGTTCAGTTTTATGTGTGTAATCAATTAGCAGTTATAGGCTTCACAATTATTATATTTTTGTTTTGGAGAGTTTGTGAAGAAATGATTAATAAAATAACATTTATATATACATATATATTTTAAAAGCTTTTTCTTTCCAGAAGACAAGTCTTTTGCAAATAAAAGTGTAAATATTCTTTCTTTTCCCTATCAGATGTGGGTTCCGTTGAAGGACTTGCTTATCACAGAGCCTGGGACACATTATACTGGACCAGCTCTACTACCTCATCCATCACCAGACATACAGTGGACCAAACACGGCCTGGAGCGTTTTTCAGGGAAGCTGTCATAACTATGTCAGAGGATGACCATCCACATGTGCTAGCCCTGGATGAATGCCAAAAGTAAAAACAAAACCAAAAACAGAAACAAAAAAAAAAAACAAAAAAAAAGTTCTTTTTTATTTCTTTGTTTCAAGTCAAAGACTATCAATTATGTTATTTTAAAAAGAATTAACTTTAAAAATAACAGTTTTCTTCAAAGTGTTTTTCACAATTCATAGGACTGTTTTTTTAAATAAAAGCCTTATGAATATGAATAATTAAATTCTGGACTCTTTAAATATTGGTATCACCTCTATGAGAGATCCAGTAAAAGCAAATTCAAATAATGAAAGGGAAAATAGAGACAATACTGTGCTGGAGAAGATATATAAAAAGACATTAGATAGAGCTAATTGAAATGATAAATTTGTAAAAAAAAAAAAGACCATTAACATAATTTGAAAACTAGAAGCCATTTCCACAATTTGATATACCAATTTTAACAACTGGGATTTCTCCAACTAAAATACAGAGAAAACAATAACAAATCTCTTTGTGCAGTTATATTTTCAACATTAGATACTTAACAACACCTACATTGTGCAGGTATTTATAATAATACTTATGAAGAATTTATGACAAGAGAAAATGTTCAGAATACAGCATAGCGTAAATAAAAAACAAAACAAATCAGAAAAAAGTCATATTTCTGTTGATGTAAAAAAGGAAGCAATTAGATGAAAACTGAAGAACAAAGCTTGGTTTAAGTAGAAAAAAATATATATCTCTGGAGTTCCAGTTGCATACAATTTGGTAAGAAAATTTGCAACTACTAGAAAATATTTTTATTCTTAAATGAAACAAATAAACAAAAATCAGACCAATTTGGCTTCCACTGAGGAGAAATAGAGAGCATTTTTTAGGTATGGTGAAGAAAAATTAAAGAATAAAACACAAAAGACTGGTAAACACTGACACTGACCACTTAAGAGAAGAAAGGACTATATAAATTACTCAGTAGGAGAATAACTAAATCTGGTCACTCTTATAGAGCTATAAATGAGATAACAATTAATTCACTTAATTAAATACCTGCATTTTATAAATAAAGACTCTGAAGGTTGAGAGAAGGTTGCACCTTAAAGCTCTGGTGACCTAGTTCAGACAAACACAGGCTTTCAGGTGCCTGGGCAGAGCTAGTTCTGCTCACACCGCAGCCCTAGAACTGTAATGCTTGTACTTCAATCAACTAAATTGATCCTGACATTTCACTTGAAGAATCTTAGGACAATAACAAACACCTTATAGTTTATCAAAGAAATTTATAAACTAATTTTGAAATAAACACAAGAGAGATCACTGATATTATATATGATTAGTTTTAATTAATAAGTGCTTTATACTATAATTATTTATTAGTCAAAATTATACTTTCATCTTGCATATAGTGAACTTTAAATTAGTATTAAACCCATCAAAATATTTTAATTGAGAACTAATATGTAATTAAAATTTAAAGTTAGAGTAATTGAGTTGAAAACTTGACTCAGTTATTAAACTTTAATTATTCAAACTCTCTGATCTCTGTTTGCTCATCTGGAAAATGAAAGATGAAATTAAAGAAACACTAATACCTTAGAAATTCAATAATTCTAAAGCCAACAATCTAGAAAAATATTTCAGGTAAATTGTTTTTAATAACTCATAACTTTTTAAATGTTTTAAAATTTTTTTAAAAATTTAAATGTCACAGTGTATGGATAAAACTATTAAATAATTCAAGACAATGGAATTCTGGTTTTTGGGGTTTTTTTTTGGAAATTTTCTAATCCATAGGACAAAATGTTTTGACACTTGCTCACTTAGAACACTTTATGTTCCATAAAGAAGATGAAAATATTATGAACTATTCTAACAAAGAGCATAGATGACCCAACTTTTCTTAACTGGTAGAGGTTATTTATTTAAATTAGCAAATAGACTTTTGTTTTGAACTTGAATATTATCCAGTAATAAGTTTTTACGTAATACTTAAAAACTACATACTGAATAAATATTTTGGTTGTAATCCTACATTGCCTTTAAATGATTATATGTAGAAATGATATACGTAGTCTTACTGTAAATTTAATTATTATTTCAAATAGTTTTTCTTTGTCAGTTTTTTTTTAAACATATTTTTCAAATATTTAAAGCAACCTTTTGGTCAGCCTCCCTTTCTTCCTCCCTCCTTCTTTCTTCTTCCCTGTTTACTTCCTGCCTTTTTACTTTCTTCCTCCCTTCCTCCTTCCCTCCCTCCCTCCTTCCCTCCCTTCCTTCCTTCTTTCCTTCCTTCCTCTCTTCTTTCCTTCATCTTTTATATCCTAAGCAGCAACACTGATCTTCAAATAAATTCTTAGGGATAGTCCTATAGATAAAAGAAGAGAAAGAAGAGCTGTTTTAGTAAAATTAGGACTTGAAGATTGCAACACTGCAGCTTCTCTACTCTTCCAGTGACTTCTAAGGTCTTCCATAGAATCCTAGGAATTCCTCAAAGAATAGTTTGACAAACACTGATTTAAAGCACTCTATAACATCTGTAAGTAATAAATATTATATTTAATCCATTTCGCATTTAGAAAAAAATCAGCTCACTGCCAGTATTAATTTAATTTTATATAAACATGCTTTTGGGACTGAAGCAAATCTGACTGGTTCGCAATGTGAAAACAAAATATAAAAACTGATCTTGAAGTTATTTCAAAAGAGAACTTGTTTCTAATCCAAATATAACAGAAATGGATACATAAATAGAATTCTTCAAATGAATCTTTGGATAACAATTGAGAACAATGTAAACATCACACATAAGAATGCTACGTTTTCTAGGATTTGACATTTTCAGTGATCGAGAATTACTATATTTTATAAATAAAAAAAACTATTAAAAACAGAATGCTATAAATAGAATGAAGTCATTTGTTTCCAAAGACTATTGATATAACCAAGCGATGTAAAAATAATAATAAAAGCGAGATATTTCATGGCAAACTTTGGGGGTAAGGTTAGGGCTATAATTCATGAGTTATCCTGGGTAATTGCTGAAGCTGCAAGTGCTGCTGGCGAGTATTCTGGAGGCAAATGGGAAATGGATTAAGGATTTGAGAGCAACCCCTGCAATTCCAGAAACAACATTGTAATTTATAAAAATATCACACTAACAAAAAGAGAAGAGAAAAAAAAGATGTTAAAGAAATATAGGAGTTTAGTAACTGTATTTCTCTAAAACATATACAAAGGAGAATGTGGAATTCAAAAGAAAAAAACATAAAAAGAGAAAGAGATTTTGATTTTCACCAGTTGAAGAAAGAAATACAGTTAGTTTAAGAACGATTTCCAAAATGATCATACTGGATCTGCTGAAACAAGATATTAATAAGTTAGATCATATCTATAATTCATAGAAAATTTAAGTTAACTCTTTTGTATCTGATTAAAATAAATTTTCATAATGCATCAAACAGACATAATGTAGTAATTTAATTATTATTTGAAAAAAATATAGGGTAATTTTTTTTTCAGAAATAGTTTCCAGGCTTAATTTAAGAAATTAGAAAAAAAAAACATACATGCAAATATAATATGCATACTACCCCTATTACTTAAGTTTCCTTAAGGGTCATAGAATAAGAGGCAAATAATTTTCCTTTTTTTTTTTTAATAGTTTGACATTGCCATTTTCCACTACTGTTTTTTTACTCTAAATAAACATTGTAATTTATTTCACAATTTTTATTTTAATTAGTTTAATGTTTTGGACCAACTGGAATGAACAACATCCAAGCATCATGAGATCTACCCTGACTGGAAAAAATGCCCAAGTGGTAGTCAGTACAGACATACTCACTCCAAATGGACTCACCATTGACCACCGTGCCGAGAAGCTGTATTTCTCAGATGGCAGTCTAGGAAAAATTGAGAGATGTGAATATGATGGATCCCAGAGACATGTAAGTTAACTGAGAATTTCTTGATTATAAACTTAAACATGATATATTTGAAAGCTATATGCGTTATACTTGACTAAAATATGCACATCAAGGGATTTCAAAATCGGTAATGGTTTGAACCAATCTAATTGAATAATATATTCAGTGAAAAAGATAATTGTAGATAATATTTTGAAAACTTTCTTCAGGTACATTTGCTATCACACAGAGAATTCGACTCATAAACTTTATTCTGGAGAAAAAATAACTGATTTTCTTCTAGTTATTAATTGAACTGGAATTGTTAGAATGATTTGCATAAGCTTCAGTGTTATTTATCATTTTTTTGAAATCTGAAATGATGTTGGTTAGTTGTCTTAGGTTAAAAAAAAGGAAATGAAAACATTAGAAAAGAATGAAATGATCTTCTGACTGTTCTGGGGTCTTCAAATTAACCTAAGCTTTGAAGAAAGAAGAACAGATTCCTTTCACAGTCAGGCTCATTCTCTATTTCCTTTCTCTGGGCTCCAAATGAAATGCTAGTGAGAGAGTCTTTATGCTATCTCTGAAGAACACTTACAGTGGATATTTAGGGTCTACAGAATGGAATAGTAAAAGTCCAGTGACTTCCCCTTATCCTATGAGGACCGCAGCCTTTAGCAACTGAGACCACTCAGGGTTCAAAAGAGTAAGATCTGGGTGGTTACAAGACTTTACCCCCTCACCCACCGCCCACCCTGTGCATGCTTGAAAGACAAAATAATCCCGAGTCTCTTCACTCCTTCACTGCATTTCATGAAGGGCCAGATGCTAAATATTTGAAGCTTCATGAATCATATTTTCCTTATCACAACTACGTGCCTTATAGTGCTAAAGCCAACAGAGAATGTATAAATGAATAAGCATGGCAGTATTTTAATATAACTTTATGTATGAAAATAGGCAACCAAACAAATAGCAGTTTACTAATACCTAATCTACATCATTAAGCACACTGTTTAATTCAATTGAATATAAACCTATTCATATGTAAATATATCCATATACATATTATATATATACATATATACATGTATTTTATAGTAAGATTAATATTTATCCTAGGGAAGCTAACAAAATGTGTGTGTGTGTGTGTGTGTGTGTGTGTGTGTGTGTGTGTGTGTTGAAGAAGAAAGAAGTGCATTGATCTACATTCTAGTACTTGCACCTCATCACTGTGGACCGGCTATTGTGAGTAGCACTGGTACAGGACAGTTGAATGCTTAAAACAGATTGAAATAATGAGTTAAAATCTGATGAGTTCATTTTGTGCTATAAGCATTAACTCTGATCAATTAATTCTAAACCGAAATTCTTGGTCTATCTTTTCCAATTAAAGATCATGTGACCATAGGCAAATCATTTAGTTTTTATAAATTTTAGTTTTCCAATATGCAGATTTTCTAACTTTCAGGGTTATTATAAGGATATAGTACAAAAGTATGCGCCTTAGAATACTGTAAAGAAATTCTAAATAAAGCTAGTGGATGATGATTTTGAAAAGACAATCAAGTAAATCATTATCCTGGATGTGGTATTATTTTCTAGTATGACCTGATATAAATAATACTTCTATAACACCTCATAACAATCCTATATTTACTTCAACTTATTTTTATATAATTGCTTATCTTTCCCTCTTAATCTATTCTTATGTATGGCAATTATAGCTCCTCTCGGTGGTCTATTAATCAGATATTTCTAGTATAATTTAAAAGATTTGTTTTGACATTTAAAAAATATACCTAGTTATGATTCCAACTTTCCATTTTCTATCCTTGTCCAAATCAGATACTTCTGGCTGGTTATAGTTAACATTACTGTATTGTATATTTGAAGTTGCTAATAGAGGCTACTTTAAAAGTTCTCACCACCAAAAAATAAAATTATAACTATTGAGGTGATGGATGTTTTAATTAACCTTATTGTGATAATCATTTTGCAGTATATACACATTTCCCATCAATACACTGTACACTTTAAACTTACACAGTAATGTCAATTATATTAAACGGGAAAAGAATTCTGTCCTGTGGAGATACAAATGTCGAGAAGAGAACATTAAAGGTTACAGCTTTATTTCCCCATAGGACGTTAGCTAATTTTGTCTCAACTTAGAACTACATAATCATTTTCTTGTACTTCAATAAACCGGTTTTACCATCCAAAAAAGAATCTGGTTAGGCCTGAAAATTGGGAAAATGTTACAAAGTTTATTACATTATTACACACATCTAGGTTTCCTTATTTTTATCTTTGTATGACCTCTAATTAATTTAAGAGAAAAGTAACATTTTTGTTACTAAAGCGAGCAATTAATGTTTAAAATTAATTAACATTTCTTAAAAAATTAAGTTAGGGATTATTTATTCACTGTTTAAACACCTTCCTGACTATTCTCATTTTTTAAGATGTATGAGAAATATCAACTTACTAGTCATATTAGCTAACAATCATTGAATGAGAATGGTACTTTAGATAACATGCTAAGCACTTTATATTTCATTTTATTTTTATCGCATTCCTATTTGGCAGGCTCTTTTATGATTATCTCTATTTTGCCAATGAAGAAAATGAGACACAGAGTTTAGCAGTTGCCCAGGAGCAAGCCATATTCCTGTAGAAACAAAATTCTATCATGGTGGTCTCCTCCAGACCTAGTGCTTTCAATTATTGTGTTATTCTTGAAAGTATTTTTTATAGAAAAATAGATCAAACTAAGGATACAAATATGGCCATTTTCACATGCCTCGTGACTAGCAATACATTTGTTTTCTCCTTGTTGCTCATAGTTCTTTGATATGTTACAATATCCTTTGAACAAGTGATATTTTAATTTATTACTGGATATGAAAATAAGCCTAGCAAAATCTGAAGTACCGATTTACTTAGTAAACCGAGTTGCTCCTTTACAAAGTAGAGCCCACAGCTTAGCATGCATCACATTATTTTGACACACATTACAAAACCTTAGTGAAACTGATAAAGAAGAAAACATCTACCTCTAAGTGACACATTGCCCCCTTTAAAACTGTAGTCAAATAAATACAAAGAACTTCTACATATTTTCCTTAAAAGTGTTCTTTACCTATTTGTCTCTATTGTGTTAAGAGAAGTTAATAATTTGGAGACAGAATCATCAAAGCTGTTCCAAAAGAAATCAGTACTTGACCCCACCATCATTGCAAGGACATTTATCACAGCCTTTTGTCTAAAACTGATTAATAGATATTCTGAAGGTTTTGGCATATCACAGCACCTCTTCAATGGCTCATGTTACATAAGGATATATATTTTGTTCCTATTGTTTAGGTGCATGAGGAACTACAATTAGAAAAGGGAAAATGTAAGTGTTTACTTATTCAAATTGAAAATTGAGATGTATTAAATATATTTCATCTAATTCTGTTAAAGATAAGATTCCAAAATAGATATTAGAATGGGGAGTTGGAAGTTTATTTAATTCTTTTAGATTATACTTCCAATGTGATACTGAATTTAAGCCTTACGTTTGGTATTTACTGATTATATGAACATTACCAAGTTTGGTAAAGCCCCTGTGCCCTAATCATCTGGCTTTAAAAAAAAAAAAGGGGGCCTGTATAGTTTGATTCCAGAGACTATAACAAAAATCACAAGGTGATATAGTCTCTAGTAGCTTCTGTTTCTTTCTGTTTTTGAAAAACAAAAATTCTATATAGTTCATCTCTAAGCAAATATATATATATATATGCATGCATATATATATGTGTATATATATGTGTGTATATATATATATATATATTTTTTTTTTTTAATAAAAAACACATTGAATACCTTGGAAATTCTTCTATTTTACTTGAAGATCCAGGATAGAAAAAAGTTTGTTCTCCTTTAACTACAAATAAAATCAAATCTTGATATAACAGTTTTCATTTATATTTTCTCTCTTTTAATACATGTGAGGTTCTATCAGATTCAGATGATTCAGCATTTTCCATTATTACACCTATTTTAATTTCATAAAAATAATTATAATAAAGAAGATCAGAATTTTAGGCTGATGCAAAAAGGTTTTATATGTTATTTTTTAAATTGTCTCTTTCTCCACTCCCTCCCCAAACAAAACCATGAAAAACCAAAATAATATTTCTTCCTTATAATCCTTTCCTAGAAACAAAATGTTATCTTGCAAAATAATGATTTTTCAGGTGTATGTTACAGATTTCATACTTGAAGATGAATTGAATGATGTTTTCTATAGTAGTAAACAAAAGTAGCCTGATCTTGGTGAATACTGGCTTGTGGGTGAAAGTTTTTTTTTCCTTTTCTTTTCGAGGCTTTCCAACAAAGATTGTGGTGCTCCGGGCAAATCTAGATACTAGCACACTTAACCGATGTTCAAAAAGGTTTCATTTATTAAAAAAAAAAATCTTGTGTATAAATTTATGGTCTTACAGTATAAGAACATATTGAGGATAAGTTAATAATAGCAATTCTACTTTGAATATAACACTTGACTTCAAACAGGAAACATCTTGTCTACGTCTCTGAACTCACAATGACTTCTACTAACTTTCAAAAAATTATATAACATCATTTGGGTTGAATATAGCTATTATTTGATTTTGTATCTAAAAAAGCATAGTTCTGTCCCTAACATTTCTGACAAATGATTTTTTAATCACTGCTTGAATATTTTATTTTTTATTTCATGGGAGCTAATTGATGAGGTAACTACTTTTAATTTGGAGCATTTTTTTTTTTTTGAGACAAAAATCTGTTTCTTTATGAATTTGGCCTTTAAACCTCTATTCAAGCTTCCAAAATAAACTGGAACAAATAAACTTTTATTTTTCTTTGAAATAGCACTCTACATAGTGGTGAAAAATCTATTTTTCAGGGTAAACAGGACCTACTTTAAGTTAGTTTACTATATACAATATTTAAGTATATGAAAGTTATGATGCAAGTCTCCCATAAAATTAAAAAAATAATTTGATCTGATCTTCCGATAGGTGTCACATGGATTTAGGAGTACAGTTAACTTTTACAAAAAAAGGAAGGTTTCTCTCTATTTTTATTCTCTTTAGTAATAATATAGTTCAAGAAAATTGATCAATTAGATGATCCTCTTTGGTGTAGATGGACCTGATCATTTTAACTTAAAATGCAAAGAAAACGCTGAAATATTTATTTTATGTGGAGGTATAACCCATCCTTCAGTAGTGCATAAGACCTAACTTCTATTTCCCTCAGCTTTATGTTCTGTGACTTTATTATGTGCATTAGCTAAACGTATGTTTCTGAGTCTAAAGTTATCTCACTATTTTGCCAGGAATCAGGTTTCTGTGGTTGCCATGACATAGTGTTCCTGGTCAATAGCATGAATTTACCACTAATATGTACTCTGTTTTATCCAGTTTCCTATATTTTAGTCATAATTTTACAACTAGAACATAAGTTATATTTGTTACTAAATTGCATTTTAATTGGTTTGAATTTCTGAGTATGTATTATGTTTTCAATTGCCTATTTTTTGTGATCAATCAGCTGTTTCTATAATCTATTACTAAGATAACCATGGAACTTTGAGACTGAGGGTAACTGAAAAGCAAGATCATCTCCTGTTATCTTTAGGAATGGTTAAAGAATACAATCTAGCTTATGTTTCAAGTTTAAAAAGAAGATATTTCTCTTGAAAAAAATACCATTTGTTCTGAAAATATATTTTGAGACTATTACAATATTATAGAAGTCTCAGAAACTCTAAAAACTCTTCTGTTATCTGATAATTGTTGAAAAAGTGAACCAGTGTTTCTAATATCCTATCTATTCATAACTTTGGATTACCCAGTTTTATCTTTTTAATTAACTTTTATGTACAAAAGTGTGATCAATATCAATTTTTAATTTGGTATGTGCCTGTCCAGTTGAGTTGAAAAGTCTTAGAAATCAAAGGATGCTTTTTGGAACATTTTTCTTCTTAAATCTTCACAGAAGCTGAGTTCTTTATCTGAAAAATTCACATGTAGCCAGTTGAATTTATTCTGATCTTCAGTGATCTTTCTGTGTCAGACCTTTTGCATGTGTATGTGTGTATGTGTGTGTGTGTGTTTCCTATTATTCTCATTCATCACTCTTATTTTGTTTACTTTGGGAAATCATACTAATGTAATTGATATATATGTTTTTGATTCATATATATATATATATATATATATATATATATATTCAGCAAACCAAAATAATGAATGCCATTTTTACATTTTAGAATGCACTATACAGGGCACTGCAGAAATATGTGATGGTATAAAACCATGGAGTTGAAAAGAATGATATTTACAAGTAGAAAGTATAACCATGGATGTTTAAAAACTTTATAAAATACTTAAAGTACTATGAAATATAAGAAGAGTTGTAAAACAAGGTTCAACTTACAAAGTCAAAAAGTATGCAGCAATGCAATAGCGAGATAAATAATAATTACATGAAAGAACATTTTACTTTCACAGTTGCATATTTTCTAACTTTAGATGAAGCAGATGATAATAGAGAACAATTGTAGGAATAGAGAGATCAAATATCACCAAAGGAATTGACAGATTGAGAAAGAGCTTAGACGTTACAATCTGAAATATTTGAATGTGTATTTTCTTTAATGAATAGGAACTGATTTATATTTATGTTAATTGAAAAAGTTTGGAGAGATTCTTGTAAACCTATTCATTGTGAGCAAACAAATTCAGTACAATGCTAATGTACTCACAAATGTGTTTGAAGAGTATGTCCTGTCTTGAGTATCCAGAGGAATTAAACTGTGCTCAAGCACATTATTGAAACTATGGTTTGAACAAAGTTTGATAGACTTAATTACTGCATTATATCCTAAAGATTTTAATATGTTCATGCGCATTATAAATCTTCAGAATGAAAACAGTATGTAGCTTTGTTCTTATCAGAAAATTGTTTTTTTAAACATGGTAGACCATGGAATTAAGTGTTTGTAGAGATCTGAAAAATATTGATATACTATTTATAAGCCACTTATTTTATTATAGGAATATTATGGAAACCATTACTGATCAGTGGATCAGAAAAACAAATCCTTTCAAACATGAAAGAAAACAAAACAAAACAAAAGATGTTTTTTAAGAATGTACCTTTTCTTCTTTACTTATCTACTAATATTTACCTTAACAAATTAATTTATAGGTTTAATTTTTTTTTTCTTTTAAACTCAGAGTTAGGTTTTATTTTTTTAATTTATCTCAAAGTAAAATCATGATAAAATGCAAGTATATACAATTTAAATATGACCTGTATTGATAAAAATATAATAAATGGTATATGTTTCTAATTTTAAATACTACATTAATTTGTGTGGTGGTCCTACCTACACATTTATTGAGGAAAGCCTTCTTTGATTAGCAATATACAACTGAATACTTTTGAGTGATCTAGTTATTAGGAGAAAAAGAGAGACAATAATTTTGTTATTTTATCTTTATTTCTGTTCCGTATCTGTCATTTCTGTTGTTCCACTAGCTGAAACAATAACTAAAGTTGACAGGGGCTAAGACAGAGTGATTATAGCCTTTCTCTCTGCACTTACCCTGCGTTAATCATTTTTTGGAAGGCATTTGCTACCTAGTGACTCAAAGTTTCCGAAAGAGATGTTGTTTATGTTCCTAGAAATTGCAATTTCTGATGTTTCTTACTTCTGACATTCTTTTAGAAACTTTGTACAAAGTTCCACTCCCCCCCCGCCCCGCCCCTGAGTATATTCCCAGGCAGAAATACTAAATTCCAAGACTTATTTTTAGAATGAGAAGGATGCAGGAATATCTGCTTCTAGATAAACACAGTCTGATGATGAATTATTCTGAGTAAAAATAGGAAAAGGAATTTTTTAAATTAGTCTTAATTATAAGTAAGATCAACCACAAGGATTTTTGATATTCTATTTTTTATGACACCAAATATTTATTTTCTACAGATAGGATCAGTTATTTTATTTCATAAATTATTTAAGAAATCCAGGTCTACGTAGATATCTATCTAATATATATGAGTCTATGCTACTACTTTTTATAGTTATAGAGTTTTAATTATGCTATAAAATCTACAGGGTCCTGAACTCTGAAATCTACAGAATACTTTTTGATACCCAGAAAAGTGAATTTTTTGACAACATGTTTGAATTACTTAGCCAAATCAAAATAATATTCTATCACCAAAGGCATTATGGTTTCAATTATTTTAAAATGTAAAACAATTAAATTTAACAATTTAATTTTTTAATCTAATAATCAACATCAGCACGAGTAGTTACTAAAGTTTAACTGAAAATTTTCTACCATTACCTAGAACAATCCAATATTAAAGCACAGATTAGGAAATCAAGGCCCGAAAAGATTACATTAATTTCTAATGTTCTAAGTTTAATACCTAATGCAAATTGTACTTCCCAATTCTCTATTAGAGCCATGTTCCTCTATTTAATAAAATAAATTTTGTAACATCCTCATTTCTATTCTCATATGATATTTTATATTGTACCTATCTTTATATATAACTTTTCAAAACTCAATTTTATACATAAATTACAATATAAAGAAAATACATAAAATAATTTATAATAAAAATAGAAAATAATCCGATATGCAAGTGCACAAAAATAAGAGAGAAAATATGAGGACATAATCCAGTGTTTTCACTTATGTGTAGAATCATCATGAATGTTACAGCTAGGAAGGCAGACTCATATCAGACTCATACTGGATACTCAAAAACTGAGAGTAGTGATGTCTGGGGTGATATGATTTTTAAAACTGATAATGAGTTCTCGATAATGTTCTAAATGAAATTAAGTGAAGTCACTTTTCAATTTATAAACATATTGCATTCCTTCAAAAATACGAAGTGTATAGTAAAACTCTATAAAACAATGCTTTTGTGCATATATCTATATCTATATCTATCTATATCTATATCTATATCTATACACACACACACACACACATATGAGTTAATTTCTAGATTTAGATATTATAAATAGGTTTCACATTCGTGACTGTCTTGTAGGATATTTGAAACTTGGGCTGAGTTCCAGATAACTCATTGTATACAACTGCCCTATATATTGAAGGACTTCTAGATTTTTGATTCCTGATGACTGAATTTCCTCGCCAACCCCTCTCACCCTCCTATCCATCCTTACTGTGCAATCAAGCAAAAACCACGAAAATTTTTCAGAACGTGAAGAAGGGAGGGGACAGCTTTAATTGAGCACCAGTAATAATGTGGCTTGATTTCCTAGAGGCCAAAAACATTGAAACACTGGTTTTCCACCTAAAGGAAATAAAAGCTGTGGAGATAAAAATGGTAAATTGTGTTGTCTAAATTTTATCATCTGTAACTGTGATGTATACATGTTATCACAGAGTGAATTCAATAAAGTTCGTAAGATATTATGACAGTGTCAAACACAGGTGCCTGAAAATAAGACAGGAGTAAAAGAAGTCTGAAATTGCTGTTAGATAAAATTGTTTTAATTCCTGATTAAGAAGACAACAGATGTGTGATCTTCAGCAAGTAAATTAATCTATTTAAATTGCCAAGTTCTACATTTCAATCTGGTTCAAAATTCTACCATGGGTTATGTGGAACTCAGCTAGATCAGCCTCAGTACCCATCATTTTACACATTAATATGCATAAAAGATGATGCCACCTCTTGGTTAATAATCATTGTAATCATGTAGATAGTCTTAGCAGCAAAATAGAATATACAGCTTTTCAAGAAACAGTATGATGTGACAGAAATTAATAAGGTTAGGTTGTGGAATTACACATGCAATTGAAACTTGGATTCCTGACATATTTACTAAACTTGAGACATTTTCTTAATTTTTCTGTGCTTTATTTTTTTTTTCCCCCTTGTAAAGCAAGACTAAGCTTATATCTCAAAATGGATATTTGGAGGAGTCAAAGTGACTATTGCATGCAACCTGGTACCTGGCAATAACAACAATTGCTAAGCCTTCTAAAACTGCCTTTGAATAACATAAATTAAAAAATAAACCAAATTTAAAATTTTGTGATTACACTTACTACACATGTATGCATTTGTATGAACATGAATTATATCAATTATAATAAATCATAAATTGCCTCATTGATTCTTCTATATAGTATTTCTAACATCTGAAGAAACAGAAATTGTTTTTCATCCTTATATTTCCAAAACCAAGTAACCCAAAGTCTGGTTCATTGCTTCATTTAGCAAATATTTGCTGAAGCAATAAGTAAACGGATGAACAAACTAAAAGAGAAATTATAAAAATGTCTCCCCAAATAAAGTGAAAAGTGAATAGCTTTAAAAAAAAAAACAAAAAACAAAAAACAAAAACAACACTTAGCTATTTGGAAAGCCTCAGACATTCAGGGTAATTTTCTGAAATCTATACAACTGATATTTCTACTTGGTAAGATAAGAATGTAATTGCCATAGGGTTAATGATGTTTATTTTAACACAATCTCTTTGATTTAAATCCACATACATTTCAATGATGGTTCAGCTCGGTTAGTTGTGCAAATTAAAATGTTACTGAAGCTGTAGTTTCTCAAAAGAGATGTGTTCCTGGAGAAGAATAATGGTCAGTATTCAGGATAACTAGTGTATTTACCCAGAAAATAACTGGTGTCCTTTCAGAAGGTGAAAACATACTGATGGATTGATTTAGTATTTCTTAGAAACTTTAAATTCGTTAGGCATCAGAAAGAATTTTCAAAAGAGCAGCAGCTACCTATTCCAGCAGCTTCCTTGTAGAAATTCATATACAAAAATGAAAAGAACAGATAAGGTAAGGAAAGCCATTCTGCATACGTGTTCACATGCATGCAAATTAACATATGCCTTCAAAATTAATTTGCTTGCAAAATTTCATGTTCAGATTTAGGAAATTTTGAATCTCCTTAATGAATTTTTCTGTTCTCTGAGATCCTGATTTAATTTTTGTACTGTTTTGTAGCTAATTTTAATGTATTTCATATTAATTTCACACACAAAAGCCAAAATGCATTTATTTAAGCTCAAAGCAATATCTTGAACTTATTTTCGTGTTTGAACCTTGAGAACATTTAGAATGCCAGAAAATTGATCATAATTAATTACTTATTATTTCAACAGTTTAAAAATGTGTCAACTAGTTTACTCATGTGTACTATGACTGTAAATAAATAACAAAAGCATAAATTTATTTCTGAGCTTCCCAGCAGCCAAGACATTAAGGGTAACCTATTAAGTTATATACTACTTTGATTCAGTTGAAGGGAACAAAACTGTTTAGCAGGAAAAATAGATGTTTCTGTGGCCCTAATACTTAAAAGGCTATTGTAACAAGATCTTTTATTTATATGAGGAGTTTGAGAACATATAAAAGCCAATAAAAATTGAAACCCTAAATAATTTATACTAACATATACTAAAAAATCATCAAAAGAAATATAGTTACCTATCAACATATAAAATACATTTAATGATTTTCACTTAGGTTACTAAATTATTAAAAGGACAAGCTAATATTTAAAAATACATGTAATAAGATACATGAGCTGAGTTATTATATAGTTATTAAAGGTTAATAAATGATAAAGGAAAATGGAACGAAATGTAAATAATGTTAACTAAAGCTATATGTTAGAGGGAAGTAAAATTGAATAGTTATGCATATGAAAGGAGGGATTGTCAAAAACAGGCAATACTGAAGACTCAGGCTAATATTTCCACCCAGATTCAAACAGAATCCTATGACCATTAATGTGGCAGCTCCAAATTTGTATAACCAGTAGTTTGCGTGCTAAAACGATAATTTCAGACACAGAGAGCTAAAGTATCCAGGTATTTAGTTCCAGGATTAGGAACTGGAGCTGAGCACAATGGGGCAAGAGAGGAAAATCACTTCACGTGGTTTTAGTGACAACCTCAGAAGGCTGAGCCTGCCTGATCAGCTAACCAGACCATCTACGGTTGGGGATGCTGAATGGTGGGGACATTAAAGGGCTTGTTAGTGCAATGAAAAAATAAATGTTTCAGAATAATATTGCCTTTGGCAGGAAAAAAAGAACATACTTGTTTTAATTTGTAAATAATATATTAAAAGAGGTAGAATTATTTCTCAATCCCAAACATACTTTAGAACTCCCTGGAGAGGATTGTTTGTTTGTTCATTTAAATTATACTGATGCCTGAACCTCACCTGAGAACAATTTAAATCAGAATTCTTGAATGAGGCCTTGGTCTCAATTTTAAAGCTTTTAGTTGATTTTCATGCATATTAAAAATTGGAATTTACCATTATAAACTACGCTAAACATAAAGGAGAATTTATGCAAAGTATAATCAAATGTATAGTAAATTAGGATATTATTATTATCATTAATTACAGTTTGAATCACTCTTACCTGATTCAGAATTTTTCAAAGAATCATCATAATCTGGTCTTCATGGTTTCTAGCACATTTCTCCCAAAATATGGGACTTTTACCATTGATATCAGGTGACAGATGCAGTATCAAATTAAAGCTAATGATGTAGTATGAAAAGTAATTCTATTCTTAATATTTTTTCAATCCTCTGATGGATTAGAAAGAAAGATTAGTGTATTGCTGGCATATATTTAACATCCCTGTGACACACTCTGTTACTGATGAAAGTGGAGAGAATTAAAGGGGTGGGGGAGAGAGAACTCAGACTATAATTTGGTAGATAGTAGCACTTAATTATAATTTGATAGTGTTGTTTTAGCTTCATTGTACATATTTTTAGAGTTAAACTCTATTCTTCTAACTGATACTGGATTTTCCTTTATGGTAATGAGTCAATTAAAAAAACAATTCAAAATAAATAATAGTAGAAGTTGCATTCAGATGAGGATAAAAAAATGTGAAAACATTTATCTCAGTCCAGATTTGTTTAAAAAAAAAAACACCTTGAGACAAGTGTTTATATTCTGATTCCTTATTAGCTATGTAATCCCAGGAAGCAGTAGTGAGGGGGAAAAAAAGGGCTGAAATAGAGGGAGAGAATATATGAAAAGGTATGGTTCAGAGCTGGCAACATCTTGGTATCAAGTGCACTGAATTGCTTTATCTCCTGAGAACATTTTTAGAGAGGCCATACAAAAATTACGTTTTAGGACAGTCCATAGGAAAATTCAGTCAAGTAGAGGAGACAAATATTTCTGCTAGCCCTTTTCTCTTGGTCAGATATTTGATCCACGGGTCATTAGTTTTCCACCATCTTGAGGAGTGATCAGAGGCTCCAGTCACAGATATGAAGCAAAGACACTGTGCCCACACAAATGCCCATCACGTTAACTGTGGCAAACAAAACAAAATAAAAACAAAACTGGTCATGACTTCTAAAACCAGGTATGGCTGAAAGGATCTGAGATGTTTTATAAGTCATGTCTAATACAACAGTATTCAAGTAGCTAAAAAATAAGGAAATATTGCCTTAATAAGACCTCTCGTTCAGGATCAGGAACAGTTACAAACTGGCTTTAGTCTAACCCTCCAAACACAAATTTTTATATCAATACTCTTGTGTGTTTGAGCTGCTTCATTAAAGGTTTTTAATAACAGTTGCCATTTAGTGAATAGCTAAGAGTTTTAGTCTGAGTTTTACATAATCATCACCAAAGTAGCTATTATTATTATTTCAATTTACCAGTGAAGTAGTTGAGATACTGAAAGATTAGCTAACTTGAGGTCAGAAGTCCAATCACATTAAAAAAACACAAAGGCTCAAGTTCTTTCATCTGTAATATGTCATCTTACCAGTACACGATCTTTTGAAAAATAAATACCCTTTTATATTCGCCACTAGTTTGTCATTTGAAAAGCATTAGCATTCGAATAGCAAAAGGATTAGCATAGTGTGTTTTAAATGTCTCAATCTTATTCTTAGACCTAAAGATACACTATATAGACCTAAAATTGGGGGAATGTGTCACACATCAAACCAGTGCTTCTCAAACTTTAATATGTATTGAAATCAATTGGGAATCTTGTTGAAATAGAGATTTTGATTTAATTCTGGTTTGGAACCAGAGATTATTCCTAAAAGTCATCACACTTTCAATAACAAGGGTATAAATGTTATTAACTACAAAATGTTTTACTGAATTATAGATATCTGTAATATATAATATAAGCAGTGAGGCAGTCCTCAAACATTATGTGGCAGAGTTGCTTGAAAACCATTATTTTTTTTAATCCTGAAATTTCTGGAGAGGGACATAGTGCCATTGGTATGCTGGAGGGGGAGGGGATGGCCATGGAGAAATGGAGAACAGGGTTTGACTAAAATTCCCCTGTATTGTCAAATAGGCCCAGTTTTATAATGAGACAGATTTTAGGGAATGAACTAATTTTATCTAGCTCAATAAACATTTATTAAATGAAAGAAAGTCTTAATTATCAATGATTACCATAGAAGAATAAGTCACAGTAAAATACTTGACATGTTTAAATAATCATAAAAAATTCTTCAAGTTTGAAGACTAAAATATTAAATGATTTACTCCAGAAAGACCTACATATTCCTCAGAATTATCATTCTAATAAAATATTAAAATAAAGAAACCATCAGTTATGAAAGACCAAATATATATCACTCCCTCATATTAGTGTAGTTCAAGTATATTATTATTTTGCTTATGGGGAAATAGTAAAAAGAAAATGCTTAAATAAGCAAATTGATCATCTTTATAAAGGAGTAATAATTTTTAAGATTTGTTTACTTTTTAATTTATGTGGGCAAAGATAGTAAATAAAAGATGATAACTTTTAATAATGTTACATTGGTTTTAATATCTAAAGCCATTTAGAAAATGTGGAGAAGCATCAGTTTTGACTTCGGATCCTCCCACTTTGTCTTTTATATTCAACTTAAACACAGAAAGTAAATAAGAGCAATGATGCAATGTTCTTGTCTGTAACTCAGCTCTTGGAGGCCTCACCCAGCTGATATACTGCTGTAATAAGTTACAAGGCGAGTGTGGTTCTTTTGATATATTATTGCACTAGATCATGAGCAGGATGACTGACATAAACATGTGTCCCATAGACAGCTGGGCTTCAGAATGTTTTATTTCTCTTTCCTTTTTTTTCAATACTTACTTTAGGAAGTAAGAAAGAAAACAAATTGACAAATACAGGAGGATATTTCTGAAGCAACCCTCTGCATAGATTCTGAAAATAATAATTTTTCAATTGAGAAGTCCCAGTGCTCTTCTTGCTTCCATTCCCCACAAAGGACTATTTTAAAAATATTAAAAACAGAAGCAAAAATAAAAACAAAAAATATTAATTTATATCAATTAGGTTTTATGATTCAAAATGTAAGTTTTTTTTTTTTACTTGCATAAACATGTAATGACAGACTTTATCTGCATTTCCTCATTCTCCCTGAGTTGTTATTATGATCATAAAAACTGAAATTACAGACATTTAAATCTGGAGTAATTACCTAATAGGTTGTTATACCCCTACTTAAAAAAAAAAAATTATTCTGTTATGAGTCCAATCTTTTTTTAGCATTATTGCTGCTGTGTAAATTACCTTTTCCTTCATTGTTAATACTGTACTTCATCATTGCTCCTGAGCATTTTGCTGTTGAGCACACAGGGCCTCATTATAATGTATGTGGTCATCTACTCTCTCTGTTCTTTGTATCTACATGGAGATTTGTGTGAAATGCATGATATTATTTGATCTCTGTCTCTCATCAACATTTAATATTACCAGACTTTGTATCTGAGTTCTGAGATGTTACTCTACTTTTAAGATTATGTACTTTTTATCTATGAATATTGCAGAAACATAAGATATAGAGTCAAGGAAAAGAGTCCTTTATTGGTACTTACAACCAGATTAATAGCCACAGTAACAATATAGAATTGGTTCTCCACATCTAAACCTACAGCAAGACAAGGCTAGCTGAAATCTTTCAAAGTGGGTGGCAGGTTATAGGTCCAAGACAGAAAGGGAGAACAATGGACTTTTTTCACTTATGTAAAAAACAGAGACAACCCTCACCTTTTCCTACCAATAGGAAAGGAGGAAAAATTAAAATTTTACTCTTTTGAGGCTGGATGGAAAAGATCCTGGGTTCTCACCCTAACCTTTTGAAGTATAAATATGTGTTTTCAAGTGCCAGAAAAAACTGAGTGTCTTCAGCTTTTAAGGCCCAGAAATGTGTCCAAATTTTGAGATTAATCCCTTTTGAGATTTTGAGATATTGTTTGTTTTTCTTCATACCTTGAAGTTTGATGTAGGAACTTGGCTGGGGTGCCATTTGGCCCCCTTGGGGAGATAAATTACATTATCTTTTAAGATCAGAGAAAACACGTACTGATCTAGTTTTCATGGTATGTGAAGAGTACAGTATTTCTGGAGAAAGTGAAAATGAATATTCTATAAATTTATATTGTAGACATTTGTTTGTCTTAGGAAGATAAGTCTTTTTGCAAGAGCATTGATAAATTAAGAAAGTTTTTTGAAGTTTTATTTTCCCACAATGCCATGTTAAACAATTTTCTTATACACATTAAATAATTTAAGATTCTCCTTTTTTCCTGTCTCCTTGTTCTATTTCTTTGTCTCCTTGCCCCACCAAATTTCCTTTTTTTTCCCCTAATCTCCCTTCTCTTGTCAAAGTTAAGTAGTGAAAAAAAAAAAAAAAGACAAAAATGTCTGTCTTTATGAGAGAATGTATTTTGGGGCAGACATTAAGCTAGATAATTAAATAAATAAATGATAAATTAGATAGTAATAAATACTTAGGAAAAAAATCATCTTGGGAAAAAGACGTTAGTATTTTTGAGAGAGTGATAAAGGAAGACTTCATTAGAGGAAGACTGAAGTAAATACCTGAAGGATGTGAGCGAGCTAGCTCTTCAAGTGGGTATTTGGTGGAAGGACGTCCCAGGCAGAGAGAACTGCAAATGCAAAGACGTTGAGGAGGGATCGTAACTGGTGAGTAAGAGACCAGGGTGGCTGGAGACAGAGCAAAAAGAACCGTGAAAGAGTTTATTTTCTTATTTAATATTCATTTCTCTTGCCAATTTCACACAAGACCTTGCATGGTACCATGTTGGCTGACCAGCATCAACACACTAGTTGCATAAGAGCTGGTTAAATTGATCTTCCCTTATCTAAACAGTTATGTCTTTGTAGATGGAAATAAAATGAAGAAAAACTGAGAATCTTAGCTTTGATGGAGTAGAGTTCCTCAGGAAAAAAAAAAAAAAATTAAACCACATAATTAGGATCTGACAACTTGTGTCTTCCTCCATAAATAACAATTTAGAACTAAAATATATTTATTTATTTATTTTTACTGATCAAAATTACTTTGCTAATTTGTAATTTTCAAAGACAAAATAAGAAGTTAAAAATGTTCATTACAAACATTGAGCTGGCATAACTCCGTTTTTATTATTAAGTTTAAAGTCATTGTTTTTCTTACTGATTAATTTTTATGATTAAATTTTTACACATTTTGAGTAAGTTTATAGGGGAAGGTTAACAATCATTCTTATAAAATAGATCACACCGATATATTTATTAAGATTTAAACTTGATATTGTATTCAAATTATCATTATTTTTTTCTGTTAATATATATAATTAAAAACTTGAAGACTAAGAAGTAATTTGAATCAAAACCTTGAAAATAAGGAATTAAATGAATCAAGTAAATATATATTGTCTTAGTAAATTTGAAAGTCTATATTGAACAAGGTTAAATAATACAAATAGAAGTATATTATTACAGAAATGTTATAATAATATGACATTTCTAACTTCACTCCCTTGAGAGACAGTAATAGAAATATAAACTACTTGGGAAAAGTTTAGATAGATGAATGCCAAAAAGTGTCTGATTTCTTACAGTTTTGCACTCTGCTCAGTTTTCAAAATTGATATTTTAATAAACCTCTGTATTTTCCAGTGGCAAATATCTGTTGATCACAGGCTTGATGGGTTGGAACATAAAACTGAACTTGTGTGGCAATAATTTTATTTGTGTGTGACATCTTTTTTCCATTCAATACTAAGCACACTGGTATATTATACAAAACAGAAAACTCTTACATTGAAAGAGAGAAATGAAATAAGTTAAATTAAGAGAAATAAACTATTCTAAGTTAATAAATTGAGGCTAATATGTAGACTAAAAGAAGAAAACAAACATTAATAGAAACTTGTAAGAAAGGAGAGAGAAGTTCCAATGTGTTTATTTTTGGAAGCAAAATAATTAGGTGTAAATAACATAATTGAAATTAAATATTAGAGTAAATTTCTTTCTAAAACTAAACTGGGCTAAACCACCATTAGTCTCCCCCGGAATAGACCACTCATAGGGTAATGATATTATAATGAAAAATGCCACAAACAGTTGAACTAAACAGTTAGGGATGGTCCTATAGGAGTGTTAGCCAACTCTTCCTTGGGGAATTTTGGGGCAGGATATGGGAAGGATTTGTTTAGCAGAGAATGGGAGATTTAAGAAGCTTATCTTAGAGTATAAATGGTGGGAAAAATTGTTCTGAACATTTAACTTCAAGAATGACTAGATTCTGACAGTCTTGTATCTTTTGTTGGCATGGTTGTATTTTGTGAATCTGAACTCATTCAAGTTTGAGTAGCCACCATCTGGAAATGGAACACTTCCTTCTGCATTGCATTACTAGCAATTGTGTTAACTGGTTTCCTTATTTTCTTCCCCTGCCTCATATCTTCATAAATAAAATATAAGTTTTCCCAAAGAGAGTAGGGAAAGAAGGTTTGGGAGTCAATGCATTCTCTGAAAAAATTACAGTGCAATTGTTTTGAGGAGCAAAGTATAGAATTAAGAGTTGTATCCGGAGCACCTGAGCTAGAACTACTAGCACAAATATGTAAGTGACCACAAACACAGACCCAGTGACTTTTAAATCCTGGATTATAATATGATGAAGCATTTCTCTTAGTCATTTGTAGCATCAAGGGTGTGGAAACTTAAAAGTTTAAACATACCACACATACTGTTGATTTAGCCATTGACTGCGTTTCAATAGATCAAGAGTATCAAGATCAAGTCTTATTCATTCCTGTGATAATTTCCCTAATGTTTCCTCATGCTGAAGCTGATCTTTGATTCTTTTTAGTCTTTTCCTTGGGCTAAAATTCTTTTACTCTTTTCCTTCCTTTCTTCTTGATATTCACACAGAATATTGAAAATAATAAATTATATAATATACTTGGAACTAAAAGTAAGGTGTACTTGAACATGAGAAGTTATGGCATGGTAAACAAATGCAGTTAATCTATTGGAAATTCTCTCTTACATGAATCAAAAATAAAAAATCACATTCTCGTACAAATATGTATACATTTATTTACATAAATCAAACATGTCTATATAAACCACTAATATCTGAGTGTTTAGAAAGACATTATAAGGCCCTGTACATACAGACAAGGAGTTAGCATTTAGTTTGGATAATACAGCTTTTAGAGTTAGAAGCACTGTTAGAGATTATCCAGACAAGTTTTCTCATCTCATAATCTGCACATATTTGTTGAGCTAGTTCTCCCTCTAATCCTCAGAATCTTTATACTTAGTTTCAAATTTGTTTTACTTCATCACAGGAATAGTAAACTTCTATGTTTTGAAAACATCCCAGGGACAAATATATGAGTTGTCCATCCAAGGGCTAAGTGAAAAGCTAACCGCTAAGTTACAAAATGTAACAATACAATAATTTGTCAGAAATATTTAGAGAAAGTTCTATTTTATTTATGTACAATCTACTACTTGATTGGTTCCATGAATGCTGACTTTTCTTTTTTTTATTATATATCTAATGCCCCAAATTTATTAATTGAGAAATATTGCTCACTTAATGAACTTTTTCAATGACTTACAACTGATGTTAACATTTGGGTGACATTAAAGCCATCATTTAGTTATCCAAACCCAGGTAAAGGAAAACATTTTATTATCTAACATGAATGTCAGGAGGTGATTTATATACTGAATAGTTCAGAACATGTCCTTGAACAATTATAACTGCTTATTTTTGTCATCTTTCTGGCAGCTGCCAAATTGTAATGCTTAATGATTCAACCTAAATTAACTAAAATGAATCCTTGTGGAAAAACATAATAACTGCCTGGTACAAGGGAGCTGATTATATTGCCTTCATTTACACAGAAATTATTCATAATTCATTGACACCACCTCATTACTAAGTTATATTTCTTTTTTTTTTCCCCCAAGCAAATGGATAATAAAACTTTGTACAGGTGTTCATGCCATTTGTGCCATATTGAGTAGAGTGGACAAATACTGCTGCTGGATCATGGAAATAGCTAAATAAGATTTAAATAACTAACCAAAGTGCAGAGCACTTTGAGGATACATAATAAGGTTCCCTCTTCAAAAGTGTGTATCCAAACATTTATCTTTAATGTAAATTTTATTAAATAGGTTAAAAGATGGGGCAAATGACACCCAAATTATGATATGATAATGTTAAATTAGAGCAGATCGTGTCATATTATAGAATATTAGAATATTACTCTAGTCCCCCCTTATCTGCGATTTTGCTATCTGTGGTTTCAGTTAGTTACCCATGGCAAACCATGTTCTGAAAATATTAAATGGAAAATTCCAGAAATGAACAATTCATAAACAATTCATATGTTTTAAATTGCTTGCCATTCTTAGTAGCATGATAAAATCTCATGCTGGTCCTGTTTTTTTTCTGCCCAATTTACGAATCATCCCTTTGTCCAGCATGTCCATACTGTATACGCTCCGTCTGTTAGTCACATAGTAGCCTTCTTGGTTATAAAGTCCACTGAACACATGTAGCACAGTCTTGTGTTCAAACAACCCTTATTTTATTGTTATAATAGTGCTATTTTATCATTAGTTGTTAATCTCTCACTGTGTCTAATGTATAAATAACACTTTATCATAAACATGATGTGTAAGATAAAACAGAATAGTATCAACCCCTATTGGTACAAATAGGGTTTGGTACTATCTGCAGTTTCAGGCATCCAGTGAGGGTCTTGGAACCTATCAATTTGCAGATAAGGGGACTAATGCACATATTCTTTAAATAATCAAATCAGTTGCAGGTAAGGAGATGCAAAGTGTCTGAATTCGAAATGTAGATAAATGTATATTAACATATAGAGAGAGTAAAGCATTGAATTTTAAAATAACTACAAAAATGGAAGTCATTCCCTTCATCCCCACATTTGTCTTCTTTTCTATTATGAAGAAAACTCATTTATAGGCTATCGGGAGCATTAATATTAAAGTTATTTAAAAGGTGCAACTTAATTATTTTTACTCTAATCTGTCTTTGAGCTAAGTAGCCTAAGTGTGAGAATTTGTTAACCCAAATGCCTCTGAGTGGAAATGCCTGCTTGAAAATTCACAGGAGTGAGAATTTGTCAATTGGATAATTATTTTAATAGCAGAAACTGGCCTTCCAACAACACACTGACATGAAAGTAGTTGATTCAGTGGTCTCATATAGATTCTCTTGTCTTTTGTTTTCTTAAAGACAACTTTGCCAGGATTGAGAGATCTCCCTCACATTCTCTGCCCTTTCTTCCACAGAACAATCTTCATCAAATCTAAAAATTCTGAATTGGAACAGAACGAGTACTCATTAGTTTCTATAATTTTTATTTAGATATTTAAACAAATCTGAATCAAGAATATTTTCCTACAATTTACAAATTTTAGGTGATTAGTGCTTCTTGTTGTACTTGTTTGAAAGTGTTTAAAGGGACTAAAAAATCTTTAATCCTCTGTTCTCATGCAAAATACTCCATAACTTGTTAGGTCATAAACACAGAAATAAATGTGTTAGTGAAGACATTAAGACTGATCATTCTTTCTTAACTTAAATTTTATTTATTTGCCACTTTTTAAAAAAATGTGCAGAATTTGTGTGAAAATTTAATTCCTTTAAAAGTAAATATACCGTGGCATAATTAAAAAATCAACAAAAATTGGTAAGTAAACTTTTCCCATATAGCGAGGTATCTGATAGATTGGCATCATTTAATTTTTTTTTGAGATTTCTGATATAAAAAATATATATATTTTAAAAGGGCAAAAGGAATTATTACTGCTTTGCTATAGATATAAAATAGGAGGTTCTTAAATCCTCATTTTCAAGTATTTTATTATTACACAGCTTAAATTATGTTGTATGGCATAGTACAGTCCTCAAAAGTTTTTATTCAGATAAAAAGATATATATAAAATAATTTCCTTGTAAGAGCTATATTATTTGTATCCTTTAAGTTTGTATATAAACTATCGCACACACACACAATAAAAAATTAGAAGAAAATTAGAAGAAAATGTAGGTACATTTGCCATATTTTTCCAGCTGTTTTTTTATGTCATTTATAACCTAGGGTAAAAAGAAAATCTATTTTTCCCTTGGTGCCTCAGTTTTTCCTTTGAAAAATGAAACCCCCAAATCCTAATGTAATAACTTTTTAATACTGCCAGTAAATTTCATCATTATTTGGAAATATGTACTTTTTAAAATATACAACTAGGTCTTTCAGGATAGCAATGTTTCTGAAACACTATGATCGGTTATAAGTTAGGCCGAAAAGCTCAAACTTCGATCTCTTTTGTGCTGCAATCCTGCTTCCATGTGAAGTACTTCCTCTGTGGGTGACAAAGTCTCTCAGAGTCTATTTGTGGTATGCTTCCGTTTTATTTTTAATTAAAGTATCTACATAGAAAAACATGACTGTGATTCTGTATATATTTATGTTTTCATCTTCAAAAATTTTACTATTTGAGGAAGAGCCATTGATGACTGGAATAAAAGGATTTATCAGTTTTTATGCTGTTGAAGTTGGGTATTTTGGAGGTCAGCAAGATTTCTTAGTAGCAAATATCAAACAGTTTCACTGACTGTTTTTCTCCTACCATGGAATGGAAAACATTATACTGACTGCATAAGTTTGTTTTTGGTGTTTGCCTATTGAATTTTCTACACAGTAGTATCGAAATTACACTTGATAAGTGTGTGCTGAAAATTCCTCTTGTACCATTTCGAAATAGAATTTATATGGTTTATTTGATCAAAATGGTATGAAAATCTAATAGAAAGCCTCTCTTAACAGTCTAGGATGCTGTTAAAGATTATTAATTTGTCCCCAGATTACAAAAAAAAAAAAAAAAAAAAGTTTGGAGAAAAACTCTGAATGGTTTGGGTGCATTACAAATTGATAAAATTTAATTCATAGAAATAAAGAATAGTTTATATTGTAATGTGATACTGTGCTCATCTTCTCAAAGCTCCTATTACCCAAGTTTGATCATGCTTTAAAATTCCTTATTCTTTGAGTAAAATACTCCTTCAAGGAATACAGAATGAGTTAACTCTATATTACCGAATCTTAGACAAATTACTGATACAACACCCAAACAGCTCTCTATTGGTTATCCTATACAACCCTTTCCTCCCAAAGCTTTATTCTCTTACTAGCAATAAAGAAGCATCAGAATGTTATTACTTTATCAAAAGACAATGAACCACAGGCTTTTGACTGTCCAGTCCAATCCATTTATTTTTCCATGTCTTTTGATAAATGATGGACAAAGCATGTATGTTATCATTTAAAAGACATTTGCCTTGGATTAAGATAAGACGAGTGGTCAAAATAGCTTCAAAACTACTCCGAATGTTTTATTTTAAACATAATTCCAGATATACTCAATAAAAAAAGCAATACTTTCAATATTAAAATGATTAAAAATCTTATAAAATGCTGGCATGATGAATCGATTTTCTCATGAAGTCTTTTGTGATAAGAAAAAAGCATTAAATTTTCTGAGTAACAAACATCCTGTTCTGTAGATTTAAAGCAAGTAAGTGACAGAGAGAAAAGTGATTACAACATTAAGAAGACACTAATCTGCTTCCCAAAGTTGAGCTGTATAATTGTCAAGGTTGAGTTATAAAAATTTCACCTGTTGCTTTTCAAATTAATTTTGACTTCTAAAATAATATTTCATTGAAAAATGTTTAAAGTGATCATGATAGGTAGAAAAATAGATATTCATATAGCTTGAAGTCTTAATAGCTGATTAAAATAGAAAATATTGAGTTTTTTTAATGTAATCATTTACTATTAACAGTCTCTAAGCCCATTTTACTTATTCCCCTGATAATTGTCTTTGGAATCTTTATTACTGTCCACCTGTTTTCTTAACAGCTGTGTGTGTGTGTGTGGGTGTGTGAGTGTGTGTGTGTGTGTGTGTGTGTGTGTGTGTGTGTTAAAGTATTTAGGGAGTCATAGATTAGCATGTGAAACTTTTTATTAACTTAGTTCTGTAATTTAATTGATGTTTATTCTTTAGGAAATTACTTTAACACTATGAACTTTACTTCCTGATGTTAAATATAAATACCATTTTATATCATGAGGTAGTTATAATAAGAACAAAACTAAATTAAGTTTCTTATTTTACATTTAATATTTTTATATATTTTATTTTACCTTTTTAATAAAAATTCTCAAAAGGTAAAAAAAGTACAGAGAGGCTAGCATAATACATGCCATGTACAAATCATTCAGTTTCAATAACTCAATACATGATAAGTTTTTTTCCTTAAATCCCTCACATACTTCTAGTCCATGGATGATTTTGAATCATATCTTAGACATTAAAACATTGTATTTGTAAGCATTTTAGCAAGTAACTAAATTACAAGAATTTTTTTTTGTTTTCATAATTAAAATGCAATTATTATATCTTTAAGCATGAGACTTCCTTAATTTATCAAATTATCCAGTAAAAGTGTTTGTAATTGTCTTTTTAAACAATAAGTTGAATCTAATTGAGTTGTAATTTGTTAGATAAAATCATTAAATTAAAGTATACAATTTAGCGACTTCTGAAAGAATGTATAGGGTACACTGCTATCACTCCACAATTTATTCTCATGGGCTTTTACCAACTGGGGTATATGATAGGTATATGTTTAATTTTTAAGAAACTGTTAAAGTATTTTCCAAAGTAACTATGTTATTTTACTGTCTCACCAGCAGTATATGACATTTCTAGTTACTCTACATTCTCGCCAACATTGACTGGAGTGTATATTAATTTCTCATGTGGTTTTAATTTGTACTTTTCGATGCTAATACTGTTGAGCTGCTTTTCACATGGTACTGGCTGCTCGCCTATCTTCATTGTAAAATGTCTGTTAACATCTTTTGTTAATTTTTAAATTTAGGTTATTTTGTCCTATTATAATAGAATCCTAAGAATTTTTTATTTATTTGTTTGTTTGTTTGTTTGTTTGTTTTGGATTCAAATACTTTGCCTGATAAATATGATGTGCATGTTTCCTTCTAGTCTGTGGCTTGTCTTATTGCTTTTTAAATATATTTGAAGGGAAAAAGTTTTAATTTTGATGGATTTGAGTTTATCAGTTATTTATTTTCTGGTTTATGCTTTTTGTTTTTATTTTAAAAAATTTCCTATCTCAAAGTCAAAAATTTTTTTTCTGTTTTCTTTCAGAAATTTTATAATTTTAGAGGAAACAACTCAGGCTTTCACTATTAAGTATTATGTTAGCTTGTAGGTTGTTCATTGATATCTTTTATCAGTCTGAGAAAATTTTCTTCTGTTTCTAATTTGCTGATTGTTTTATCTGAATGACATATGATTTTTTGGCTTTATTTTTTATATAATGAATTATATATTAATTGTTTTTCGAATATGAAAGCAACCTTGTGTTCCTAAGAGTAACTATACTTGATCATAATGCATTATTATTGGTATATAAAGTTACATCTGAATTACTAATTTTTCGTTCAAAATATTTTCATTGATAGCATAAGAAATATCAATCTGTAATTTTCTTTTCCTGTAATATCTATTAGATTTAAGTGTTATGGCTATTCTGTTTCATAAAATGAATTAGAAAGTGTTTCCTCATCCTCTATTTTCTGAAAAAGTTTGTGTAGATATTATTTTTTTTCTTGACTGTATGAGAGAATTTACCATTGAAACCATATGGTCTTTATTTCTTCTTTCCTTCCTTCTCTTCCTTCTTTCTTTCTGTACACACACACTCACACAGGTATATATCCAATTGTTCCAATTTCATTTGTTGAAAAGACCACCTATTTTTATGAACTACCTTTGCACTTTTTTCAAAAGTTATGCAAGTATTATGAGTAAGCTATATGGGTTTCTTTTATTTCTATATAAATTTCAGAGTTAGTTTGAAATTTTCAACAAGAACTCCTGTTGGAATTTTGATTAGGATTTCACAGTATTTATAGATAAATTATGGGAGATTAATATCTTAATATTAATGAAACTTCTGATTGATAAATATGATATATCTTGAATTAGGTAGGTCTTTTATTCTAATGTTAGTAAGTTTTCAAGGTACATGTCTTGCACATATTTTGTTAAATGCATTTAATTATGTCATATTTATTATTATGTAATTATTTTAACTTTTTAATTTTGGAATAATTTTAGGTTTACAAAAAAGTTACAAAATAATATTCAGAGTGTCCTTATACCCTTTGCCAATACGACACTTATAACCATAATAAAATTATGATTGATATAAAATAATTTATCTATAGATGTTTTTCAAATTTCTTCAATATTACCCATAAAGTCCATATTTGGAGGGCTAAATTTTAATCCTAAATATAATTATTTTCATATTTCTTTATTTGCATTAAATCTGAGACATTGGCCCAGTTTTTCTTTGTCTTTCTTTATCCTGATGCTTTTGAATAATTTTGGCCTGTTGGTTTTTTAGAATGTCCCTTGATTTAGGTTTATTTGATGTTTCCTCATGATTAAATTCCAGTGAAAATTTTTGAGAAACTACAACAGTGATATTGTGCCCTTCTTAATGTATTATATCAAGAGGTACAAGGTATTGATAATACAGTAATGGTGAGGTTAATGTTGATCACTTGGTTAAAGTGACATGTCATTCCACTGTAAAGTTATTTTTCTTTCAATAATAAATATTCTAATGGAAAGAGTCTGAATTTAACATTTGTTCATGAGTTCTCCTTGAAACAATTTTTTATTGTGGTATGTGTTGAGTGATAATTTTCCATTTCAATCAATTCCTTCTGTATTTATTAATTAGAAATCTGTAAAAAAAATGTTTCTTTTACTCTCCTTCCATTTATTCACTTAATATTTATTTATTCATTTAGTTATGTCAGTATTAAATCATAGAAATGTATTTTATTTTGTTCTATGCATTATAATCTATTACTATTATTATTCATTACTCAAATTGTTTCATATACGGCCATTGAAAGACCCTTCAAGTGGAATCCTGTGTCCATTTGATGTGCCCTATCTTTTTTGAACAAGTTTTTACTCTCTGGTTTCACAAGCTATTCCAGATTTATCTTATATTTTTCTTATTCTAGGATAAATAATATATATTTTTGCTGTTACAGTTTGAATTTTATTTAATTTTAATTTCTAACTTCTCATTGCTAGTATATAGAAATACAATTGTTTTTTTCCATTCTCTTACCATACTCAGCTCACTTATTAGCTCTAATAAATTCGATCTTTGATTTTTCAGAATATTGTACATATATACACTGCCATCTGTATCTTCTTTTTAATTGAAATCCAGATAAAGTCCATATATTATAAAACACTGATATGTCTTTTAAATATCTTTAATATAGAGTCCTCTTCTGTTATTTGGGAGGCTTTGCAATTTTTCTGTTCTAAAAATGAAAACAGATCATTCTGATATCTTGTAGTTTCAAAATCTGTATATACATACTGTATATTATGGCATTATTTAACATCTTCACTTGTCCTTGTATTACCCGGACGTTGTAGTTAGATCTATAAACCTATCAGAAGTTATAAACACACACACACACACACACACACACACACACATATATTTAGATAGTTTTGCAAGATAGTTTTGTAAGACGAATACAGAAGTGTTTTGTGTACTTTTATCAAAAACCATAAAATAAATTAATTTAAATGTTGTAGCCCATATTTTTTGTTCTTTTAGAACAAAAATTGTGTCTTACTCATGTTTTCTAATAGCGATAGCATGGTCTAGTGGCTAAGTCATTGAATTTGCAGCCTGGAATCAAATCATATCTTCACCACTATCTTTTTTTCTTTTTCTTTGTACACGGACTTATTGAAATTTAGTTTATGTACTATACAATTCACTCATTTAAAGCATACAATAAAATGAGTTTTTGTTATTTATAGAATTGTTCAACTATCATCCCAATTTTAGAATATTTTCATCACACACAAAAAAACATTGTTCTCCTTTGTCATCAATCCCCAAATCTCCATTCCCTCATTCCTAGGCAAACATGAGTCTACTTGCTGTCTCTATAGATTTGTCTATTGTGAATATTTCTTATAAATAGAATCATACAATATGTGGTCCTTTTTCATTAGCTTCTTTTTCTTGCATAAGTTTTCAAGGTTCATTAATCCTATAGCACGCTTTAGTATTTCATTTTTTTGTTGTTGATGGTGGTGAAAAATATTCCATTGTATAGATATGCCACATTTTATTTATCCACTCATCAATCATCAGTTGATTGATATTTGGATTGTTATTTGTCCCTTATGAATAGTATTACAATGAACATTTATGTACCAAACTTAGTGTGGTCATATATTTTTATTTCTCTATAAAGGAGTAGACTTGCTGGATCATATAAAAACTACATTTAACTATCTGAGAAATTCTTAGACCTACCTTCCAAAGTAGCTGTACCATTTCACATTCTTACCACTAGTGCATGAAGGTGTTATTTCTCCACATCTTTGACAACAAATGTTTTTATTTCTCTTGTTTTTATTATCATTTGAATATGTATGAGGTAATATGCCATTGTTGTTTTTATTTACATTTTCTTGATGGCTAACTACTTCATTCTTTCATTCAACGAGTATTTGTTGAGTGCCTAATATGTGCAAGATACTGTTCTAGCATAGATGCTAGATGGTTACCATTTATCAGTGAACAAAACAGATAAAAATCACTACTCTTAGGGAGTTAAAGTTCTAGCAGAGAAAGACAGATGATAAGCAATAAACCTAACAAGTACAGAGTAGCATGAGGGAATTGCCTGTGATATATAGGTTATAGTAGGGAATTCAAGATATGTCTGTTTGAAAAATGGACTTTTGAGCTAGTTCTTGCAGGGGTGAACTAGTTGGCCGTGTTAATATCTTGAGGAAGAGTCTCTCAGGCCTAGAACACAGACTGTGTGAAGACCTCATGTGACCTTGGTATATTTGAGATAAAATCTGGAGGCCATTGTGGATAGAACAGAGAGAAAGAGTGAACACAGAGAAGAATAGTAGGTGAAATTCCAGGCAGGTAATGGGATCAGGGATCAGGTCATGTAGGGCACTATAGATCATTTCAAGCACTTTGAAAGATCCCATAGTAGTTTTAACTGTTTTCATTTTTTTTTTAATTTATGTCTTTTAATCTGGTTAATGAAGAAGTTTAGGGTTATAACACCATATATTTATAAAAATTCAAATACATTATAATAACTCATCTTGCTGTCAATAAATATAAATTTTATAAATATTTTCATATTTATTAAAGTGACCCTGGATTAGCCTATGGCCATATGTATAAAATTTAATAAATATAATGTCAACAATATAATAATTTTATATACTATATTATAATTTCACATATTATAATATAAATAAATAAAAATACTTAAGTGAATATTTTGGTTATAACCTTCAATCATAAAGATTTTGTCATTTTCTCAAAGTGACATTTAACAAATTAAATGAGATTTGTTTTTGTTTTATTTATTTGTTCTGGGTAGCAATCATGAGAATGTTCAGAACAGTATCAACATCCCTCTCCTCACACACAAAAAAAACATTATTAGTTTCCAGAATTGTAAATCTTACATCTGCTCAATGTTACTCTATCAGTTGCAGTTCTAATATCAAAAGTGACGTGATTTTCAGCACAGCTAGCATCTATGTCATGACTGACTTAATTAAAATCACTGCTTTTAAAATTTTACTTCAAAGTTAATAAACAGGCATAATAACCATTGTAACCCTTAGTAGAACCATTCAGTTGACATGTAGGCAAAAAAAATGTAACACAAGGGTTTTACCAAAAAAGACATTGAGGGTAGGTTCAATGAGGTAATAAACTCAGAAGTTGAAAAGGTATTAAATTTACAAATGAAAATCTATTTTAAAAATTAGCCATACTTTTAAAGTAGGAATAAAAATCAGAGTATTTAAGTTTCTAAACCTACCTTTGCAAACTTATTTAGATCCACATTCATGCAAAAATAATTACAGCTAACATTTATGAAAAACTTACTGTGTAACAAAGCTAAGCATTTTATGAATACCATTTAACATTTTCCAAAATTTCATAATAAATATTAATTCTGCCTTCATTATTTTAAAGATGTGGAAAAGAAGCATGGAGAAGTGAAATAACAAGCCCCAGGTTGTACAATAAGAGGTGCTAGATATGATCTCAAATATTCTGACTCCAGACCTCATGCTAATTGTCCTAGGCTATACTATCTTTTTAAGTGTAGCGTTACATTAATTTGTGTCTGGCCTTTCCCTTAAGAGTTTTATTCACACTGAAAAACACATATAATTCATACAAATAATGATCCTTCTGTACAGGCCCATTTTCTTCGTACAATGTGGCAACTAAAATAATAGTTCATTTTTTCTGATATCCAGTAATGCTCAATTTAAAAACAAATTAAGACTGGTATTTCAGAATGGCTTGGACATATGGGGTTTTAATTTAGTATATACTCCTTTGACTAGCTCTTCACTCTTGCTATTAAAATATTAGAAAACCAGGAGAGTAGTATTTAGACAGTGATTTAGATAATAACAACACTGAACTATTTACCAAAGGCACGGATGTGATCCTGAGACTACTTCTACAGTTCTTCAGTGAAACACAAATGTTGGGAACATCAACATTTATTTGTTATATAAAGCAAATAAAGCACAAAGCTGAGTTCTGAGTTTATAAAAATGTACCTTAAAAAAAGAAGAGAAAGAGATAAACCTAAACACAGTTTTTAAATCACTCATTTATTTACTGATTTGATCAATAAATAATCATTGATTGTTAAATAAGTTTCAGTCTAAGCACTTGTGTTACAAAAATGAAAAAGTATAATTCTTGGTTTCAAATATTTCTATCTTGCCAGGAATAGGAATAAAATATAAGCCATTATGATATCTTCTGGTGAGTGTTACAGTGAACACGTGTAAAAACTGTCTGGATACACAAGGCAAGAAGATATTTTCTGTGGGAAGCTGGGAAGATTCTCAAAGGAAGTCACTCTTGAATTGGGTCTTGAAGTGTCTGTTTTTGGAAGGAATTCAAAGCAGAAGGAACTTACTGAAAAATATATTTAATTTTTTTAAAAGTTTATTTTTTATTAATATAAATCGGCTTATGAATCTGAAGCTAAGTATACCTAAATCAAATATTTTGGTGTTATAACTTCAATAACTAGAATCATATATGAACAAAGACAAAACATTATAAACTTGTTCAAATTCTGTTCATGAGTGGCTATAACACTTCAGAAATATCACAGTTTATTTTTCTCTTCATTAGTTCTCTGTGTGACCTATGGAAATATTTTACCATTTTATCAAGAAATATTCTTTCTTTTGAAAAGTAGCAAGCTGAGTCATTGACTTTTACTATCCCATTTTACATATTAGGAGAGCAAGTCTCAAAAAGCCTAAAAGCTTATCCAAGGAAAAATAATGAGTCTCAGAATAGGGTTCTTTCTACTACTTCTCTCAAGTACATCCTCCAGATCTTTTATCCACTATCTTCCACTTGTTCTCTACCCCCAAGAGGCTTACCTGTGTGGTCAACTGTCTCTCTTGGCCTCTGACTCTTGGTTGAGTTTGGTCAACAGAGAGATCAGAATGAGAGAATGTAAAATCAAAATCATTCTCTCATCTCTCTCTCTTAAGGGTTTGCCTCTCTAACAAAGTCTGGTAATGCCTCTCACACATTAGGCAATCTTTTAGATAATTGCTGTGAATATTGTTCTTTTCAAATTTGTTTGGATACTAATGACATTTAGACATTTTTTTTTACTTATTCTGTAAACTCATTCAAGCAAGTTAAATACAGTTTTATTTTTAAAATTAAATATTTCTCAGTTTTAAGTTTCTGATAAACCCCATAGCCATTTTCTCCAAGTCTAAAGCAACTGCAATTGTGTCTTTCCAATCTGTAACACTTTATTATGCCTAGCTGTGGCAGGGGCCAAGTTGTCAATTCTCATAATGGTCATTTATGATCTTGTCAGTAAAACAGTCAGCTGTGGTGTTTGGAAAGCCTCCTGTTTGTTTGGCTTTTAAATAGTTTGTTTTACATTTAACATCTGGGTGTTGAAAATATGTTGTTTGGTTTATAAAACTGAATATTTTTGTACTCTTTGATTAGTTCCAGTACTTTCACCAGTAAGGCATCAGTGGAGTTCCAAGACGGACAAGATATATGATTAGTGTCTTTATTCTCAAATGTATTTTCAAGTCTATGTGGCAACACCAATTTAATTGTCTATCTATGATGACATATGAGTTGAAGTGACTGTGTCAAGAAATGAATTTTCTAAATAAACATGAACTATTATTTTGAAACATGAAGCTGCTTATAGGTTCAAGATGAAAGTGCCTTAAAATTATACAAAAAATGGTGCATTATTATATAACACAATAGAATAAAATTTATGATGACAAAGATTCTTCACTGTAAATAAAGATGCTGATTAGGCTTGAAAAGCATAGTATTTGTGAACTTATGATAAAAATATTTAACAGTAAGATGAAAAAGTGTGATTTAATGGATTTTGCTTCTTCGTTCTGCATGGAACTCATCATTGAAATGAGATGTCTAGTGGGTCCATTCGATTCTTAGTGGAAAATACTGTACCCTAAAAAAGCAATATGCTTCATTATAGACTGAGTTTAATGTTGCTTCATTTGCCTTTCTCTGTGTTAGCAGTAGTAGAGAAGTAAACTACTGGACTACTAAAGCCTTATAACTCAGAAGCATGCTTAAGCTATGGGTGGTGCTTGGTCCCTTCTTAGGCCTGGTTTGGAGAGCTAACCCAGGGCAGTTAACATCTCCCAATAATCTCTGTGACTTTGGAAAACTACTGGGAAATACAAGGGTCATTGAAATTACATCTTTTGAAAGTAACCAACAAATGCACACTTATAGTATTGTAACCTATTTCAATTATTGGGTGACACCGGATACAATGAAAGAGAAAAAAATTAATAACAGAAAAAGTAGTATTTTATTTTGTCTCCTCTCACCCTTCTACCTGCTGTTACCCAACTTCCTTGTACCATTTCTTTTCCCCACAATATTGTAATCCGAAGTAGTAATCAATAGGAGAGAGAGACTGTAGTGAGTTTACTCTACCTTGGGTAGCATCAAAAGTCCTTCCAACTTACTTTTATGTTAATATGAAAGCAGACACTATGACAACAATTTGTAAAGAAAAAAAGAAATGCATATTCTTAATCGAAAGTGATGAGTAATTATATTTCTGTAGTAAAATTATTAATTTTTCTTTGTATACTTTTTTCTATTTTATAATTCTTGCACTTTAAAGTGCCTTTCTAAATCAGCAGCATTAACAACACTTGGAAGCTTATTAGAAGTGAAGAATCTCAGGTTCTACTCCTGATTTAGTGAATCAGAATCTGAATTTTAACAAAATGTCATTGCACACACATTAGAATTTGAGAAATATTGCTCTGGAGAACAAAAATTACTTATATACACAGAATAAAAATGAAGTACTTATTTATTTTGGTTTTGGTTTTGTTTTTCCTTTGAGCTTTATTGAGAAATAATTATCATACAACACTATAAGTTTTAGGCATACAGCATGATGGTTTGATTTACATATATTGTGAAATGATTATCACAGTAGATTTAACTAACTCCTATCTTCTCATACATAAACAACAAAAAAGAAAGGAAACAAACAAAAGGAAATAATTTTTCTCCTTGTGATGAGAACTCTTAGGATTAACTCTCTTAACTATACTATATATCATACAGCAGTTACCTATAGTCATCATGTTGTACATTACAGCCCTAGCACTTATTTATCTGTCTTATAACTAGAATTTTGTACCTTTTGATCACCTTCCAATCCCCTCACTCCTCACCCTGTACCTTTGATAACCATGTCTTGATCTCTTTTTCTAAGTTAAAGGTTTTTTTGTCTGTTTGTTTGTTTTGGATTTAACATAGAAATGAGATTATACAGTATTTGTCTTTGTCTGACTAATATCAGTTATCATAATGCCTTCGAGGTCCATCCATTTTGCCACAGATGGTAGGATGTCATTGTTTTTTTATGGTTGAATAATACTTCATAACCTATGTATACCATGACGTTGTTACCCATTCATCCATTAATAGACAAAGGTTGTTTCTACATCTTGGCTATTGTAAATAATACTTATGAACATGGGAGTGCAGATATCTTTTTGAATTACTGTTTTTGTTTTTCTATGGATATATTTCCAAACATAGAATTGCTGAATCATATGACAGTTCTTTTTTCTTTTTCCTCTTTAGGAACAAAATTTAATTAAATCAATTAAAAATTTTTGTTAGTGTTTTCATTTATTTATTTACTTATTTAACTATTTTCTGATCACAGTCGATACAATATTACACAATATTATATTAGTTTCAGGTGTGTGATACAGTGATTAGACATTTATATACCTCTAAATTAATTCTTCCAAAAAGTGTAGTACTTATCTGACACCATACATAATGATTACAATATTATTGACTATATTCCTTATACTGTACTGTACATCCCCATGACTATAGTTATGACTGAAAAACTGTACTTTTTAATTCTTTTTATCTTTTTCATCTCCCCAACTCCACTCCATCTGTCAACCATCAATTTATTTTCTGAATCTATGAGTCTGTTTCTGCCTTTTTTGTTCATTTATTTTGCTTTATAGATTCCACATGTAAATAAAATCATATGATATTTGTTTTTCTCTATATGACTTATTTTACTTAGCATAATACCCTCTATGTCCATCTATGATACTAAACTACACTACAAGGCTATAGTAATCAAAATAGCAAATATTTTTTCATACTTTGTGGTTTATCTTCTCATTGTTTTACCAGTGTCATTTGAAGAATAAAATCTTTTTATATTTTGATCAAGTTTAATTTATCAATCTTTTCCAAGGGTTTGGAGTCATACCTAAGAAATTGCCTAATAAAGGTTGTAAAGATTTTTCTCCTACATTTTTTTTAGAAGTTTTATAGTTTTATATTTTATACTTTGGTCTATGATCTATTTTCAGTTAATTTTGTCTATAAAGAGCAGTTCTTTTTAAGTATAGTTTGTATACAATCTTATATCAGTTGTATTAGTTTCGAGTATACCATATAATGATTTGACATTTTTATAACTTAAAATGTGATCATCCTACTAATCTAGTAACCATCCATCACTGTGTAAAAACTTACCACAATATAATTGACTATAAATCCCTTCTCCTTTTTATCTGTCTCCACCTCCTCCCTGCTAGTAACCAACCCTTTGAGCTTTGTTTCTATGAGTCTGTTTTTGTTTGTTTTGTTTTTAGATTCCACATATAAGTGAAATCATTTGGTATTTGTCTTTCTCTGCTTGACTTATTTTCCTTAGCATAATACCCTCTACATCCATCCATGTCATTACAAATGGCAAGATTACATTCTTTTTTATTGCTGCATAATATTTCATTGTACGTATATACCACATCTTTATCCATTCATATCTATCGATGGACACCTAGGTTGCTTCTATATCTTGACTATTGTAAATAACACTTCAATAAACATGAGGGTGCATATATTTTGCTGAATTATTATTCTCAATTTCTCTGGATAAACATCCAGAAGTGGAATTTCTGCAGCTGGTAAAAATCAACTGTTGTTTCTCTGCCATCCCCGCTTTTCTGCTGTCCCCGTTTCTCTACCTTCTGCCCTGATGACTGGGCACTTCCACTGGTCACACCGGCTGCGTGGAGCTCACAACACTCCCAGGCAGGGCTGTTCAGGGAAGGTTGCCACATCTTCTCCCTTCTCTCTCCTCCTTCAGGGAGCTCTGGCTGCTGGGATAGGCAGCTTCTTTGTTTCTCCCAATCCACCGCCCAACACCGGGATTCTTATCTGTGTTAGCTCTTATGCACAGATCCCACGCTCAGACATGCTGGTGTGCAGTTTGGGTGTTTTTTTGTTGAGTTTTAGACGTTCAGCCTATTGTTGTTTCAAGGGGAGAGATTCAAGGACATCTCTCACTCGCTGTGATTTTTGGCAAATACTTTCTTATGCATAAAACACTCTCTCAGTGAAGATAGTGAGTATGCCCAAATTGAGAAGGAGACATGAAATCCTAAGAGATGAGCCCCGAAACTTCTAGCTTTGAAAGTTAACGGTACTCTCAGTTGATGCTCAAAAGGCTGTAGAAATCTTGTTTTGTTATTTTTTATCTTTTTGTTTTGTTTTGTTTTGATTTGTTTTCAATTTTCCTGATTTCTCTCCTAATCTTTTTTTTTTTTTCCCTTCAGGTTTAACTTACTTTTAATTCTCCCCTGGTTTCTTCAGGTGAAAACTGAAGTCATTAATTTGGGAATTTTTAAAAATATTTTCTTTCATATTAGCTCAGTAGTAACATTTTTCATATTCTCCTTAAAATCATGAGTTTTCTTCTAGAAAACAGATAAACTATGTAGGAACTGCTTGATCCTTTTAGAACTTGCTTTTATTAGGAGTAAAGCAGAGTTAAGTCTAGAGTTAATTATATTCCACTGCTGAGGCAAGACTCTCCAAAATACTCTATTCAGATTTCTATGAATTAGAAAGTTTTTGAGTCTGGTTGATGCTAACAGGCACAATTCTTAGATCCATGTGAGTTGGAGAACTCTTCTCTCTAATCTTTTGCATAGGTCTTTCACCAGCCCAAAGTTGCCTGAATGCATGTGCATATGCTTAGTACTTAGCTGAATACCTATGAACAACATTATGCAGATATCCAGAGTTCTATTTCTGTTGCATTCTCTTCTTTGATGCTGCCCTCTGAGATATAATCACACTATCATCTTCTTAACTGTCAGCTTTATCCTGTTCACGGAGTTGTTTATCTCTGTTGGGTTCCTCTGTGCTATGCTGCTATTGGAATCTCAGGCCAGCATGAGACTCACTTGATTTATTTCCCAATATTTATTAATTATTGTTTTTCATTACTTGATGTCCAATATATTGAAATATCTTGTTTTTATATTTTGTTCAGTTTTTTAGTTGTTTTATTCGGAAGATAAATGTAGTCCTTTTTACTTCATTTTGGACTAAGTGGAAGTTTGGTCTTTACTTTTAAATATTTATTGCCAATGCATGTATATCTGGTTTAATCATTTATGCTGTAAGCTTCCTGAAGGAAGTACTTGATCTTATAATTTTTATATTTCAAATATAGTTCTGAAAGCTTAATAAGTATTTAATGGATATCTGATAATTTTTAATATAGATAAATAAATGTTAATGGTCATAATCTCATATTTGGCTTGTTGATTTTGGTCTATAATACTGAAAACATACAGTTGTTTATGCAAACTGGATGATTATTAAATAAAAACATTAAAATATTAAGTAAACACTGCAAAATATAAGTATAATTAAAAAACTTAAACTATAAAATATTATAATGGTACATTTAGTAAAATGCATTTTATCTGATGATTTCTATTAATTAAATGCAACTGATCTTAATTCCTTAATTTTTAAAACAAAAATAGATGTGGATATAATAATACCTTTATTTTTATCTTAAAAATGTGATATTTTAATTTTTTTCAGGTGATTGTCAAATCTGGACCAGGGACTTTCCTCAGTTTGGCTGTTTATGACAATTATATCTTCTGGTCAGATTGGGGAAGAAGAGCTATCCTGCGTTCCAACAAGTACACAGGAGGAGATACAAAAGTTCTTCGTTCTGATATTCCACATCAACCAATGGGAATTGTAGCTGTTGCCAATGACACCAATAGCTGTAAGTTATAATAGTAAGCAAATGCATTTCTTAATTATATAATCTCTCAAAAATGTCTCTGTGTTTTAGTAATACTTACTTGGACTTTTTTTTCTTAATGTTACTGGGGATAGTGTCCAGGATTTGACATTTCAATATGCTGAAATTATCTGAAAGGTTTAAAGCAACTTTCATGGTTCTTAATTCATCACCAGAAAAACAATTCATTTTTAATTATTTGTTTCTGTAACTCTATTTCATTCTCTTTCACTCTTCATGTTTGAGTATTAAAATCAACTTGTTTCCATGAAAATAATACTTCTTAATAAACAAACTTTGTATTTAGGCTTAATTTTTTTTTTAATCACTGGAATACCTACAAAATTGCAGTTTGCGGTAGTGGTGTGGTTTCAAATGGTACTAATGCGTTGGATGCTATGGCATCCTTTATAAATGTGTTAGAAGAGGTAGCAGTCCATGTTACATTTTTTCCTAATATTCTTATCTTTTAAGATGTTTAGATTTTCAAAAGCTCTGAATCTTCTTTGTTTATGACATATTTTTGAGAGATTGAGGTGGTCTGACAGTTTACTGTTAATGTATATTTAACATAGAATTAGGAATTCAATATAAAATTCAATACAGCTTTTTCATTGCAGGTGAACTTTCTCCGTGTGCATTATTGAATGGAGGTTGCCATGACCTGTGTCTTTTAACTCCTAATGGAAGAGTAAATTGTTCCTGCAGGGGAGATCGAATACTGCTAGATGACAACAGATGTGTGAGTAAGTAAAGATATTGAAAATGCAATATGACATTCTGCTTGAAACAGCATACATGGACATTGACATTGTTTTAGGATATTTATGAAGTTTTATTCTATTCTAATATTAGAGGCCCCACTGGCTTATCTGTCTATTCTAGAAAGAACACAATTCACCATTCTACTTAATTATAGCACCATGTAATAGATAATATTAATCAAAACCAGTGACAAATGGTGTATCACTGTGATTGTAGGCAGGAATATGGTAACCTAGCTAGAGAAATACCTGTACACAATGATTATCTGAAAGCTTATGGTTTTGACTAAAAATTCAGTCATAATATCATTAGCTTTTGAGTCAACACTCACAGTTCATTATGATATGTAAATGAGAGAGAATGGCTCATGCACCGTACTTGTAATCACTTTCAAACTGTTAATTAAGGATGTAACATTTCAGCCTTGCATGATGTTTATACCTCCCAAAGACATTAAAATCTTTAATTAGTACCATTATAGTATATATTTATTAACAGTTAAGCTTCAAAAACTGTTTCCAAAATAAATAAGGGCTCAAGTGTTCCAGTATTGTCATGAAAAATTAGCTAACAACATAGAAAAGGTTAATTTCTCTTTAACATAAAGATGTGTGTGTGTGTGTGTGTGTGTGTGTGTGTGTGTGTGTGTGTATAAGAAAGATGAGAATCATCTTATTGGAAACTGGTGAACTCACTTTTAGGATGTGTCCATTTTGGGCATTTTTTCTCCTTTCATTTGTATCCTCATCTCACAACTTTTCATCTTAGAACATCAACCGAGCTGGATATGTCTACATTATAAAAATAAGTATCAGAAGCTATACATATTTTTCATCTTCATCTTCAGTCTTCTTCTGGTCTTTGCCAGGAGGATCTTCTCTTTTACCTGCTCTTTACTTTAATACAAGCACTATGACAAAAATCTTTTTGTTTACCTTGGAAATGATCACATCTAATACAAGAACTTAGATATATCGTGTCACTTTTAAATTGGTATCACAACCAAAAAGGGCACCTCTTAACAAAAGAAATAAAAGACTTTTATTTATATGCCAAAGCAAATGACGGAGTAATGCTGTTGGTCAGTAAACTTTAAATGAAGATAGCCAATTTTAATCGTTCAAGCCACAAATTCCCATTTTTCTTTGTCACCTATCACTTCCCTGAATTGCTCAGGCAACTGCTTAAACTCTTTCAGTTTGCCTCTGCGTTTTCAGCTGTAATGGCGTGGATCTGATGCCATCTGTAATCCTGGAGTGTTAGCCATGCATTAGAATCACTCATGTTTCTTTCACAGGTCACTACAGGCCAGTAGTAAAGCAATGCCTTTGGTCAAAACAGCAAGGCTTATTTGTATACAGTGGATGCCTGTCCTTGCTGCAAAATAGATTAGATACATCTGTCTCTACTAAGCCACCTGCTTCTCTCTGTTGATGAGAGGGAATAAATCAGACAGAAAACTATCATTTTAAATAAGCACAGTTGTATTTACATGAAACTGTAGAGCAATATTGGATTCCTCAAAGCTGACAAACCTTTATAAAAGCATGCTGTATCCATTGTGCATTCGTATTGAAATTATCTCTGGTCCAGCAGAGAGACTGGAAAATAATTATTGGTTTATTTTTTGTCAAATTTATCCCTGGGAAATGAGGATAATTCTGGAGTATCTATGTCCACATCTGAGTTAGTTTACTCAAAGGAGTTTGTAAATATTAATGTCAGTGTTAAAGGGGAGAAAAGTCATTTATTAACCCCTACCTGAGGGCAAAGGAGGGAAAATCTTTTGTTGTCATAACACTTGACAAAAAGACTAGGCAATTCCATTTTAGACCACATTGTTAACCTTATCAACACCCATGACAGAAATAAAAATAGCAAATATACTTTATAAAGTAATTACCTTGTAAAAGAATCAGAGGACAGCTGAACTGCATTTTTGTTTTTAAAAAGAAACAGAAAATACTTTATACTGTTTCATCAAATGAACACACTTAAACAAGAATTGTGCTCATACAGTGTTTATTTTTGCATATAAAAGACATATTTATTGTGAATAATTTTTGTTTCCTTCAATAGCATAATTGTTATAAAAGTAAAATATGACATTTTCCATAACAATTAATTTTCATTGAAAATAAGATATTAAATGTGATGCATTTAAAATAATCTAATCTGGGAATGTCAATAGACTCTCAGCAAGTGGCTGAATTTTGTTTGGTTCATGATCCAAGATGAATGTGAGTAGTAATGTCAGCATCCTTCATAACACGTGTTCCTTTAAAGTTAATGATATTTTCATATTTTTTGTTTCTTTGTTACTTTCTCTAAAATACATTTTACTTTAGCTACTGACTAGTGAAGTTTAGACTGCACCAAGAAGAAAAAAAAAGAACTATCTTTGGAGATTGTTGCTATCATCGAAAGAGTTCTACATGAGGTCATAGATAGATTAGATAGGTTGATAGACAGACAGACATTCTGTTAGAAGGAATTAAATTCTAAGAATAATAAAAAAATAAAGCACTGGAAATTTCAAATAGTATTAGCAGCCATTTAATTAACTATTCCTAAAATAAAACTTAGAAATAGTAAATTGTAAAATTAAGCATTGTTTCCTGCATCAGTAGAGATAAATAAATTCTAATTACCTCCAACATAATTAATGACTGGATTTCATTATATAATTATTCAATAAGCAATAGAGTGAGTAAAAGCAAGCAAATAGCACATAATACAACCAAAAAATTGGATTCCAAAAGTTGGCTAGTAAATTCGTTTTTAAGATTTAAAATAGTGCCATTTCTCCTGGAGTGCTCTTTCTAGAACAGGGATCAAATACTGGCATTCCAAGGATGAAACCTAGCTGTAGAAAAAGTTTTGAACTTTGTGGCTGCTGGCCTATGCTCACAAGTTGGGCAAATAATATAAAAACTCAGACTTTTAATTTCTTATGAAAATCCTAATATTTAGAAGTGAGACATTATGGCAGTGGTCAATTAGAGCCCATAAGCATCTGGTGCATGAGCTTCAGAGGTTTTCATTGTCCTCCACCAGTTCATTCCACATATTTCTGAGCATTTCAAGGAGCAGTTGTTGGCTGTGTATGACAAGAGAGGGTACCCTCATAGATAGAACAGAAGGCTGATGAGGACAATTTTAGTAATGTGAGTACTTCTGAATGAAAGGAACTGTTACAGAGATTTCTTCTGAAGGTAGTTGGAGAGGAAGACCAATTGGAGGTGAGATTAAGTGAGATCAATCAAGTCAAACATTCAAAAATGATAACTGCATGTACCAGTAAATTTCAGAGTCCTGAAGAATATATAATAGAAGTTAATGAAAACAACACAAAAATGTTCTTAGTATGTAAGAGATTATTTAACTGGCTTTCTTAAAATTTATTTTTAAAATAAAATGCTGACCAAGATGCATATAGTTAGCCAAATTTAAGTCCCTCCTTCTCTCCACATATATACAGTCACCAAATAATTAATACAATATACAAAAAAAAGAAAAATGAAGTCAGTCAACTTCTAAAAAATTTATAAAGAGAGGGAAATAAAAACAACCAAGAAAAGTTTCTCTTAATTTTTGTTTGTAAAGAAATGCTGTAAAACATTGCCCTTTATTAAATTTTATATTCAGGTAAATTTTAGTTTATTTTTATAACTAAGATTAATGGAAACAATTGTTATAATATCAAAAATGTTATTGCATAAAGCATTAACTTTTTCTTTTCAGCTAAAAATTCCTCCTGTAACATTTATTCAGAGTTTGAGTGTGGAAATGGTGAGTGTATTGATTACCAGCTCAGCTGTGATGGCATTCCTCACTGTAAGGATAAATCAGATGAAAAGCTACTCTACTGTGGTAAGTGTCCAATATGTGATTTGCTCATTTTAGAGAGGTTTATAATTTTTTAAAAATATTTTTTGTTTTTCTCCACTTGGTTTATATGTATGATTTCTGTAATGTCTCCCATTTAATATGCATATCAAGACAATTGGTTTGGTTTTGCTCTTGTTCAAATGAGTACCTTATTTATTATTCATTACCCACAATATTCATTGAACAATTTTTTTGTGGTTTTCTATTCATGAGAGGAAAATTTAAATATAGCAGGAGCCTGTCTAGTTATTCACCTTTAGCGATAGATTTTAGCCTTACATTCCTCAAAATATAAGTCAGAAATATCAGTTATTGATGTATATTGCAGGTTTATATTTGGAGCAAAGGTCTGTTATCATTAAATAGCATGTTGTTGAGTTGATATCAAAGTGTTGTCTCTTTGATTCTTGCCTCCAAGTTTGGCCTGAGACTAGTGTCCTTAGGTACAAAGGCCAACTATTTTAGCCATGGTCCACATCAAGCATGGAATACTGCCAGCTGTGCCTCTGCAGGTGACACTAAGTGATAGTCAACCTTTCCCTCTCCTTTGGGAATAGAGGTTAGCCTTTTGACTCTAGTAAACAGCTGATGTTTGCCTTTATTGCAGCAATATTTTTCCTGGAAATTGATGTCTGTTCAATCATGAATAGTTATTATAGAATTGATTTAGATTATTTCTAAGTTGATCCGATTTATTTTTGTATTACAATATAATAGTATTAGTATTGTAGGCTCTGCAAAATTTAGGAATCTATATCTAAAATTGCTATACTTGGTTTCTACTTCTCTCCCTTATTCCGTTATCTGGGTAATAATTATACCGAAATATTTGAGGAAATATTAACACAAGAAGAAGATGGAGTTTGCTAAATTCACAGGCAATTCTCTTACTCTTCACACTACAGAATAACACACTCTCATTTAAAATGAGAATCAAAAGTAATTTGTTCATGATTGATCTGTAACTAAAATCTTAGGAAATTTACCTCAATTGACATATTTTATTGAATGAACAGCTATCTCCTGTATACTATGAAAATATTAAAGCACATAAAATATAATAATAACCAGTTTACAAATTCACATTTATTATGATTTGGCTTGAGAATATATTTTATGTTATTTTTATCTTAGAAGCCAGATCATATTTGAGTGAGCAGAAATTGGCAAATTTTTTTCTTTAGAGTCAGCTGGTAAGTACTTTAGTTTTCATGGAGCATATATGCTCTCTGTCACATATAGTCTATATGTTTTAAATTTTTTGTAGCCTTTTAAAAATTTTAAACCATTCTTAGCTCCAGAGTCATATGAAAACAAGCACATGGGCTGCATGTGTCCTGTGGGCTACAGTTTGACAACTTAGCTATAGATTCCAAGCTTTAGAATCATACTTGAGGTTTAATCTTTGTTCTCAAACCTGCTAGTGTGTGACTAGTATGAACAAGTGTACTTACTTCTTTATATTTCAGTTTCCCACTACAAAAGAAGCCTCCTTCCAATGGTGGTTGAAAGCAAATAAATGTTTATTTACATATGCTCACTGTAGACCTTGGCACAAACTTAGTGTTCAGTAAATTGCATCTATTATTATTGTAAGTGCTACCTTCTGCCCCAAATCAGAAAATGTCAGGAAACTCTCATCAAGGTAAATGAAATTCAGAAGGCAATTATTGTTCTCCTTAGGAAGTTTCTGGTAGACATTTTTAGATGATTTTGAATAAAAATTTATGGTTATTTATGTGACGTGGATTCACTAAGTCAGTAATACACATTTTATTACTTTGTTTTTTGTTATAAAACCCTTGCAGAATACAAAGGACTGGTAGATAGGTGTTGGAGTGTCTTTATTACTTTAGAGGTAGAAATTTATCTCTTCAGAATTGAAGATGTGATATTTATTTATTTCTGTGTTGACTGAAACATTAGAAACAATAATGAGGATATAATTTAAAGATATCTTCAAATATGAATCACTGAAGTTAAAACATTTAGTGAGAAAAGCTCTTTACTGAATGAACTACTTGAAAGTGCATGAATATTCTAACCCAGAATTTAGATACTGCACAACACTTGCTTTATAGATCCATAACCCAGTCATAATTAATGAAATCTCATCTGTGATTTTATTTTTGTAAACTTTTTTATAAGACCTTGAATTATGTGTTTCCACTTCTATTTATAAGAAAACAGAAGTTGTCGAAGAGGTTTCAAGCCCTGCTATAATCGTCGTTGCATTCCTCATAGTAAATTATGTGATGGTGAAAATGATTGTGGAGACAACTCTGATGAATTAGACTGTAAAGGTAAATATATGTTGCACCAGACTAGGAATATGATTATACTAACTGTTTCCTGAACTTTTCAAAGTGTGTTACTGAGAGCACTGTGATTTCACCCTTTTGATATATAACACCTACCAACATCTATGGACCATACTTTGCTTTTGGAGGAGAGTTATAAGAATTAATTGAAAATTATGACTATATTCTCTGTTTCCAGTGTCTATTCCTTTGCTCACTTTAAAACTCATTTCTCACCTCTTCAGTTCGACCACCCTACTTATTAGACATTTCTACCAGAATGTGTAGTACTGAAATTATTTCTCCAAAAATATTCCCCTTTATTTCTTAATTCTTTATTTTACACATGATCTCATCATTTCTTTATCAATAGGATAAGAAACCTTGGTGTTATGCTTGATTCCCCCTTCCACCATATTTTATTACCCACATGCCTAATCACCAACAAATCTTCCAATGCTTTAAAATATATTCCCTTTTAATCTACTTTGAGCCTGAGTTAGCAGAGTAACCCTTTAAATAGTTTCCCTGTCTTTACTCTTTCTAATTAATCCTAGTTATTAGTCATGCTAACACTATTTAACAATTTCCCACATTGACTACTGAGACAGATTAGCAAGCTAGATTACCTAAAATAGAACCCTGTCCGCAACACTAACTGTGTGACTTTGGATAAAACACTTAACCAAACTGTGCCTTAGTTTCACAAACTATAAGAAAAGACAAATTACTATATTAATATTTAATAAACTTAGAACAGAACTTGGCCTACAGTAAATGCTATATAAGCATCCCCCGCCTTTTTAAATCACTGCCTTGATAAATATATACAAATGGAGTTTCAATGTTCGCAGAATAAATGATACATTTTTTATTCTGACATTTAAGGCTACCTAAAATCTGGACCCAATAGATTTTTCCAAACCAATTTCTCTTTAATTCTTTTTCCCTTTAATAGAATGTACTTTTTTAGGTAAAATTAATTAAGGACCGAGACATAAAATTAATGTCATGTGCCTGCCCTCAAGAAGTTCAAACTCTAAATGAAAGATAGTCGTTTAAACAGATGAAGATGTACATAAGGTGCTATGATTTCACATATAAGACCATTTATTTTTTTGGTTCAGAAGTATTCTGAAAGGTTTCATAGAATAAATTAATTTTAAACTGTCTTAAACTATAAATAAGGTGGAATGTTCAAAATAGAAAAGAATTTTGAGTAGAGGGAAAATTGAAAACTGCAAGTAATTTGATATGGTTAGAGCTAGATTGCATATTAGGGAGTGGTAACAAAAATGAGACAAGTTAGAGGAAGAAGGAAAGACATGAATGCCTTTTTTTGATGCCAGGTTAAGGAACTTGAACTTTATCTTGTAGTCACAAAAAAGTCACAGACTGTTCAAAGCAGGCCCAATATAATCAAATTTACACTTCAAAATGAAAGAAAAAGGAGATAAAACTATGATTGTGCAAATGCAAATGATAATACTTAGATAGTAAAGACAAAACAGGAAGCTATTAAAGCATCCAAAGCTAAGAAAACAGAGGAGGGAGACAGCTATAGCAGCATTTTAAAAGGTAGCATAACAAGTCTTTTTGGGTAATAAACATAGAGAAAGTATGTGGAAAGAATAGAGGAGTTTTTTGGAGTTTTTTGCCTGTTTTAAATTATTATTTTTTATCATTATTTATTTTTGTAGGCCTTTGTGTAGAGTAGGGATAAGATAATAATGATAGCTTTTATTCTGAAGCTGAGTACCTATAGACCTTCAAGTGGAACTGTCCCAAAGGCATGTAAATAGATAAAGATGGAAACTCAGGTATTAGATTTAGACAAGAAGTATTGATTTGGGGCTCCTAAAAGAGAGAAAGTTCAGAGGATGTATGAAGTAATAATTTTAAGGAGTGAATCAAAATTGCCTGTCAAATTTTAAAAAAATAAAGACACTAATAAAAAGAGAAGTAGACCTCAGGAATTAAAGATCTTCATAAGAAATTATTTTTTCCAAGAAAGAAAGATCAGTTAGCATTCTAAAGTCAAGAGAGATCAAGAGGGCAAGCATAAACTGGAGTGGCCATTACATCGACAAATAGGAGATAATCTCTTGGTTACCTTCATGAGAGCCAATTTGATGGAAGATCATATTAGGTTGAGGCATAAAATGGATGGTGAAGGAGTAAAGACTTTTGAACTGAAACTATTTTTTAGAAAAGATTGATGGTAAAAGAAAAATGTGAAGTACAGTTGTAATGAAGAAGCCTATGCAAATTTGAGAAAGACAGCAGAATGTATACAAATTATTTTGTAGCCAGAAAAGGTTAGAAAGTCACTCTGTTATCTTAGACTATATTACCTTGGCTATATATTTGAGTGGTTTGCCGTCAAAGTTGACACTATAGTTTAGAAAGAGCCAAGTATATTTGCAAATTAAGTCAATTATTATTTTATATTACCTATAAAAATGATAAAGTATTGTAAAATACTGAGAGTAAGTGGAGGGAAATGGATGAGCATTTGGAAGAAAGGAAGAAAAACTAGAAGGAGACCAAAAAGTGGACATGTTTTATTAGCTACTTGCAAGCAGGGTCAGAGAATATAATAAAGGAATTAAGCTTGGATAAAAGTAAAAATATCACACTAAAAGGTGAAGGAAATGAACAATAAATACAGAAAGTAGATTTTAAAATAAAATTTATAAAAAGAACCATGGGAATTTAATGTTAGTATGAGTTTTCTTGAAAATATATTTTTTTCAAAAGTAGTAAATAAATTAGTCAGTGTATTTTGGTTCATGAAATACAGTCCCTAGTACATGGTGGGTGTTCATTAAATTCTTATGTGGCTACTTGCCGTGGTAAATCTTCCAAAAATATATAGATTTTATTCTGCTTAATGATATCAATACTAGCTGCTGAATAACAATAAAAATAATTCAAAATATGTCTAAATTTTTGACTTTTTAGTCGAAACTCTTTATTTCTTTTATAACCATCTCAGCCATATACTTGGGTACAGAACTACTGCATTTTTGTGTTTCTGTTAAAAATTTTTTGTGATAATAATAGTGCAAAAATTGTAACAAGCGAATATCTTAAAAAACAGCCACCACAATAAAAACGTATTCCTTGAAGTTCTTCCTGTATAATGTAGAATATTTAAAACTAAAAATGCTCATGGAAACTCAGACATACTTTGCTACTAGAAATTAATAGATTTAAATGAATGGACTAACTCCTTCAGGATAAATAAATGGGTAGCTTTTTAGGTGAAAGATTGCTTATCACAATTATATCTTTTAGATTTGATTTTTCTCTCATACTAAGTTTGTTCATGAGGTATCCTTGCTGGGCACATTTCATTCTGTAAGGAAAGACTTCCATCAGTCTATTTTCTAAAAGCCAGGTTACTTTATAAAGCACTGATTCAGATTTCTGTCCACCAAAAACATGAACGCTTACAGTATCTAAAAAGTGATAAAGGAAAAGAAACATGTAAGGGTTCAGGGACAATGGAAAAAGATCTCTCTCCAAGCCTTTTCTTCCAGTTCCTCCTCTATTTCTTTAATCAGTGCAATATGGGAATGCAGTGTTTGTAGTATATGTATGCATACACATACACATGTCATCAATTGTTTTTGAATTTGAATAAAGTAAGAGAAAAAATTTAAATTAGGGCAATAAGAGTCAATATATATGGGAAAATTATGATAGGCTATGGAGAGAGACTACAGTAAAATCATCTGTAAATTATTTGAAATACTATTACTTTTTTGTTTGTTTAATTTAGATTGTTTATAGTATTTAATATTAGTATTTTTTTATTCTACAAGAAAATTTATTTACAGAGCAGAAACAAATGTTATGAGGAATTATTTTTGTTTCTTCTCCTTCAAAGAAAAAGCAAACCCCAAATCCTCATAAATCTTTTATTACTGTCCCCTTATAACTACTCCTTTCATGACTGAGAGCTTTCGAAAAGAGGCTACCTGGTGGCAGGGGAAATTTGAGGAGTTGTTCAGAAAGTTTTTCATTCTATAGTTCTCTTGTTGTGTGAGATGTCATGTGAATTGATTTGGGGAGGGTACATGATATCCCAAACTTACCTCCCCATTGGGATGACTATAAATACTCCCCTTAGGAGTATGTAAACTTCCGTGGGTCACCTGAACTCCTGTAAGGGATCTGAAGGGATAAGTCATTATGAGGCTGCCTAAAGGAGAGGAAACCGGTGTTTGTTTTTTTTCTAAGTTTATAAGCAAAACTGAAGATTCCACAAACAAGCTAAGTGAAAAAAATAAAATACCTGGAGAATAAATCATCATTCCTTCTGGGTTTGCATACCCATAGACCCAAAGCAGTAAATTAAATAAAAGATGTGGTTTGAAAGTAAATGGAAGAGATATGACAGCAAATTTAATGCTTTCTTTTTTCCTCTAGTAAGCTTACCTTTGCCACAGGCTGGGTAATAGTGTTGGAAGAGAGAACATTGACTTAAGTTATTTATAAGAAGTGTCCTAAGAACCACAAAAATACGAATTGATTTTGTCTTTCCTATCTCATGAAATATGTTAACTGACAAGGGGGGGACAGAGTAAGTGATAAGAAAATTGAGAAAGTATGTGAGGGAAAGAATAGTTTTATTTTTTCTCTTGCTACTACTTTTGATCCACAAACCCTGTCTGATCTCCCTTTGTAATATTTCATTGCTATTCTAGTGTGGCTGTGATGTTTTCAGTCACATTTTGTAGGCTTGCTTACTTTTTATTTTGGACAATCTGGAGGAAAAAGTCTAGCATATCTCACTTGACTAATCTTTATCTGACTACACTGTTTTGTTTTGTTTTGTTTTCCTTTTTCAGGACTTTTTAATCTGAAGAAAATTGTCAGAAAGCTTTTATATACACTTGACAAATTAAAATTGAACATCTACTTCCCCAAAAAATTACCCTAATCAATACTTGATTAACTAAAACAACGTGAGAGAGGAATACAGTTAATAAAACAGAAAGAAAAGGGTTTCAAAAGAAGAAGCATTTGCTCTCTTATTTAATAAAGTTCCTACAATTCCCATGGATTTTTCCCACCACAAGACTCTCTTTCCTCGCCTACAAATGTTGGAGATGTTAACCACCACAACCAGCTTGCTCCTGCTACTTAGGAAATTCTGCAACAACTTAATATGTCTAATTCCACTGCCACTTATCACCCTATTTAACCCTCTGGTGGGTCCTAAACTCTGTATCAAGTTGTGGACTCTGCAGTGACAGAAGTAAAGGAAGGAACTATCTGTTTCTATTTGCACATCTTACATGCTCCTAGGCCTTCTCACCAAGATTCATAGCCTTATTTTTGATTGGGTAAAGGGAAAACAATGTCTCCTGCAAATATTCTATCTTCTACCCGGTTCTCTTTACCCCTTACCCTATCTATTTTCCTATGCCTGTCTTATAAAAACTATCTCCTAACCAATCTTCTCAACTTCAGTTATAGTTTCTTTTCATCTAGTCATAGTTTCTTTCCTTATTTCTTTCTCCTTCCCAGAATTCCATCCAAGACTGTGTTTTACTTGTTCTGAATTTTCTTCTTCCTGAAAGTCATTCTTTACTGTCACTTCCACCTGAGACCACCCGCCTCCCGGCCCCAACATGATTTTGGAACTCCATTACTGTGAAATCCCTGAATCTCCAGTCCTTTTAACTGTCTGAAATGACGTGTTTATGGAGTCATAATTTTCCTCTTCACCCTATCTCCTACCAAATCCACTCAGATTGATTTCCTGCCCCGTACACAGAAAATTGTCTGTGGAAACTTGGAGGGAGATGGAAATGGCAAAATGGGTTGTGATTGTCCAGAGGAGGATCTTTCTAGCATCTTAAACTCTAACTGCAAGTGTAAGATAGGACTTCCAGTATATTGTGAGATATATCTTTGTAGTCTTGTCTAGGTATATTACCACCATCTAGAATATTGTTTCCCAGAAAAATTAATTATGTCTTTTAAGGAAAAGGATTATAAGAAAGATTTTAGAATACAACCTCTTAATAGGAGACTGCTGATACATAGCAAAGTCAGAAATAAAATGTAAATGCTTGTCCTGATTATTTTCTATATTCTGTTTACTGTTTCTAATAAAATATATTAAATGTGAAATGTAATAGAAAGTAATATGGACAAGATCTTGTTTTTTTGACATAAAAAAGTCTCCTTTTTTCCTGTTTGAAACAGTATATTTATCTCTACTCATAATAGTATTATCTGTTTCAGATTATGTTATTTTTAATAAAGAAAACAGTGAAGCAATTATAATTGTAAATTGTAAATAAAACATTCTAATCATCATCTAAACACAAATAATGATAGAATTGCAAGACAATTAAAAATAATAAGACCAGTGCATTATGAAATACAAATGACATACACACCCTTGAGTAAAATTTGCATATTTTAAGATAGCATATTAACCATTTACAGCTGATGTAATTTCTATTTATATTTAAATAACCTCTTTAAAATATCAACACTAGTAAAATTTTCAGAATCTAAGAGCTCTTCAGACTGTACATTAACATATTCAACCTGTGGAAATTTAAATTGGGAATAAAAATCTTACCTAAATTAATCTAACACACACATCGCATGCCATGCACCTGTTCACAACATATTGCTGAAACCATTACATGATAATGAATGTGTAAGCAAAGTCGAAAGGACTATATGAATAAGAATAAGACATTCTGTACAAAGTGTATGTAATGACAGTTATATATATTGAAACTGATTTTCATCTAAGCTTATCATGGTATTAGAAAACCATACTTTCCAACAATAGAGACAAGTCATACTGCATTTATATTTCTTGGCAAGAGGCATTCATCTTTTCTACGAATATTAGTGATATGGCCATGTAAATGATTATAACATAGCATGGATGATTTTCTAACAGTGCTGAGCTATTATTCTCTCTTTTGAGTACTAAAGCAAATGCTCAGTGGTTTCTCCCTCTCAGTCTCTTCTGTCTGTCTGTCTCTTTACCATAGCAGGGACTGTCCCACTTCTTCTTAGCAACCAGATTGAGATATTCCTGTATGCTCTCAATCAGGCATTTGCTTAGTGTCATAACCTTGACTTTCTGATATTAAAAGAATAGATAATTTTCCACAACATCTAATTTTTCTATATGTTGTCTTAGTCCTGAACAGGTATTGTCATGATGAACAAAGCACAATCCTCACTTTTCATGGAGTTTACAATTTAGTTGGGTAGGAGATACGTAAAAAGGCAAGTGCAATGCAGTATTATCAGTACCACAATAGAAAGAAGAATTGTGTGACAAGAGAAGCTGTATGAGGCATCTAACCCAACCAAGCTTGGGGGTGGGGGCCAAAGATGAAGTTTAACTTCCCAGAAATAAAAAATAATTAAAAAAAGAAAAGCAAACCCAACAAAACTCTATAAATTTAAATAAAATAATAAAACTATTAACGCACAAAGTCATTTTCTGTTTCATCCATCTATTTACCTGTTTTTCTAGTTTCAACCTGTGCTGCTGTTGAGTTCCGCTGTGCAGATGGGACATGCGTTCCAAGATCAGCACGATGCAACCAGAACATAGATTGTGCAGATGCTTCAGATGAAAAGAACTGCAGTAAGACATTCCACTACTTGTTTGTTTATACCTGGGTGCTTTTGTCATTACATTGAAGACTATTTAACTTTTCACTGAGCCTAGTCCAGAATTGATATGTAATTAACTCCTGTTGTGTAGGATAATTCCATGTTTACTTCCTCAAATGAGGTTAATTTTTTTTTGACTTTATGACCTATATAGAAGGCTCATAACTTTTACAAATGAGATATTTTTTTTGTTTTTGTTTATCTCTTTATAGATAATACAGACTGTACGTACTTCTATAAACTTGGAGTAAAAACCACAGGTTTCATAAGATGTAATTCTACCTCGCTGTGTGTTCTGCCAACCTGGATATGTGATGGGTCTAATGACTGTGGAGACTATTCAGATGAATTAAAATGCTCAGGTAATTCTAGGGAAAGAAAAACACAAAAAACAAAAACAAAAAACAGCCTTTGCCTTGAAGATTTAAAGACTAGTTGTGTAGAATAAATGCATTAATTTTCATTATTGACATTCAGTGGTTAATATTAAAATTTGAATAATGTAGACTAAGGTAAAAATAATCGTATTGTTCTAAACACGTGACTTGATTTTTTGAATAAGTTATGAAATGATACTCAATAAATCTGTTCTGTATTTGAATCAATTTCCTCCTTCATTCACTATTAATCCTTCTAAAATTGGTGATTTAATTTAAAATATATAATCAATCTATAATATTTCCATGGACATACTACGTATCGAGGAAAAAAAAACTATTCATAGGTTAAAGGGTGGGAGACCATATTTCTCACCACTGGCTTTACGTGAGGTTAATATGCAGCTTATATTGTTATGTCAAACTGTTTGATGCAGTTTACACAATCTTTTTTCAAAGTAGTATGGGTAGTAGTTATCATTACTGGATCAGGTTCAGACAGCTATGTTTAATCTATTAACTCTGTTTACCTACATAAACTCTGAAAACTGTTGTCTGCAGGCTTAGAAGAAGAGTGACTTTCATGAAAAAATAATGGCCGGCCCTAATTCTTTTAACAGTTTGAAGAAACAAATTAAAAAAAATATAATACAGAAAAAAAACATTAAATTACTTTAACTGAAATTAGACTTGCTATATAGGAAATCATTATTATTATAAACTATATGTTCTCATACTGCTATTTTTCTCTCTTTACCCTTGCTACATTCACTTTTTCCATGTTCAGTTGACATTTAATAATTTTTGACTTATTTTAAGAAATTATATTTGTGGGTATTCTGAACAATGTTGTACACAAACACACACACACACACATGCACACAATCTACTATGAAGAACTGATATTCTAATACTTAATAATCTACCACTTAATTGAGTAATAATGAAGTCCTTCCCTCCCTCCTCCTTTTTTTTTTTTTTTTTTTTTTTTTTTCTAAACAATGTGTAACATTTTTTGGCTCATCTCGACTCTTTCATATCTTTTATTTTTACTTTATTTTTGATTCCATAAAACATTTTAAAAAATATATAAAAACATTGTTTCTGGATTATGGAAATTGTGTGTTTTGATTCTTAATCCAATAATTTTTCTGCAAATTTTTTACCTCATTATGAGCTACTTTTTAAAATTATCTTGAAGGCAACATATAACAGAACTTAAGGTGAAACATTTTATACATATATAAAATGTATGTATGTATCTATATATATATATGTATATATATATATACACACACTTTTTTGTGATCTTAATATATTTCTAGTATTAATAAATTATTTTAAAAATTAAGTTTCAACACTAATAGAGAATTGTGATTATATTGAAGAAGAAGGAAAGAGATCTTCATGTAGAATTATGAGACAGGTGAGCAGATAGACAGAAATCCAGTAATAGGTCAGTCTGAATACCTTAGGTTTTATCTAGGCAATATCCTAGGAAAAAGTAAAAGGTAAAGCACACTCAACACTTTTTGGTTTAATAGTAAATTCCCTCAAAAATTATTTTCATCTTTAATTAGATCTATAAAGCTGACATTTAAAAAAATAAAATGGCGGTAATTTTTACTATTGTAAAATAATCATAATGGAGCATTGTAGTATGATTGACATATATACTCTAAGGTTTACTTTCTGATTTGCCATGAGCGAAAGAAACAGTCCAAAACTATGTAAACCTGAAGGTACAAGTGAACCAATGACATCCAGTAAAGAAAAAAATCTAGTGTTTTATATATAGTCTTAGAGGTTACAATGATAATAGTACTCCACAATTAAAAAAAAAAAAATACACACACACACACACACATATATATAATTTACAAAATAACTTTACATACAGATACTTTTTATTCTCAGGATATTTTTACAAGGTATAACAACTTTGGAGATTATATTGCAACTTTTTTTATTAAAATAGAGAATATTTATTTAAATCTTATGAAAGTCTGCTCAAACCATCAGATAGTAGAAACACAAAGTTCACACTTTCTCAGCAAAGATTTACTAATGTTTTATAATGTTTATGTTTTATGAATAAGAAACTAAGATTATTTTCCACTTAAAATGACTGTTTGGCCTTAGGCTCACTCACTTTATACTCATTTTAGTTATTTTATTTTTATTATTGAAACTCCATATTATTTGTATTTAACCAATTTTTCTATTAGTTTCACTGATTCAGGATTTAATCCTGGATTGAATTTGATTACTATATCTCCCTTATGATTATGTTTCCTCTGGTCTATGCCTATATTTTAGTTTTTTCTTGGTTTTCATGACATTGGCATTCTTGAAGAAAACATCTCAGCTCTTTTTCATTTAAGTTCATTTGTTATTTATCACTTCTCTTCAAGGAGTATTATTGTTTTGTTATTAACTTTTAATACAGAAATCTAAATTAAATTATTTGACATGACATTCTATATTTTGTCACAGTGCAAAACAAACACAAATGTGAAGAAAATTATTTTGGTTGTCCTAGTGGAAGATGCATTTTGAATACTTGGATATGTGATGGTCAGAAAGATTGTGAGGATGGACTTGATGAATTCCACTGTGGTGAGACATCATATCTTGCTTTAGCTTTATAAACCATATTATTATTTACATGCAGATATTCTCTTACAAGAGATTTTTATCTAAAATAGCTAATGGATTTTAACATTGATTTTTATTTTATTAAGTGATGCAAAATAAAATAAAATAGAATAGAAAAAGTAAAAAAAAAATAGAACAGAAAAAAATTATAATGAATAATAACAATCTTCTCCTAACCTTTTCTTTTAACTTTTTTTATTTTTCTTAATTGTTATTTCCATCAAAATCTAGATGATATACTTGTACCAACATTTTCTGACTTATTAATTTTAGATGCTAATGTATTTATTTTCTGCTCTGAAAAATAAAGATTTAGCTCACACTACTCATTATACTTTACCTATCTGTTAATGCCTATATATTATTATATTAAATGTTTCTATTAATTACATGTATAGCTTTAAATATTATTTCTTCAAATGCTCATCCTTCACCACTTATCTTCTAATTTCTATGTATGTATATTTCATTTTACTTAGCAAGGTAAAAAATCATTTTAAAATTTATTTTATAAAATTTATAGATTTTGTGATTTTCGGGCCAAATAAATTTTCTATAGGGAAACAAAGCATACATTCACTATTTTCATTTAACACAAATAACATACTCTGTAGTGAATAGACAGAGTAGGAAAAAAAGATCAAAAATGGATCTTCTATGAAATGTCAAATTTCCCTAAAAGTAAATATCACCATGAAATATAAAGGTACATTTTGTTTGATTAAGATGTTATTTATCTTTATAGTAGAGCCAGATTCTGAACAAGATTAACTAAGAACTTTACAAATAGTTTATGTAGATTCAGAATTTCTAAACAGGAAGCCATTATATAGTTATATCTTCTTTAATTTTAATTTTTCTGGATTCAGTTTTTCTAAACTTCTCTCTTTTTCACAAGTCATTTAATTAAATGTTTTAGATAAAGACACAAACTTTTAAAAATAGTTTATAACATCAAAATAAATATTTCATTGCATAGTCATTTATATTTTGAACACTTTAATTTGGAAGGATTTTATTTTTGAGTCTTTCATGGTGATAAGAATTCTGAGTAGAGGAACAGGCTGAGGGTGAGGGAGAGCAATAACAAACTTGACTGTAGAAATAAATGGAGTACACTATTACAAATGCATAATTTGGTAATAACATTCCAGACAACATATCTAATTTGGATGTTATTAGTTAGACTTAAGTATTCATAAGGCAGAGAAACAAAAGCATCAAAGTGTCAGGTATGTATGGGCACAAAACTGATGGTTGACATCCAAGTAAAAACCCCTGCAGTCACCTCATCTTTAAAAACAAAATTATATGCTGGTGAGTTCCATCATACTGTTACCTAGCCCAGGAAGTAAATGTTTTTCCAATTGTTCAAAAATAGATTAAAAACTAGAAAGACTAAGTAGACTACACCAGGAATATTTATTTATTTTATATCTATGTACCACATATTTTTTAAAAAATGACAAACTGAAATATACACTTCGAGGAGAGTGTCAACATAATGACTACCTCAAAGTCAAACCCTATGAGAATTGTGTTGAAGGGACAATGCTTTGTAACTTGGAAATTCAGAGGGAATATGCAAGCTGCTGTCAAAATTTTATAGAGCTATCATAGAGAAGAGAAATTTTGCTTATTTTATTATAGAACAGTTGATTTTAGCAAAGTCTAAAGAAGAGCTTTTTCACTCTCAGATATATCCTAAGATGATCTCAAATATTTTCCCTTTGCACTTAAAAGAGATATTTTTATTTGTTTTCTAGATTCTTCTTGTTCTTGGAACCAATTTGCTTGTTCTCCACAAAAATGTATATCTAAACACTGGATTTGTGATGGAGAGGATGATTGTGGAGATGGATTAGATGAAAGTGATAGCATTTGTGGTGAGTTGTTCCTTTTGTGTTCTCATTCAATTTTTAGATGTAAAATATATTTGTGTTCTATCATTTTTGAATGTACAAAAACTGTATTTTCTACTTTGTTATCTTAACGTTAAATTTATATATATATATATATATTTCTAATTAGCTGTTTTTGTTATTTTTATGACAACCTATCATTCTTCTATTTTTGTATATACAGTTGTTATTCAATATTTAGGCATTTTTTCCTGAATATTGACTCAATAAATATATTTGTAAATTTAATTCCTAGTCTTCAGTGACTTCTTTGATATAGGTCTCAATATTTGAGATTACTTGGATCAAATTATTGAATATTTTTTCATGGCTCTTGATATGTATTGTTGAATTGTCCTCTGAAAGTATTTTCTCGACATACACTGTCACAAGCCACACATGCTATTTGTGTGTGTGTATTTATGTGTGCATTATAGTGATCATTATTATCGAATTGTTTTCAATGGGAAATAAGGAAGGAGGCTATTGTACATTATCTTAAAATATACTTCAAAATTCAACTCTATGTAAATAGAGGCATAGTGTTAAACATCTATATTTAACTACTAAATGTCAACTACACAACCTATGTAATTGCTTTTAAATAATCACGAACATTTAAAAAATAATTTAAATGGAATTAACTGAGTTACTTAAGGGGTAAAAGGAGGAAGCAATTATAATTTCTATAAATTTATTATGTTCAACTAAGCATTCTACTAATTTATTTATATGTCTGTCTATTTATCTGATCTGTTTCTATATGTGTGTTTGCATCCATAGATACATATTCTTTACTTATTATATCGACCCTGTTTCATAGCTCTTGCATCCTCATTTTAGAGAGGGAAGGACCTGAGTCATAGAATAAAGTGCATATATAGAGTTAAGTATACTTAATCTTTTTTTAAATTTTCATAGTCTGACATGCTCTTTAGATTACTACCATGGAGACAAGTAGACAGGATTTTATAATGTTAAAGCTAAACTGAAGTTCCTTATAAATAACATAAAATTGGAGCTTTCCTTTGAAACCAGGCAATTTGTTTTCTTGTATTTTAGTTAGCCAAAATCTACTTTTTATTTACACAGCTGAAACAACTTAGTTATATGACAAATAAAAGTAAATATAAAAAGGTCACCATCAAAAAGTTCTGAAAGCAAAAAGAAATTAGTAACTAATTAGATTAACCGATCTCTTTTAACTACTTTACTTCTATTTGTTATTAAAACTTTCTTTAATTTAAAAAACAAAAGATTATCTCTTTAGAATGGTTTGATTATACTTCCAGTTTTTAAAATTATCTTGCTGTTAACACTTTGTTTAACCCTACACTAAATGGTTCTGTTGATAACTGCCATTGTTTATCAGTACACACTATATAACATAAGGGGTAAAAACTCTACAGTCACACAGAATTGAATTTTCCCACATCTGCACCTTTCAGGTGTTTGATTATGGCCAGGTCTATTCTAGTTCTTATTTCTCAAATTTCTTACCTAATAAGTTGGTACAAAAAGATTTACCTTTTTGTAACTGTTGTTTTCATCTCGCATGGCAAATGTGCACTGTGTAAATGAATTTATTCCCATTCTTTTTTGTTCTAGTTATCCTGTTTCTTTCTTTATTTTTCAGTTATTGTCATGTCTGTCATTGTTGTCATTAATAATATTGTTATTGTCATATCTCTATCTCTCAATATCCTGAGAATTAAAAAGGAAAAAGGATTAAAATTGTAAAGGACATGTTTACCTGTTGTCAAAACACCCAGTCAATTTAATTTAATTACAGGCTGCATTTTATATACTAACTATCAAGCTGGTGACACATAAAAATTACTGCTTTACATCAGCCAATGAACTGAACCTAATTTTTTAGTATTGGGAAGGAATTTTATAAATAGTTTATCTCAGTGGCTCTCAACCTTTAGTGCACAAAACATCCTCAGAAGTATTAAAAATGTAGATTCTTAATCCCTACCTCCAAATATTCTGATATGGAATATAAACACATTCTTTCTTGATAAGCACATAGTGGTTCTGACTTGGGATCTGAAGATTCTTTTCTGAAAATCATAGTTAGTCTACCTCCATTATTTGATAGATAAAAAAGGAGAAACTCACAGAAGTCAATAAATTTGCATGAGTCACTCAGTAAATCAGAGATGACAGAACTAGGACCAGATTTTAGGTTTCTGAAATACTTTACTAAATAAAATAGTAACTCTTACCCATCAAACATTATATCTAAGTAGGTGCACATGATAGATCTTGTGGAATTCCTTTGGCTTTTCTTTCTTTTCCCTTGGGATTCACATTCCTAAGGAAGGCAGTATGTGTTCTCCAGATGGCAGTGACAACTATGGAATGAAGCCATGAGTTTTTATCTTTGGCCCATTTTACTTCCAATTGAGTATGACGTTTTGGCATGCTCTTCACACAGAATCTGTTGAACACTATCAAGGGAGCCAGAAAATTAACTGCAAAGAATCTTATGCCATTTTATAGTTTGAGGTATCTTAGTAATTATGTAGTCATAACCTACATTTTATAGATAGCAAAATTCAGACACCAGTCTTCTCCAAGGTCATACAGAATTAAATTTCTCAACAGCCAACCAATGCTCTCTCTAATATGCCCACCTTGAGAATATTAGACTGATAATAAAAGTAGACAAAGAGTTTTACATGTATCAGACTTCTCTAGCAGAAAAAAAATACATTTTTAACAAGCTAAATAACAAAAATATTATGGAAATTAGAGCACTAATTGAGAGTATAATAGTGAAAGTGACACTTTATGTTCTTATGTCAAGCTTGAAAAAATATAACAAGGAGACATTACATAAAAATAATTTCTGTAGGAAGAGAATTTTATTATAGAAGGTAGTAAAGACATAATAGATAGCAGGTGCATTTATTTTTAAATGAATGCAACATTTATTTCATAGATTTTTTTATTATTTCTTTCTTGGTAATAGATATATTAAACTCCATTCTATTAGCACTTATCCTCAATCAAATGAGCAAATATAAATTATCTGGGAGACTTCTGAACATTCATTTGCCATCCTGACATAAAGTATATGTCAGGAACAGGCATATTTATGTTGGAAAAGATGACCAGGGGTGTCTGTTTTGTCACCTTGCTACCCCCGCCATCTTGAAAACATTGCACTAAAAATTATTTTCTTCTCATAACAACTCTATGTCTGAAAAGTTAGATGATATTGATAATCCAATTAAAGCATGTTGGTTATTGCTTTAAATATTTGGAAAGAGATATCTTACCTCAATCTAGTCAGTAATATTTTTTTTTCTTGGAAATAGTAACATTTTTGAATAAGTCTAACAATATTATTTTTAGCATCTTTCCCATGAGCAGCTTTTGGTCAGAGGAAAGTGGAATTAAAGAAAAGTTAGATTTGGGTGTCCAATTATTGATTCACTTAACAAATATTTTATATAAATAATAAACAAATTATTCAATATATATAACTGTACTTGGGGCTAGGGTAACATCATGAGAAAGAATTCTATTCTAATTTTATATGATTACGCTAAGCTCATATAAGAAGAAACAATAAGAAACCACCTATGACCCTTTGAATTTACAAGTTAACAAGCATTTTCTTTTTTGCAGTATACATTTGAAATGCAACATCATGCAACTAAAGGGACATTAAATCGATAGAGCAGAGAAAGGATAAATTCTGTTTTTAAGTGTGTAAAATCAAAGGGAATAGGCATACATTAATTCTTTTAACAACACCAGGCAGAAAATATCAATAATGACATTAGTGGTTAAGAGAAGGTGCTTAGGGATCATTAGAGTTTTGAACTCCCAGATCAACATGTGGCACCCTGTGTGACTTGTGATTTTCTGCAAGCTTTTAAACTTCCTTTTCTATGAGATGAGATTAATAACACTCCTACTGTTTGGGGTGATTGCAAGGATTAAATGAGTTAATATGTAAAGTACTTAGCATATATACTGTTATTATTATTATTGTTCTTATAAATTCAGTTATTTTGAAATTTTATCTCAGTTTATTTACAATTCTATGACATTTCTATGCTTTGCTATATTTTATAAAAAGAAAATATCTTTATTATTTTCTGCCATGTAACTTTAAGAATATAACTTTGAAATTGAGAAGGAATGTATTCTGAGAGAAAAATGTGTAGATATCTATGGGAGAAAAATATTCGATGATGCCAAATAACTACAATCTCTTCCTTATCAGCAACATTCTTCCGTGTCTTATCTTTCCTGTAAGAAATTTAAATGATAGACCTTTTTCAGCAAACATGCAGTTATCTAAACGGCATTTTTTCTTTGGGTTTCAGGTGCTATTACCTGTGCGGCCGACATGTTCAGCTGCCAGGGCTCCCATGCCTGTGTGCCCCGACACTGGCTTTGTGATGGTGAAAGGGACTGTCCAAATGGAAGTGATGAGCTCTCCATAGCAGGCTGCGGTATGAACACTTGTGGGACTGTATGTGAAAGAAAACTGCAGCAGCATCCTCAGACATCTGCTTTTGTAGTACTCACCATACCACATTTTCTCTCACTTTCCCAATCCCTGGACACACAGGTAGTGTCAGAATTAATCAGGTGCGATGTTATCATCATAGCAGTTCAGCAATCCCTCTAACCTCTGTTTGGAGTATTTCAAACATGCATAGTGGGATGATTACCCATTTTAAATCTGTGTTTTGATGAGTACAGATTTATCATTTCACTTCTGAGATAATGTAACTATTTCATGTGTGTGTGTGTGGCAGTTTTGTTACGTTCTTTTTATCTTTTACCCTGCCCTCACCCAACATACACATATACACCATGACAAGTTTTAGATTGCTTGTTGCAGATACTCTGTAAATGGTTGCTGTGATCCTAAATAACTACTGATCAGAAGGTCAGTGAACACCCATTAGTCCTATGGATAGAATATTAACCCTTAGGTCAGATAAAAATAGTATGGATATAGCTGAATGAAGCTGGGAGATCAAAGGAACACCTTTGAAGGTCAGACAATTTACTATGCTTCTGACTCTAGGTTGCCTCAGGAAACTTACAAGAATTTTTCTCAATAGTAAAAATTTAGATAAATTTCTTTGCATGATCAGGAGAATAAAGGGGCTGAATATTTGAATGTAAGACCTAAGGTCACATAGGAGATCTGTTGAGCTGAGCAATTTATCAGAAACAATGCTGTGAATTCTGTTCATTAAAGTGAATTCTGCCAATCATGTCTACAATGTGCTGTCTTTGGGTCTTTAAAACTGTATTTGAAGCCATAATATAAGTGTGTGTGTATGTAGTATGTGTATATGGGGACAGTTAAAGCAGATAGGAAAATGAAAACTTTGAACAGGGCTATGTGCACAGGATTCATGTTACTGTAGAATAATTCACTTTGATCTTGAAACCCATACATGTGTCTATAAAGGTCAATGGGGCAACTGAGGGCTACATAATATAAGATTATGCATCAGTTCAGGAATCCAGATGGTCCCAGTATACTGTTGCTATAACACTCTGGGAGGCATATTAACACTTTCGGATCACATGGGTGCTATTAAGTAAATTGTGCTGAAATACAACATATACTCAAGTGACCTGAAAGTGTTAATGCCAAATAAGCCTCTGTTGCCTAGTGTTTTAAGGATTAATTCATGTATTAGAATTGGCGCAATTCACTTAAGTTATGTAAGCTGTCACACAGTTCAAAGTTAGAGCAGTTATGAACCGAGTTTTACCTTGATTATAATGGCCAATGTTTAATGATGTTCCTATGAGGCTTCTATATTGTTTGCTAAAAGAATTTTTTTTAATAAATTATCCTTGATTAATTTTTTAAAAATCTTTTTTGAAATTTTACCTACTCGTGTCTTTATTTTACTCATTACTGAGTTAATAGCAGAGATTTCCTTTCTTCATGGAGTCTGGGGCAGTCTAGGGTATAGAGCTGATTGACATGTAAAAGAATAATTATAATACCTTAGATGTCATAATGATATATAGAAAAAACACTAGGTCATTACAAAGAAATATTATACATATATGTTTTTTTAAAAATCCTAGAAGTCTCATGGAAAGTTTTCAAGGAAAAGTAAGAACATTATCTAAGTCATAAAGGACAAAAAGGAGAGACATTTTTTAGGTAGAAGAAAGTGCCTGTTAAAATGAGTAGTGGAGAGATTGAAAAGCATCTTAATTTTTCCGAGTGCCCGTGATACATCAATTATTTTTGGTAGATACTTTTATTTGCAGTATTAAATTCCTATAATATCTCAGTGAAGTGTTTTTGGGATCTTCCAAAAAATAATTGTTTAATAGATAAGAATTCAAAGAGGACCTAGGAATTTATTGAATACCAAAATGGGCTGCTCTGCTTCATATAACTTATCTAGTTCTTGCAAGAAGTTTATCTGATAGATTGTATTATTTCCGTTAAATGAATAAAGAAAAAGATGTAAGAAGAAAGTAAATATCTTCCTCAGGATACAAATGAAAGAGGCAAAGAGACATTTCTCAAAGCCTTCTTCTTTTCTGTATATGAGAATGACATACATTTTTTTTTTACTTTAAAAAAATTGAGATATAATTGATTTATAACATTGTATTAGTTTTATGTGTACAACGTAATGACTTGACCACAACAATAAGATAGTTAACATCTATCATATAGTGAATTCTTGACATCTGAAATATCTCAAACCTTGAGTCTTACCATTGCATTTATCCTTTAAATGTAAAAAAAAAAAAAAAAAGGTAATTGAAAAATATTTATATGATCCCTTCAAATCTCTCTGATTGTATGTATATAGTATTAAAATTTATATCCGCTGCACAAGTTATCATCTTTTGAACATCTGCTGAAATTTTATGACACATTTTGATCAACCATTTTTACCACCAGTTAGGGCTTCTGTTAGAGCACAATATTCACAGATCAGTATTTTGAAATAATCAATATTTTGTTTCATGGATTGATATTCTTAATTTAGTATGATACTTATGGTTGGGTTCATCACACCATAGATCTTAACCTATTTCAACACCTCACTTGTGAAGTCATCTAAATGTTTTTTTCTTTTTAAAAACAGTAACTTTCTCAGTCCTTTTGATTTTCTTTTCATATCTATCATGAGCATTAGCAATTGGTGGTCTTTTCAGGTTAGTTTTTCATGAACAAGCAAGATTTTTTATCTCTTTACTAGTATTACTCCAACTACCTTATTACAGTTGAGTTATTTTTTAATCACAGATGAACCTTTGAACTCGTCCTTCAGTAAATTTACAAATTGCTAAATGGCCTGAAATTTCAGGTTCACTCTAGAACTGTTGGAAATATTAATATTAAATTTTGAATTATAAATTTATATTAATATATTCAAGTATATTAACAAATATGTGTTAATATGCATTATTAATTTAATGATACAGTGAACATTGAGTAATTTTTTTGTCTAAATAACTATGAATTATTGAGTATACCAGAATACATTACCCAAACTCCTAAGGTGGGGGAAGATAAAACAGGTGCTCATATAACTTTATTTTTTTAATGTCTTTCTTAGCTCCAAATAATACATGTGATGAAAATGCTTTCATGTGCCATAATAAAGTATGCATTCCCAAGCAATTTGTTTGTGACTATGATGATGATTGTGGAGATGGCTCTGATGAGGCGCTGCAGTGTGGTAAGTATACCTAAACTTTTCATGGAGAAAATTCTCAGGTTAAATATTAGTCTTTTAAGATGACTCAAGGAATACATAAATAAATAACAAATACAAAGAAACTCATTTATTAATACCACTAAAGACATTTAAATTCAGTAATACACAGACACACTACATTTAACCTCTTCGAGCTACACTAATTACACATTTCTTTGGAAATCATGCCTACTTGTAGGGTATTCTTATCAGGAACCACATTGAAAAATGTTTATAAAAATATCTTTGGTTTTTAGTACTTCGAAGGATTCTGTACTTTAAAGGCAATATATTGCTGTCTAATTTAATCCCATAACCAAATCAAATATTTGAGTGAGAGGAAGAATACAATTTTGCAACTAGGGAAATACTGAACACTAAACATTTTCTCTTTGCCTTATCTTTTTACACATGCCCTTTTTTGTAAAAAATGTAATAGTATTATGAAATGTATCTTGTCACTATACATATAATTATCTAACCATCATATATGTAATATTTTTACAAATACAGTTTAAATTTTGCAATAAAAAAATCAGTCATCAAAAATTCCAAGTTGAAGTTGTAAGCTAATATAAACCTACTGGTTTTGTAAAACATTTAAATGTGTATGTTAATAAATATAAAATGAAAAGCTGTGAAATCCACATATACCTGTAAAAGGCAGTAGATATAGTGCCCTTCCTTGTCTTCTCCATGCAGTATCTTTAGCCTTGGTCTTTAATATAAATCTCTTTGAAATCAGTGGGTATCAGTATTTATGATCATTTCATCATTAGGTCATAGACTGAATGTGATATTTTAAAAGCTACATCATAAGTCAAAATGTAAATGTGAAGTAGAGTTATGTCTGATTGAATACCTTCCCTCTGCTAGATACTATATTTGGTCGATATGGAGATAAATGAGACAGAGGTCTCCCTAGAAAAACTTACAGTGAAATAAGAAAATCTGAAATACAATATAGTATAATAACATACATTACTAGATAGGAATAAGTATAACAATACATGAACTCAGACCTCAGAAAATGATTTTTGAAGCACTAAAGAATAGAAGCAGGGAATGTTTGTTAAGGGAAATAATATTTAGATGCTAGAGAGAATGATATAGTGCTTAGGAGTGTGAACCCTGGAGCAAGAGCTTGAATCCAAATCCTGACTCTGCCACTTACTATGTGACTTTAGAAATGTTATTTCAGCCCCCTGTACCACAATTTCCTCACTTGTAAAAAAGTTATAAAAATATTGCTTAACTCTTTGGACTAGTAAGAGAATTAAGTGAGTTAATATTTATAAAGTGTTTAGAGCAGTTCCAGACACATAACAAATTCTGTATATGTTTATAAAGATCTGTAAATTTAGATAATTGAAAAACGGCAATTAGTCTTTTGAGATAAGTTGAAGCAAGAAAGTTAAGTTGAAGCTAGATTCTAAAAATTCTAAAATACAATGTTAAAGAATTTGTGTTTAATTATTTTGGCTCTCAGTGGCCAGAAAACATTTTGAAATAGTGGAACATCTCAAATTTATGTTTTAGAACTATCTTTTTTTTCAGTAGAGTGGATGAAATATTGCCACAGGAAAGGGGAGGCGTAAGGGTAAAATAAACTGGTAAAGAGGTTATTGCAATAGTTCTGATGTTTAACAATACTGTTCTAACCAGGGCAGAAATGGTGGAATGGAAAGTTCAGTAAGGGTCAGAATTCATTTATAGTTAGATAGGAAGGAGGAGAAATTTCTATCTTGATGACATAGTGGATGGTGTTGCTGTAAATTAGCTTTGGAACACTGAAGATTAAGGACCAGTTTTGCTGGTGTGGAAGAGATGTAATAAAAAAATAATTCTAGACAATTTGAAAATGAAATGTTAATCAGACAATCACATGAACTAAGTAGAGAGTGTTTGAAAGTGTAGTTCTAAAGAGCAGAAGTATGACCAGGACAAATCATATTAATTTGGTGGCCATCAGAATAATGGTGATATTCAAAATATGACAGAGAATGAGAATACCCAACATTATAGAAAGGAAAAGGGAGAAAACTATAGACTGAAGATTGAAGTTAGGGCTTTATGTACAACATTTTGGGGTGGAACAGGAGAGGACTTCATATACAAAGAGGGAAAAAAGAACAGCAAAGGCAAAGTTAGAAAGAAGCTGGATTTCCAACATCATGTGGTCAGAAACATCAATAGCTACAGGAAAATAAGATAGAGAGCAGTCTGAGGCACCTTTAACTTTGACATTTGTCACTGGCATTTGTTAGCTCTGAGGAATTTCAGAAAGTAAATGTTGCAGAAATGAGTTGTTAATGAATAAAAGATGAAATGGAGGTAAGTAAGGGGAAATAAAATCAGGTAGTGTAAAAAAGAAGAGAAATATGTTGTTAAGAGTTATGTAGATAATCTTTATTGTTATTGGGTTTGGAAAGACTTGAATTTATGTATTGACTGAGGAGGAGGAATTAGTGAGAAAAAAGGAGGGAAGAAATACTAAGAAAATTGGGAATATTCTAGAACCATCTAGTTTCAACATTCGATGTGATAAACATCTCAATTAAGTAAACATTGTTGAATTAGTTTTTATTGGAATTTTATTTTTTGAACCATAAAAATCCAACTTCCTCTCTTGAAAAACAGAATATTTGCTTAGATTTACCAGAAAGTTTTGAATAGAAATGATATTTTTTTGTTAATAAACCTAGGGGAAAAATCTTATTTAAAACTTTATAATATTCAAAATTGAATGAGTTTCACTTACAAACAGGCATAGATATGAAATTGACAATTGATGGATTGATACTGTGATTTGAAGAAAGCTTTTTAATGCCTCTAGAAATCAATATATAGGATAATTGTAATAGTTTTTTGTGCTTATTGCTCTATAATTGACTTCTTTTTTTTTTCTTATTTTAACAATTTCTTTTACACTTTACTGACTCCTAAACATAAACATGACATTACAGCTTCTGAGAATTATTATTATAACTCAGAATTAGTTCATCCATATATTCTAGTGCTATACCTAACCAAACTAGGTCGTGAAAAAAAATTCTAATAACTTTCATTTTTGTTTTCCATTCTAAGGGAACTCTTTAGGATATAGCTAAAAGGTGAACCAAGATGGCATACTACAGGGTTACATTCTCGTTTTCTCACCCAGAAGCAATAATAATACCTTGTTTATAACTTTATTTTCTGGACCTTAGTCCTATCTCTCAACCAAAAAATCTCTTGCAAGTTTGACCACTGTCCTAGAAAGAAATGAAAAACATTTCCCATAGAAAGCATGAGTATCTCACATGCTTATTTGAGAATAATGTATATTAGAGGATGAATTTTTAATTAATATTTGTTATTTCAATAAGAATGGTTATTTCTTTGCCTCTAGGATACCGACAGTGTACTGCAGAAGAGTTTAGCTGTGCTGATGGACGATGTCTTTTAAATACTCAGTGGCAGTGCGATGGAGACTTTGACTGCCCTGACCATTCTGATGAAGCACCTTTAAACCCAAAGTGTAAAAGTGCAGGTACAAAAAATATATAATACTATGGTTATTCCACAATTTGTCTTTTTTTAATGGCAAAACAGTGACTCTGATTTTTAGTCTACCGTGGTGTTCAATGAAAGGAAACAGATAATTAAGCATTGATGTCTCTAGAGATACCACACAGATCATGGTCATCAGCTGTGGTTTATATCTAGTGTTAGAAATTTAGTCTGTGCCCAAAACATGAAGATTTGAGGCAATGAACCTGATAAACCTATCAACCTGCTCCCTTCAAAAAAATATCGCTTTTTCCTAATACATTATTTTACGTGAAGATAATTTCCTGGTATGGACATATTTGAAAATTGAAACCTAAAAGAAGTTGAGATTTACGGAGAAAGCTGTATTATTCATAATTAGGCAAAATGAAATAAATTGCATATCATCTGAATGGAAATATAGACACATCCAAACTTGGTATATTTATCACTTCACTATTCTAACTGAATGCATGGACATATATTTTAGAATAAAAACCTAATTAGTTATTTCCTCATTTAGTTTACATGTTAGTAGGATTTCTTTAATCATATTATGATAATGAGTAATGTTTAAATCATCAGGATAGGAGTAGCTGCAAAACCTCGACTCCTTTCCACAGCTATATTTGGAACAACTATTATTCACTCAAAATGTCCTTTTTATGCCCTGTTTTAAAAATGTCAGAGCTATATTTCTAAGAAGAAAAAGAATTTAGGAATATTGACCTAGATACTTAATTTTTAGTGACATGTACTTTCTCAGAGACCTGTGGCTGAGAGAAATGTCATACTATCATTACACTTTTGAACTCAATTCTTCACAATATTGATGAAGACATTAATTTTCCTTTAGATGCTTATTTTTATTATTAATTTTTATGGTAAAGCAAGATTTATAGTGGATTGAACAAAAATACAGATTGCCCTTGATTTTCTATATATTGTGTGTAATATATTACACCGAATATAAAGCAGTTTATATGTACATATATTTACTGTAATTTTTAACACATAAGTTATCATATTTGTGAATTTTATCAACAATTATAATATAAAACAATGGCATTTCCTTTATGTTCCATTTGTTTTATTTTCTTTTTCCAGAACAGTCATGCAACAGTTCATTTTTTATGTGCAAAAATGGCAGGTGCATTCCCAGTGGAGGTCTTTGTGACAATAAGGATGACTGTGGAGATGGCTCAGATGAGAGAAACTGCCATATAAATGAATGTTTGAGTAAGAAAGTCAGTGGATGTTCTCAAGATTGTCAGGACCATCCAGTCAGTTACAAGGTAGATATTCATCAAAAATAACAAATTATTGGATATATTAGAATTTGATATAATGAAAACTGTTTAATCTAATATAGCTGTAAAACTTAAAAGGTATCAAAATATTGTTAGATAAAATGATTTAAATGGAGAGTTTCTATATATGCAAACCATAATAATAGTGTGGTATAAAATTGTAAAAATAGACTCAGCAAGATAAAAAAAATCAAAATATACTTATAACATATACTAAACATAAAGAAAAAATAAGTAAGAGAAGACTAGTTTTTAGAGAGATACTGCTCAGTTAATAGTTGTATTACATATGTATGTAACTCTTAAGTTCTCTTTCTAAAATATCCTTCAAGTGAAATGGGCTAATCACTTATTTACCACAACACTGGAGAATGCAATATTTTTTATGTGAACAAGAATAAAAAACATGTAAATTATTAGGACTGTCTGCAAGTACACTAAAAAATAAATCATGCCTAATATTCTAATTGTTTTTTTTATTAGTACCATTTTCCCTAAGAGAATAATTTACTGATAAAATAATTGACAATAGCTTTTAAAAATATCTATATTGCATTGATGTTGGACTGGAGAATGCAAATAAACAAAATACTAAAATTAAAGCTGTACATTAGGTTAAATCTATTATGTAACTAAGGGGAAATCTGAGGAAAAACAATTCATTTGAAAATTATTATTATATTTTTTAATTAATTAATTTATTTTTATGGTGACATTGGTTAATGAAATCCAAAAAGTTTCAGCTATATATTTTAACAGTAAGGCATATATATATTTACATTGTGTGTTCACCTCCCATAGCTAGATTTCTTTCTGTCATCACATATTAGACCCCCTTTACCCTATCTATCTCTCCCCTCTCCCCTCCCCACTACCCTCTGGTAACCACTAGTCTATTGTCCACATCTATGAGTCTATGTTTGTCCTATTCATTTGTTGCTTTTAGGTTTATATTTCACACATAAATGATATCATGTGATTTTTCAACTTTTTATGTCTGGCTTATTTTGCTTAGCATGATTATCTCAAGGTCCATTCATGTTGTCACAAATGACAGTATTTCATCTCTTCTTATGGCTGAATGATATTTCATTGTATATATGTAACACAGCTTCTTTAGCCAATCATCTATCGTAGGACACTTCACTTGCTTCTATGTCCTGACCACCATGAATAATGTTACTTTGACCATCGGTGTGCAAATATCTTTTCAGATATGGGTTTTCAAGTCTTTTGGGTAAATACCGAGTAGAGGGATAGCTGGATCATATGGTAGATCAATTCTTAGTTTTTTAAGGACACACCATACTGTTTTCCATAGTGGCTGTACCAATTTGCAGTCTCACCAGCAGTGTATGAGGGTTCCTTTTTCTCTGCATCCACTTCAACATTTGTTATTACTTGTCCTATTGATAACAGTTATTATAACAGATATGAGATAGTATCTCATTGTGGTTTTGATTTGCGTTTCCCTAATAGTTAGCAATATTGAGCATCTTTTCATATGTTTTTTGGCCATCTGTATGTCTTCCAGGGAAAAGTATCTGTTCAGATCCTCTGCCCATTTTTTAATTGGACCATTTTTTTGTTGTTGTTGTTGTTATTGAGTTATATGAGTTTTTTGTGTATTTTGGATATTAGGCCCTTATTGGAGACATTGCTGCAAATACATTTTCCCATTCAAATGGTTGTCTCTTTACCTTGTCGATGTTTTTTTTTTTTTGCTGTGCAGAAGCTTTTTAGTTTGATGTAGTCCCATTTACTTATTTTTGCTTTTACTTCCCTTGCCTTTGAGGTCAAATTCATAAAATCTTCTTTAAGTCCAAGGGCTCTGAATTTAGTTTCTATGTTTTCTTCTATGCATTTTATTGTTTCAGTTCTTATATTCAGGTCCTTATTCTACTTTGATTTAATTTTGGTGTGTGGTGATAGACAACAGCCTAGTTTCACTCTTTTGAAGGTGGCTTCCCAATTTTCCCAGCACCGTATATTGAAGAGGCTTTCTTTTCTCCACTGTATGTTTTTGGCTTTTTTTGTCGAAAATTATTCGCCCATATAAAGATGGGTTTACTTCTGGACTCTCGATTCTGTTCCACTGGTGTGTGTGTCTGTTTTTTTTGCTCTTGTTTTGTTTTTTGTTTGTTTGTTTGTTTGTTTTTCACCAATACTATGCCACTTTGATTAATGTCGCTTTGTAGTATAATTACAAGTCAAGCAGAGTGATGCCTCCAGACTTAATTTTTTTTCCTCAGGATGGCTTTGATGATTCAAGGCTTTTTGTGCTTTCATATGAATCTGATGATTTTCTGTTTTATTTCTTTAAAAAATGACAATGGGATTTTAATGGGGATTACATTAAATCTGTATAATACTTTAGGTTATAAGGTCATTTTAATTATGTTCATTCTTCCAATCCAAGGACATGGAATATCTTTCCATTTCTTTGTGTCTTTTTCAATTTCTTTTGATAGAGTCTTGTAGTTTTCATTATATAAGTCCTTCACATGTTTTGTTAGATTTATTCCTAGGTATTTTATTCTTTTTGGTGCAATTGTAAAAGGAATTATTTTTTTCCACTTCTTTTTCTGACACTTCATTATTAGAATATAGGGGCTCTATGTATTTTTGAACACTGATTTTGTATCCAGAAACTTTACTGTAATTGCTTATCATTTCTAGTAGTGTTCTTGTGGAATCTTTAAGGTTTTCTATATAGAGAATCATGTCATCCAAACATAATGACAGTCTGACTACTGTGTTTCCTATTTGGATGCCTTTTATATTTTTCTCTTGTCTGATTGTACTCGCTAGGATCTCCAATGTTATATTGAATAACTGTGAATTTGAAAATTATTGTTTCTAATTGAACAACAGCTCTGTATGGATCACAATAGGGTATGGCTTCTGTAAAACACAGAAGTAGTCACCAGTTAGGATCATTACAGAAGATAAATTTTGTTCTACTGAGTGTTGCACTGATCAGACTGCACCTGGAATACTGTGCACATTTATGAACATGACACTTTAAAAGGAACCTTGACAAATTATAGTGTATACAAATTTGTACATCCAGAAGCATAAGAGGTCTAGAACACACACCTTTGGAAGTTTTGCCTGAAACAAAGATGGCTTATTAGCTGTCTTCAAATATATGAAACTGGAATAGGGTGCATACCTAGCCTGACTTGTTTCAACAGTTGAAATGAGGAGCTGGTTCTAGTCAATATAAAGAAGATTCTGTTTAATGTAAGGATGACTATTCTAAGATTAGAACTCTATGTTGGAAAGCGATGTCTTACTTCTCACCAGTAAAAGTGTTTCAGCTGGGGCTAAACATCTTTCTTTAATAGATCCTAGAGAAAAAAAAATGTATACAGCAAAGATGTTGGGACACTCTTCCTGTCAGCCTTGACATTTTTTGATAATTTATTTCAATCTAGTGGTTAATTCAGCCAAACAACCACCTTGCCATTTTTAATTTCTGAATTTCTGGTGTTTTGATTTAATTTAACTGCATTGATCAGAATTTTACTATGTAGAGATATAACCTAAAACCGCAGTAGTTATTTTTCCTCTGTAGAAATAAGATAAAAAGTGAACTATCAAGAAACCCACATATATTAAAAAAAAAATCTTTAGATCCAATGTTATATTAAGAATCCATTAAGGTTACAAACTTAAAACACACATACACTCGCTCAGAAACACTATACTATAGGTAAAAGGAAACGAGGCAAAGAGTCAAGATAGCTCTTAATGAGATAAGTATGTGTCAAATAATTTCACCAGTAAATATTTTCAAATCCAATGAAAAAGAAAAAATATTATCAGATGACTTATGTATAGTCAATATAGAAATGTATCCTGAAAAATCAGGTAATATATCTTATAATTATTACAGATAACTAGTCAAAAATTTAAGATATAGGTAATACATAATTCTTTAGTTCTATCTATATAATACATATATTCTATAAATCTATATTTCTCTCTATATAAATCTATATATCTATATATCGTAGAATATATATTTATATCTATCTAAAATTTAAATTTCAAAGTAGTTTTATTTGTGTTTATCCTGTGTGTATTTAAACTCTGTCATAACAATCCTGGTGGTAAAATCTAAAAATTATAGAGTATCAAATAATCACCTTTGACATAACATTCAAAATGAGGTTTAATATTTTTAAATTCCTACATATAAGGAGTACTTTATGCCCAGAAATACCATATTTGGAAAACAACTTTTGGTAGAAGTAGATTCCACCCAGAAAAACATGTTAAATCATACTATTTTAATTACTCTCTAAGACTCCTTACACAGCGATATTTGTTTGTTGATATCTTTAAGATACCAGTATTTTTGCTTTGACTTTTCTAAAAGGGGTCATAGAATAAAGTGAGATTTCTACTTAAAATAAACAAGCTATTTAATCCTTAAAAATGTCTTTTTTTAAAAATAATGTTCCTGAATATATACATACATTAAAACTACTGAGTAAAATAAAACACTATTGAAGGAAAGATTAGTATAAAAATTCAAGTCGGTAAGATTAGAATCATAAATAGTTTTAAGCAAAAGTTCAAAGCATATGAATACACACAAAATTGAGTAAAATGCTTTTTGTACAATAAAATGCTTATCTATTTGGTGAAAAAAAAAGTCAGCTGATGGGTTTCTCTTTGCCAGGGAATGGGAAAAAGTATTCAATAACCTATTTTTCATTACAAATTAGCAGATTATGTCAAGAAATCCTCTATATTCTGCAACAAAATGAAAATTGCTTATAAAGCAAAATTTATACTAAAATTTAGACTGTGAACAACTTAAAACATTTGCTGTAAAACAAGTGCGATATATCTATTCAAAAGAAAATACTAATATTTACTAAAGCAAAAATCTTATTTTGATGGGAAGGACAAATTACCGTGTAAAAATAAATATACTTCTGGAAGACAGATAATGTTTAATATATACAATAGAAATAAAATACTGTTTGCCAAATATCACTTTACTTTTTTTAAACTTTTTTCTAAATATCACTTTAAAGGCTGCAAAAGAAATTCTGAAAGCAGTAGGAAAAGTTTGGTAGCTATGTTTCTTTCCATAGATTATATGATCCTATATGAAAATTAACACAAATCAGAAAAATTTAAAATGATGAAGAGAATTAAAATGACATTGGATATGTATAAATCTCACTTTTATAAAAATTGTCTTTAAATGAAGGTGAGAGATTAGATTTTTTTAAACTATTTTCTGTCAAATGTAGATGAATCGCTCATCTTTTATTTTTGAAAATGCAAATAATTATTATATTGTTTTATTTAATTTATTAAAGTTAATTTGAAAGAATTCCCCAGAGATGTTTATTGATTATTTGGGAGCAAAAATGTTTTTGTTAAAGCAAGGTTATGGATTTGGGAGAAAATTATTTTTTAAATCTTATTTAATAAACAATTTTTTAAAAACTTACTGTAAACTTTAAACATCTAAAGTTCTTTTGTTTATATAAATGTATGTTACATTCAGTAATATTTACCAATTTTACCTTTAAGAAATTAAAATTTCATAAATATGTTTTAATCTAAGCCATCTATTTGATATAGTAGTTCTGTAAGCCTGACATTAACCAAAGTGATTTTCAGAAATCTCATTAAAATTGGGACACTGTTTAATATTTTTTTATAATCCTCTTTTAGAAGAATTCAATGTATTTTATAAAAATTCCTTTCACTTATTCTAAAGTGTACCTTGAATTCAACACTGCCCTGTGTCTGACTATGCATGCGTCTTCTGGCTTCCTGACCACATGATCACATATCTACTTTCCAATCTTCAGTGACAACATCTCGTATATTGTCAATTTCTTATTTTTTTTAATTATTTATTTTTAAAAATTGTGGTAAAATATGGCAGAACTTACCAGCTTAACCATTTTTATAAGTACACTTCAATAACATTAAGTATCTCATTTTCTTTTGCCATAGTATAGCATCAATTCCCCTGACTTTCTAAATAAGGTAGTAAGATGAGTCTCCTTAAGGAAAATAATGTTGTCACAGGCTAAGATATGATGAGAATTTGAGAAATAAAACTATGACTTTTACTTTAATTTTCTGGCTTGCTAGTGTGCTCTAGAGATTTTATTTTAATTATAAATGCTCAGAATTATTAGGTAAATATTGGTGAAATTTGTTAAAGAAGAAAGTGCTAAGAACTTAAAGGGATCTATTTCTTATAAAAGTACTTAAGAAAAAGTATCTTTTGAACAGTTTCAGATGAAGTTGGTCTTGCTTCCTTTTCGAGTAATGAATCCCTTTTTCTACTTAAAAAAAAATTTTGCCCCTCAGTTAATTGTTGGATGAATAATAATATGCATATATGTCTCTTTCATATATTTCCCCAAAAATAAAAAGCTCTGCCATCATTATCTTCAAAGAAATTACCTAGATTATAAAATTTTTGCCATGACTAACTCTTAAATTCACTAGTTCCTTTATTCAAAGACCACTAAAGAGTCTTGGTAAAGGTTAATATGATCATAATCATCTGGCCAATTATAGGTTTATTTTGTATAATCATAATTCTCATATGCTACTTGACAAGGACTAAATATAGAATTGAAAGGCAGTGGTCAATCACAGCACCTTATTATTTTCAGGAATTTAGAGACATATATGGCATGATAGTGTACTCAAAATTGACATGCCATGTCATCATCAAAGGGCTATACAGAACATGATAGAGATACTGAAGAAAGGATTTAATGATACAAATTGATTTAATCGTGGTAGAAAACTTTATTAATATTATTATTTCTCCAGACAGCATCAACATGTCTGGTTATGGAATCCGATTCAATTAATAAATAGTAATTGAGCCTTCCTATGTTTTAAAAATTATAGGCAGCCTCAAGTCTCCTGCTGGCTTTATATAGGCAACTTCACCTTTGTTCCTCTAGGTGTCTCCTCAGTTAACTAAGGATAATAATCACTATATCATAGATTTCTGTAATTCTGTAATGAAATAACATGTGACAATGTTAGTAGTCTTCAAAACTCCACATAAGGTTTTATTCTCATCATTGTTAAAGTCTTCTAAAAAGACAATGTAGTGAAATAAAAACAACAAAAGATGACAGTTTAGTTCTGTTTTCTTTGCCATTCTCTAGCCACATGGCTTTGGTGGTATCAGTTAACTTTTGTAATCTTCCCAACCTCAGATAATCAAATGAAGTTAATCAACAGAATATTTTTTAACTTTACTTAATATTTGTAATTATTAGAGGTTAATCGCTGGGTGACAGAAAGAATTGTCATTATCTATCCTTCAGTAATTTTTTTGCTTGAATCATGCTAAAGAGATATCTAATAGAAGAAGACAGTGACAATGATACAAATAGATTATGCTTTCTTTTCATTCTCCAGTGCAAATGCTGGCCTGGATTCCAACTGAAGAATGATGGTAAAACATGTGTAGACATTGATGAATGCTCTTCAGGCTTTCCATGTAGCCAGCAATGCATCAATACATATGGGACCTACAAGTGCCTCTGTATAGATGGATATGAAATACGACCTGATAATCCAAATGGCTGCAAATCACTTTCAGGTACTGAGTTGAACTTGTCCATTGATTCAACCTCAATTACACATATGGATCCTGAATTTTATAGACATTTTATTGAATTCATTCCTCCCTGCTATTTTTTAGAAATCAAAATCCTTCCTTACTTATCTTGACATGGGGTTCTGTCACTGTGATTTTGTGTACTGTCCACAAACTGCTCTATTTGTAATAATTTTGCATTACAGACTTATGAATTATTAAGTATTTTGATTTTTTTTTTTTTAGATTTTGAGAGTTCTCACAAGTAAAAAGATCTCTAGCATGCTTCCTCCTGAATCATAGGTTCTTAGGAGCATATTTGGCCTAGACTATTAAAGAGATTATTGTAACAGTGTTCTAATAATTTTTCATTCTCACCTATATCACACACACTCATATATTCATGCCAAGGAGAACAACAGGTCAATAATAATAACAATAATAATGAGGACAACAATAAATCAGCTATTATAAGATTATTTTAATTCTTCTAGTGATTCAGCAAATATTATTAAAATTCTATTTGTTTCAAATAATGTAATTGACTTTGTAAATTAGAAAATTCAATAAGACATGGCCCATAACAAAAAATATTGTAATATATTAGGGGACATTATCACACATGTTAAAATGACACAAAGAAATATATAATAATAACTGTTAAAATAGACAAAAAGTGGTACATTAGCTGTCTTCATACTTCTTACTTTGCTTTTGAATATAATGAATAAAATAGCATTGCCAGTTTCATATATATATATACATATACACACACACATACATATGTATGTGCATATATACATACTTATACATATGTATGTGTGTATGCATATATGCATATATGTGTATGTATGTATGTGTATATGCATACATAATATATATGCATATTGGTGACAATATTTAAAACATTTGATGTGTTCTCACCTACTTTCATAAAAAAAAATACCAGGGATAAGAATTTAAAAATTAGTTTTTTAAATGATTAAAATTTCGTACATTATAGTGAAAAAATCCCCTTTCAATTTTTATTTGACTTTCTTTTATTTTTGAAATATTCATTCCTGGATCAATTTGTATATTAAATGGAATTGTTTTATTTGCCAACCAACCTGCTTTTGGCCAGCTTACTTTTAGTAGTAACTTTACTAGTTACTACATTATGTATTTAGAGACATGGGATAAGAAGAGTTAGAAATCTCAAAACCAGTCAACTTCCATTACTATAAACTTTTCATAAGAGATCGTGTAAAGGAGATGAATTAATGATTACAATTTGAGTCTTATTGTATCATATATCTATGCTGTTGTTTTCCATTAACAATATCAATTAGAAACAAATAGTAATTTTGATATAAAAAATTAAGTGTTCCTGAAGCATACATAAATATTTTGCTAAAGTGAGGCTAGATTTTCCCCAAATTCATTGGGATATAATTGACTAATAACATTGTGTAACTTTAAGTTACACAATATAAAACATTGGGTACAATGTTTTGATTTGATACACTTACATATTGTCATATGATTACCATCACAGAGTTAGCTAAGATCTCCATCACTTCACATAATTATCATTTCTTTTTTCATGGTGAGAACATTTAAGATCTACTCTCTTAGCAACTTTCAAGTATTTAGTCCAGTATTGTTTTCTATAATCACAATGCTATGCATTGGACCCCCAGAACTTATTCATCTTCTAACTAGAAGTTTGTATTTTTTAATCAACATCTCCCATTTTCCCCCATCCCTCACACCTTGGTAACCACCATTCTACTCTCTGTTTCTATTAAGTAGTATCATAGAGTATTTGTCTTTCTCTGTCTGACTTATTTCACTTAGCATAATGTCCTCAGGGACAGTCTGTGTTGTCACAAAATGTGAGGATTTTGTTCTCATGGCTGAATAATATTCCATTGTGTTTGTGTATATATAGCACATCTGTGTGTGTGTACGTGTATGTGTGTATGTACGTATGTGTGTGTGTCTATATAAAATATATGTATAATCCCATCTTTGTTAGCCATTCATTCATTGACATGTATGTAGTTTCCATATATTTACTCTTGTGAATAATGCTGCAATAACCATTAGGGTGCAGATACATCTTTGATACCCTGGTTTTCATTTTTTTGGACATATACCAAAAAGTGAGATTGCTGAATCATATGGTCGTTGTATTTTTAACTTTTTTAGGAACCTCCATATTGTTTTGCATACTGGCTCACCATATACATTCCTACTAATAACAACAGCATTCTCTTTTCTCCACATACTTGCCAACACTTGTTATCTCTGGTCTTTTTGATGACAGTGATTTTAGCATTGTGGTGTTGATTTGCATTTCTCTAATGATCAGAGCTCTTGAGCATCTTTTCATATACTTGTTGTCCATTTGTATGTATTTTTTTAAAAAATGTCTATTCATTTCTTCTGACTTTTTTATCAAAATTTTTTTTATAATTGAGTTTTACCAGTTTTTTTTTATGTTTTGGATATTAATCCCATATCAGACATGATTTGCAACTATTTTTTTCCTTTCTATAGGCTGCCTTTTTTATTATATCAATTGTTTTTTGTTGTTGTTGTTGTGCAGAACCTTTTTAGTTTCATGTAATCTTGTGTATTTATTTTTTTCTTTGTTGCTTGTGCTTTTTATGTCATATTCAAAAAATCGTTACCAAGAGATTTACTAAGAAGCTTTTTTTCCTATGTTTTCTTCTAAGAGTTTTATGGTTTAAAATCTTACATTTAAATTGTAAAGAAACAAATTACTTAACTATTAAGGTAGAACATGACTGATTAATTTTATTTACAACTATAGAACTATATTTGGGATGTAGGAATGACAATGAGAGCTAACTTTGTTGAATAGGGTTATGAGTCTCCATTTATCCTCCACAGAAAGACTGAATGATTAATTGAAATCACTTCTACCGCTTATGGAAAGGGATGTCCAGCATGTGTGACACATGTTTCTAATCCCTGACATGAAGAATGTTAAAACGTATTACCCTACGTACCATATATTTACTGTGAAACTAAATGATAAGAGGAAGAAAGTAATAATTTTAAACATAAATTAAACATACAAAAATTCTATAATTATTAATGATTTACATTAAATAACATAAAATAACTTTTTTTCATTGCTTTTTTTTCTAATTTATGTTTACATTAAATTTACTTACCTGGAAATTAAGTATATGAATATAGCTCAGAAACAAAGATGTTTAGAAAGAATTTAACCAAAATTTTTACTGAATTGATCTAGGATTATAACAATCAAGAATGTGGTCAAATTGACCTTAAATTATTCATAGTTGAATAATATACTATACAAATTATTTATAGTTGAATAAATATACTATATAAAACTTTCTAAATATTTTTTATTAAAAAATCAATTTTATGGTCAAATAAGTTCTGATGAGTAAAGCAATCTAAAGCTTTAGAGGATCTTCTTATATATGCAGCATGGTCAGATTCTTATCTTTCCTAGATTCTAGAGAAATGAGATAGTAAAGCATATTGAACAAACAATAAGGAAATAAAGACTATTAAAAAAAGACTTATGAGTAAAGTTAAAATTAATAAACAAAGATTATAGACCCTATACTTCAGAAATTATTTAAAAGTCCCTAGGCAGATGAAAAAAGTACATGTAGGCAACAGTACCATTGGTTTTCACCAGTTATTTTGAGAGCGTAATTATTTCATTATCAAGAAAAAAAAAATGGACTGTATGAATCTTTAGCTGTACATTAGGATTGTAAGATAAGAGCAACTTATCCTTTTTAAAAAATTATTTTTAAAAAACATATTATAACAGCAAGTACTTCTAACAATTTAAAATAACAGAGAATTTAATATTCAAGAAAACTGAGAGAGAGTTTACTTTTAGAATTATCTTGACTTTTTGTACTGTCTGGGTATCTGTTGTCTTTTCATCTTATTATCAAATGAAGTACTCAGTATGAACTTTTTAACCATCAAACTACTAGAGAGCTCTGTATTTGAATTTATATTGATGTTGAAACTAAACTGCAAAACGTACATACAAAAACTTAATATTTTTTTTTTGTCTTGATATTTAGATGAAGAACCTTTTCTAATTCTTGCTGATCATCATGAAATAAGGAAAATTAGTACTGATGGCTCCAACTACACACTTTTAAAACAGGTATGATATTCTCATGATGATTTCATAGTGTTCATTCTGGGTACAGCATATATGCACTAAAGCCATAGGAATATCTCACAATTAGAATTCACAAAAAACTATTCATGGATACATGTATAGATAGATAGATAGATAGATAGATAGATAGATAGATAGATAGATATAGATAGATAGATTATCATAAATTTTGTTTTGTTTTAATTGTTCTGGTGATACTCTAAATTTGTCACATCACACCAAATCAATAAAAGTAAAAGATACAGGTGTAACTAATGTAAAAAAACAAACAAACAAATAAACAAACAAAAAATGATCTCAAGGATAGCTAAATTAGAGAAAGCCTACAATTCTCTTTTTAGTCATTTCATTCATTACACAGATTAGTTTTTTCCCCCTTGGGATTTAAAAATAAATTCCTTTTAGAGAATTTAAAGTTTCTGTTTATAGACCAGGAAGTAAAAGAGATTGATGATTCCTAGTCTTTAAAATTTGGAATTAGCAAGGAAGCAAAAGTGTGATTGTAACCCAGTCGTGGTTAACAGGCTGTGAGACATCTATTTTCAGTCTTTCTCTCTTCGTCTCTCAACCTATCTCAAGATCCAAGAGAATCTTGACTCCTGTTTTGATGTTTGAGTCCTATTGTCAGAATGTATTTATATTTGGTATTTGATATGATTAGGTATAACTTACATTTTTATGACAAGATAGAAAACTGTGAATTGCTCACCTCAACAGTTTTTTGTTTGTTTGTTTGTTTGTTTGTTTTTCCCCCTTCCCAGTCTGCAGTGGAAATGGCATAAAATCAAATGATTAAAACAGAAATGACTACTACGCGGACTAGAAAAACCACATACAGTTAGTTATAGCACATCTTTAGTTGTCAGGAGAAATAGCTTCTTTGGAAAGATAGATTTGTATCTTTCTGTTACAAATTTTTCTTTGCCTCAAACTGTACAATAGTGACAGAAATATGTGAAATCATTGTCTAGAATAAATATGCCAAAAGTAAGAATATTTCTTATTCTTATAGTATATTTATAGCTGCTAAAAGCATAGCCAAAGAAAGCCATTCATGTGGTTATTTTTCAGTAACATAAAGAATACTTAATTAAAATGATTTTTACCACCTCACTAATGGATTTCTCTACTACCATCATTAGAATTTCATTTGTTTTGCTTAAGAATTTAGTCTTGATGGGAGACCACCTAGGAATACCAGGTGCTGTGGGCATTAAAAGAAAAAAAAAGAATTTAGTCTTAAGTCCAAATTTTCTTTAATAAGTGTGGAATTGACTTTTGCTGACAGAGTTGGATTTTCCAGCTTTCCTCTAAGTCACAGATTAAAAATGAAATTTTCACATAAAAATCCAAATTTCTAGCTACTCATAAAAAATATGAAGGTGAAACAGTGCTGGGCTCACATCCCTGAATAGTTGCAATCCAAACTGTGTAGCAGCTGCCACTTTGACATAGAGCCCATGCTCTCCAAATCAATCCTCAAACTTTCCATGTGGTTATCACATGAACACCTGCCTTATTCATGAATGTGAGGTTTAAGCTCTTGCTCTTTAGTTTGGAGTTGCCATCAGAATCCACTGAATCATGTTGCCTCTCTCTGAGATTAAGTAAAATATAAAATATTTTCATGTAGTTTAAAAACTAAAGAAAATCTATTAAAAATATACAAATTTGACAACTATCACTTTAAGAGATGAATATCCCTAGGGAGAAAGTTTAAGTATATGTAACTGCTTTGAAATAGAAAAGTTTTTGCTGGCCAAATGATTTTCTACATTATTTAACTTAATTTATTTTTTTCTGTACAGTCTAATTTTAAGCATATAGCAAGTTACAAAATATTGGAAATTATTACTTTCTCTTAGAATAGATCTCCATACCCTCTTATACCTTTTAAGTTAAATGTGCCAACCATTGTTTTCCTTGTATGGTCTCCAAACAAAGAGACAAGTTTATTTTCTCTATACTATATAGTTTATTCACTTTAATTACCTAATTTATTTATTCATTTATTAGCATTTCTTCCTTTTAGACTGTACTACCTTAAAGGGAAAAAGTTCTCTTTTTAGAATACTCTATTTACAAGCTCAGCCAAACCACAAATTTAGCTAATATAGCAATACTATTTACAGATTTCATGAAAGAAATATAACAGAGCTATAATGGTAGTTCCTTGCTTCATTTTCCAATCCCATGGCTCAGGACATTTCTGTTGATACTGCTTTTGTTGTCTGTCATAGCTAAAATGTTATCAGAGACTGTTCTTAATGGGGCAAAATGACTTTTTCCTCTATGCGTCATTTAAGTCCATTTCATATAACCAAATCACCTTAATGAACACTTTAAGATAGCACTTTATTCCCGGTGATATAATTTTAGATTATCGCCAATAACCAATACCTACGCAATATAGGTGGATTTCACTAATTTCAGATAGTTCTTTTTCTCTCTTTTTTTCTTCTTTTTTTAGAGTAGTGTTTATGAAAATACAGAGGGAGTCAGAAAGATGAGGAAGCTCATGAGGACTCTGAACACCTGTGCTTTTGGGAAGCATTTATTAATGATGACCACTGAGTAAGGAAATAGAGATCTGAAAAACTAAAGATAAGCCTTATATCAGTTTTGACTGTGGTCTGTTTGAAATATATCATTTCTGTCAGGGACCATATTCTTAACCACAACTTTGTCATAACATTATAGAAATTTTCAAAAAGTTCTAAGCAGTAGAAAAGCATCTTCCCCGCCCCCCTCAGAGATTTTGTCTGCATATACAGAATGAGGTAGAAAACAAAAGAAATTATCTGTCCACATTTTCTCTTAGTCAAAATAAGTGAAAGACAACAACATTTTTGCCTTAATTATTTAGGAAAATTTTGTGCAAGTTATTTAGGAAGAATGATTAACTCTAATATCTTGAGTTTCATTCTCTGTCATTATCAGTAACAATCTCAAGAAATTTTGAAGCATAAAATTATAATGACTGATAGCTTTTTTTACCCTATCTAGTATAAAACGTAGTTATAGCTAGGCCAACTATAACAAATTTATGTACCACATTTTAAAAATTGTACCTTAATAACATGGATTTTAGAAATGAAAATTAATCGAATAGCTTTCCAATATGCTATCCAATTCAATTCTAACAGTGCCGTTTATACCAGTAAAATTGTATGGAGAAACAAAACACGATTTTCTAAATTAATCATCTTGAACCAAATGGTACAAATTTTCAGCTACAGAAATGAAAAAAAAAATAGGATTTTTATGAAACCAATTTTCAGCTCTGAAACCACTAGGATGACTCTAGTTTTTTGCATAATTTTGACAATGCCCGTAGATGTTTTAATGTTCTTTTCATGTGATTCTGCAAAGAGAGCATTGCACTGTTTTCTGTGGGGATGAAGGGTAGGCAGTAGCAAAATGACCAGTTTGGCTAGATAGATATGTCAGAATTCAGAGCTTCAATTTCTCTGTATTTACAGCTTTGATTTATTACAGTTGTTTTGCTAAATTTGGAATTAGATTTATATTATATAAATTGATTATTGTAAAGCAAGAAATAAAATGATTTTACTGAGACTAGGAATTGTGGGTAAATCTGTGCTAAAATTAGAGGCAAGTTTCTCTCTATCTTTTCTCTATATATCTTTAATTTATGCTTCTTCATCTGAATTGCTGACCCATCACAGAAACTTAACCTCTTTACCTTATTTATCTGGTGAAAAATAATTTGAATATAAAGAATATTATAGACTACTATTGAAATGAATTTATTAAACCCTTTATAAAACTTCAGATATGTTTAATATATATTTTAGAATTTCAATTGATTTTGCATAGGCAACTTCCAAGATATGTATACTTAATATATTTTGTTAAAGAGTCCTCCAGTTTTTAGCTTGTGAATGAATATTTAATGAATCTTTGGAATCTATGACTAAATATCAGTCTTTTTTATTAGCATTTATAGTCATTATTCTTGATTAGTAATGTCATTAGTAAGAAGTATACTTGCATCGATTCACCTGAGCATGATGAGGAATTTATACTGTCATGTTTAATTCTTTGTGTTTTCTTTTTATCACTAATGGCATGTAATTCTGTGGGGTTAGGCTATTTCATGTTAACTTTATAATCTGGAGCTGATGAAAAAGAGATAGCTCCTGTTAAGCCAAATACAAACATAAGATTTGAACCTATAATTATAAAACCATCACTACTAGAATTTAGCCCTGCTGAGAGAAGGGGAAAAAAATCAGTATTTGCCACAAACCTCTCTGAGTCACTTCTATACATAAGCTATCCTTAGGTTGGAAAGAAATAAAATCTGAATGATAATAAGTTAGCCTTGGCCTGATTCTTATAAAGAACTATACAAATCTAATGCAGTATTATTATTAATATTAAATTCTAAATTTTGAGAATACATAGGGAACCTGAACTCAAATATAAGAAATATCATCATCCTTTCTCTCCCTCTTCTGCAAAACCAAACCAAAACAAATGAAAAACCTATCTCCTCAAAGATGCTAATCTTTACCAATAGGACTATACTTACTCTTAAATAACTACTAAAAAAAATTTGTGACTTAACTACGATTTTAAGGTGGATAATGATGTAAGCAATCTTATATCAAATATAAAGATATTGCAAAGATCTCTTGAGGCTTTGCGAAGTATCTGTAGTATCAATTACTTTTTAATTTATAAGAGTTTATACATTGATAAACTATTCAAGCCTGAAAATAAGCTAACATAATTGAAATTCTGATCCAAGTTTTGTTAATCCTTTGGGGTAGTAAATCCATGAGCCCTAACAATAGATCAGAATTAAACTAACCCCAAGCAATTGTTTAAACTCCCAGATACTGATGTACAGTGCTCAGACAAAATCAAACTGGAGAACTGCTAAATCAAAGAGCTATAGAATTGAGAAACTCACCAGCTGAATTCCTGTTCAGTTCTGTTACCTGATAAAAAATGCATAACCATGAGTATGAAGTGAAATTTTTTCTCAATTTCTACCATGTGGAATAAAAATGTTAACTATACAGTTCCTCGTTGGTTAAATACCTACAGTTATAACTTTTAAATTCTAATATGGCACTGTATTGCCTAAGAGGCTATGTGAAACATAAAAAGAAAAAAAAAAAAAGAAAAGAAAAGAAAAAAAGAAATTCATTTATGTAGTTGAGACAAAAGCTTTTGGAGAGATTAAAATTTCTAAACCTTCTTTACTGACTTTAATTAGATGACTGTCCAGGGCTCATCATAAATATTCAAGGGTCTTCTGTTTTTCTAATTTAGTTGTATGCTCTTTTCTGGTTACTTTAAAGAATAGATAATAATGGCATCAAATTTATACTTAATATTAACCTAAAGAACTAATCCTTTACTTTATCTCCACAAATAAAGTAATTTTGTTTTTTGTTTTGTTTTTTCTTACTGGATACTTACTTAAACCATGACTTATAAACATTGTAAAGTTGTTGTGCCCTACTTGGAAAATATTTTTAAATAAATTATGCAACATCTTAAATGTATGGTATAGGGAAAATGTAAACTACGATGCTTTTAAAAATAATTGATTACAAATGCTATTTTTGTACTAACTATAAATATTTAGGTACAAAGAGAGATAGTGATTCTTATAAACAAATGTTTAAAAATAATTTCTATTAACTATTAGTCAAACCCATTACTTTTTTATTATTTTTAGGGATTAAACAATGTTATTGCTATAGACTTTGATTACAGAGAAGAATTCATCTACTGGATTGATTCCAACCGACCCAATGGCAGCCGCATAAATAGAATGTGTTTAAATGGAAGCGATATTAAGGTAACTAGATATTGCAATAATGAGATTATTGGATATTTTATTGGTGGTGTGGTTCAATTGAATAAAAAATGTTATTTGATGGTAATGATACAACTTATAGAATGTATTAGGTTGGTTTGAATTTCATATTTTTACAATATAAGTTAACATACTTTAAATATGAAATAGATGGCTTTTTTATTCTTAAGTTTCATCATAACACTATTATTTTCAATAAGATAAAAATCATATTAAATAAATAAAATTTTGGCCCTTATTCACAACCCTAGAAAATGTGATAGATGCTTTTGGCTTGAATGATTAGTGCCTCAGATTCAATTGTGTTGATTTATATAAAATAATTAGTTGAGTCTGAGAATTTGTAATTGAAAAAATTATTCGATTATAGATTGAAATTGCACAACTATCAAAATTAACTTCCTACAGATGAAAATAATTGAATGCATTTGTGTAAAATCATTAATGTTCTGATTAGACAGTATCATAATTAAATACATGTCACATTCTAGATATCAGATACTTGACATCAATTCTGTGTTATCTCGACTTTTAAAATAAAATTGTTTGTCCTGTATATATACAATAAAATTTACTGTAAAGAAATTTAAATTCAAGTAAATAAAATGCATTAATTTAACTTTTTTAGTCATTATATCATAGACATTTTTGGTGGAAGCAATCAATTTTGAAAATATTAATTATGTCTTGAAATCTATACACAGAATTCTAAAACTACCAGCAAGTTGAGTTCTGGTGATTCATAACAACTGTTCTTAGTTATAGTATATACGATGAAATATTAGTATATGATATAGAACAAAGAAGCATATGATTTTTTCATTTTATTATTTATTTGACAATTTATATAAAAACTATGAAGTCGAATTATTTAAACTTGATTATATATTTTTATAAGATATTTAAAAATTTAGTTATCTTTATATTTTTGAAGATGTTTTAACATTTTTAAAGGACATTAATTTTCAACTGTTTTGCCAATACTATCTCACTACTACTTTAAATTATGTCATAACACAGAGTTACAAAATAAATTTTTCTTCTGCGGGATTAATAATTCATTGATTCTCATTAAAGTTGCCAGACATCACAAGTTTCCATATTTGGAATTTGAGGAAAGTAGAAAAGATGACATAGATTCAGTGCCGGAGCCAGGTGGGCAGAGTCGAACAGTCCTGAGTGGGGGAGCAAGGGTTAGAAAAAAAGAGAAGAGAGAAAGATCTCGGGAGGGCATACAGTCAAAGCTGCAGCCTCGAGTTTATTTAGCACCTTATACCTATACAGCTTGAGTACATGACAAACTGCTTGTTAACAAACTGCTCAAAATAAAACCACAAGTATCCAGAAACAATAGCTGCGATTAACATGAATTAACATAAGGCCAAGAGAAAAACTCCTCCCTTGGAATTTCAGGAACTGATGCTTATCCTCCCTTCAGGGTTTCAGGAACTGATATTTCCTTACAAAGGGCTCCCAACAATTCAGTATAGTGGATTGATATCATTAATTCTTGAAAATGTTTACACTGTCACTTTTTAATATATTCTTACTATTTATGGCATTAGGGAATAGGTTACTACAAAATGTCATTAGTATTTTCAAGTTTCAATTGCTTCTTTCATACAGTCCTCAAAGCAAATGATAACTGAGAAATAGCAGTCTTATAGATTAAGAATTTTGGATTATCTTATATACATCATATTTGTACATAAGAAGCTGATATCTTTATTATATTTGATATTTCACGGGTTAAAATTGAAGACAATAGTCATTTGAGAATAGTTTTACTTTCCTTTGATTAGGTTAAAATACTTAACTAATGTATGCCGCGTGTGTGTGTGCGCATGTATGTGCGTGTGTGTGTGTGCGCGCACATGAGCAGCACACGCTTGTTTTCTGTCCCTGCAGATCATTTAAACAGGGCAAGAGCCTTTGGAGGAATGGTGAATGTTACTGGTATCTCCACTAGAACCTGTTAAAGATGTATACCAATATTTGTGTATGTCATTGTGTGATGGAATTTTTGCCCCAAATTTTAAGAGAACATATAACCATAATGAAAATGTGATTGATAACTGTGCAACTGTCCAACAGCTTTTTAATTTTTATTTTAATGTTTTATTCTTAAACCAATGTAATTTCTAGGGGCCTGACTACATATTAAATAATTTCTCACAAACAAGTAAGTAATTTTGTTAGGGTAAATTGTTCTATGTTTTATGCTTATCCGAATTTCATTTCTAATGTTTAAATGTAATTCTAAATCTTTGTAAAAATCAAGAAAAAATTATTCAATTCTTACTCTAGGCATTTATACTGTTAACTTTTAAAATTCTTATTTTGTTAGGTAGTGCATAACACAGCTGTCCCCAATGCACTTGCTGTTGATTGGATTGGAAAAAACCTCTATTGGTCTGACACAGAAAAGAGGATCATTGAAGTATCCAAACTCAATGGCTTATACCCTACTATACTCGTTAGCAAAAAGCTGAAGTTTCCCAGGGACCTGTCTTTAGATCCTCAAGCTGGGTTTGTAACAACATTTAAAATCTTAAATTAAGAATTAAGACAGTGGATTACAGTTAGTATGGTAAATCCTGTTACGTAGGTTTTAACATGGAAACCAATGTAAAGTGTGAATGTGTAGAAATTTTTACTAAGGAATCAAAAATAAAAATGTGAAAAAATATTAAATGATGAGGCTTTACAGCAAGCATATTTCAAAGTTTTAAACAAATTTTTTTCTAACTAATCAATAAACATACTGTAGAAATGAATAAAACATAGATTTTTTTTCACTTACAATGCCTTTAAATCTTGGAGGAAAAGCAGATGAAGAGTAAACTCTTGGATCACATTTTGCAGTGTATATGGCGCTCACAAATATGGATGATATAATTTCTGTACCACTTTAGAGCAGGACACATAAGTAATATCCACGGATAATAAATAACAAGGTACATTTTTCATACATTCAAAAGGAATTGCACAGTGGGGGTATTGAAAAAGATTCATACCGAAGCTATGTTTTATTTGCATTTTATTGTAAGACTGGAGAACAAGTCATTTTAAAGATCAAGGACAGAAGGCTGGAGATTTCAAAAGAGGGATGAACACACATTAAGGTGTCAAAGCTGTCTAGTGCATGTTTGCTAAAGTTCTATGGATTATCACCATTATCACTTACTTCAATTATGTTGTTTTGGTAGGTAGAGAATACATGTCATTCCATTCTTTTTTGCATTATAATTTAGAGTGATTACATACTCTAACATGATTTCTGTAGAAGTTCAACCTACCCAACATGCTTAAAATAACAAGCTTAGAGAAAAATTTTATATTTTAAAACAAGACACATTCACAGTAACAATTATTACCATAATTGTAGTGCTCTAAATTTTCAGTCTTAATTATTTTCACATGTGTTTTACCAAGTCACTGCTTTCATCATAACTTATACAACAATTAATTTTTCCTTCTTGCTAATATATTGACTGTTTTTGTTTTTTTTATGTTCATAACTGACAAGATAATCATGTTATAGTATATTTTATATCTTAATTTAAAACATTAATTTGGATAAAAGAAGTACCTAATAAAGAAGACTGTACTGTAAGCATTATTATGTTTCCAAGGTAATGTACAAGTTTTAACTTTTCACTATACAATTATGTAATCATTTTGTTACATTAATTTTTTTTTACCATAGCAACAGAAATTTTGAAAGAGTGTCAATTCTATTTTAACTGAAACAGAGTCATAAGTGAATCTGTTTCTCTATGAGTTTCAAGAAATAATGGCCAGATGTACTAAATTTGGTTATCATAATTTATTCCTAAGAATGTGAATCATTTAATTTTCTTTGTATTTTATCAGAAGATATTTATTTTACTGTGTCCAAACCATTCTCCTTTTCTTCAAAGTCAATAGCTGGATTAGCTTATCATTTTATATTATTCAAGATGTTTCATTTTCTCAATGAAAGAAACATTACTTGTTGATAAAATAGTATTGTGCAATTTCCTAGTCATAAAGCAAAAACTGCATCCTAGCTTAATGAACACAGCTGAATCTAGCTTTAAGTTTTATATCTCCGAGCTTATAGTTATTACCCATAGACTAAAAGCAGCCTTAAGTTATCATCAACATAAACTCAATCATCAAAAGTGTCAGTTAAAACAGTGAAGTATCAAATTATTGTAGATATAATGAAAGACTCCCTTGACTTCATTTTTGAATAACATTTGGATTATAATATGGATATGCCATATTATAAGCAAAGAAATAGATAAAAATTGAATCTTTTTATGAAACAATTAAAGCCACCTATTTTAACAGTTAAAACTTAATGATATCTTTTTATTCACACTGTTGTCTTAGTTCCCCAGAGTGAGACAATAAGGAAACCTGAATTTTAGCTTTTATGAGATGAGTTTTAGGGTGAAAATGCCATAACTGTCTCAAATATTGGGCAATCCTGCTTCAAAAATGGCAACTTAAATTGTAAGATTATTTAATGATAATGCAGTTGAATCTTTCTACATCAGATTAACAATATTATTTGCATATGTTTTGAATAATCCAATACTACTGACCTCTCTTTCCTTGAGAAGTGTGATTTTTGTCCTGATATTTAGTGAAGAATAGGACAAGGATTTGTTTAAGGGAGGATAAAGATCATTAGACTAAAGTAATGAAGCACTAAACATTTAGGAAGTAGCTTGGTAGTTCTTTCTATCTTTTAATAAGAGTATATCAATTATTACATGTCAATTTGGATATAGTGGTTACTAAGAGTGCTAAGAAGATACAAGTAGACAGATCATGTTCCAGCTGTTATATTTAATTCAGCTGAAGTTCAATTATTCTAATCATTTTGTTATCTGGTTTAGTTTGGGAATTAATGCTCTAATCATAAATTTTGAGTAATTAAAATCATTTACATTCAATATTTATGTTATTTATACAGAATATATATATATATATATACACACACACACACTTTAAAAAATATAAAATATAATTAATGTTATAACTGTGCTGAGCATAATTTTATCTTTTTAGATGATTATGATGTCAATTCAGTTACCATAACAAAAAATCATTATAATAGGCATTAAAGTATGTGATATTGATAGTTAACAGAAAATAAATTTATCTACTCATTCACTTATTCACCTCATTTTTTTTTATCATTAAGTGTATATCTGACACTATTCAAGGTAGGCGTATAAAGATAAAAGGCACAGTGTCTGTCTCCAATTATTTTGTCGCATGGGTAGTCAGATGAATAAATAATTAGAATACAATACAATAACACATTTAAGTTGAGAAAACAGAAAACGTTACTATCTCAACTGATCATAGATAAGATGGGTGAAGTTAGAATTAACCAGATAATTAGGTGCACTTCAGAGCAGAAGCTGTTTTAGACAAAAAGAACAAACTCTAGGAGAACAAAGACACATAAAAGAGCTTGACATCTTGGGAAGAACTCATATGGTTGAAATAAATTAAGTACATATAACTATGAAACTTTGATACCAATTCACTTCACAGAGTAAAAAAAAGCTAGGGATATACCAAAACAAAACACAATACAACAGCGACAACAATACAAACCTTGCAAGGCTTCTCATTTGGGCAAACAGGTAACTAGAAAAAAAATTTATCCCATGAAATAAAAAATACAGGAAAAGGGGCAGATATAAGGAAAAAGTATGATCAGTTTGTAAATCTATTGAGATTGAGAGTTTCCATATAATAATAATAATGAGGAGAATACCACTTCTATCACATTTTATGAATTAGAAAATATCTCTGAATTTTATCAATTTAGATGCTTGTACTGTTTACTTAGAGTCTCTGGGAAAGATGACTATTTTTACTATTATTCTTATAGTACAAATAAAAAACATTCAACCTCAAAATGGTTAAGTGACTTCCTAAGGATCATTTAGGTAAAAGATTTTATGTCACCACCTATTTGACCCCTTTTACCTCATCTATCTCCCTCCTTCCCTTTCCCCCCACTCTCTGGAAAACACTAGTCTACTATCTATGTCCATGAGTCTCTGTTTGTTCTGTCGTTTATTGTTTTTAGGTTTATATCCCACATATAAGGGATATCATGTGATTTTCAACATATTCTATCTGGCTTATTTAGCTTAGCATGATTATCTTGAGGTCCATCCATATTGTTGCAAATAGCAGTATTCCATCTCTTCTTATGGCTGAGTAATATTCCATTGTATATATGTTCCACTGCTTCTTTAGCCAAACATCTATTGTAAGACACTTTGGTTGCTTCCATGTCCTGGCCACCGAGAATAATGTTGCTATGAACATCGATGTGCAAATATCTTTTCGAATATGGGTTTTCAAATCTTTGGGGTAAATACCCAGTAGAAGGATTGCTAGATCATATGGTAGATGAATTCTTAGTTTTTTGAGGAAACACCATACTGCTTTCTATAGAGGCAGTACCAATTTGCCTTCCCACCAGCAGTATATGAAGGTTTCTTTTTCTCCGCATCCTCTCTAGCATTTGTTATTACTTGTCCTGTTGATAACAGTTATTATAACAGATGTGAGATGATATCTCATTTTGGTTTTGATTTGAGTTTCCCTAATAGTTAGTGATGTTGAGCATCTTTTCATATGTTTGTTGGCCATTTGGTATGTCCTCTAGGCAGAAGTGTCTATTCAGGTCCTCTGCCCATTTTTGATTGAATCATTTCTTTTTTTGTTGTTATTGAGTTGTATGAGTTCTTTGTATATTTTGTATGTTAGGCCTTTGTTGGAAGCATTGCTTGTAAATATATTTTCCTATTCAAATGGTTGCCTCTTTACCTTGCTGATGGTTTCTTTTGCTGTGCAGAAGGTTTTTAGTTTGATGTAATCCCATTCATTTATTTTTGCTTTACTTCCCTTGCCTTTGAGGTCAAATTCATAACATCCTCTTTAAGTCCAAGGTCCTTGAATTTAGTTCCTATGTTTTCTTCTATGCATTTTATTGTTTCAGGTCTTATATTGAGGTCCTTAATCCATTTTGAGTTAATTTTGGTGTGTGGTGATAGACAACAATATGTTTCATTTTTGAGGGAGATTTTCATTTTTTTTTCTAGTAGTCTACTTAGAGTAATACCATAAGAAAATAATACTAGATGCTATTTTGAATTTGAACTATATTTTAATGCAAATGTATTGAGGGATACTTTATATACTCAGTATATCAATTTTTGCCAATATGTATAATGATATTGCAAATAAATTAAGAAAAGACACATTTTATGCTTCTGTATCTGGGCTTATGCTGTACTTTCTTCCTAAAATATCCTTCTGCTTTTTCTCCAATTGAAATAACTTTCCATGTTTTCAACAATAGCAGAAAATATCACTTCTGTGAAAAATTCCCCAATTGTGCCTAAGCAGACACCACATACTGAACACATAATATTAAATTACTATTTTACTTATTTTTTAATTATTTGTTTATTTTTATTGAGGTATAATTGACATATAAAATGTTAGTTTCAGGTGTATGACTATTATGGGTGTAAATATTTATCTATCTAGAAAATGAGTTCCATCAGTAAAAGGGCCATGGTTTAATCACTGTTTGTACCAAACACAGAGATTGTTAAATTCACTGTTAAAAGGAATAAAAAATGGACAATTGGATGTACTCGGCATATAGGGTTATAGCTACAAGGACATTGTACCTGCATTTATATACAAACCAATACATTGATATGTAAATAATCTGCATATTTCAAAGAAAAGTGTCATAAGGGAAGTTTTGTTGTGAGGAAATGAAAGGCATACCAAGAATGAAAATTAAGCTTTAGATTTCTGTGGAGAGACAAAGAAATATTTTATTAAACTAACCAGTCACATAAAAAAATTATCTACCCTTTTTTAAACCTAGATGTCCATATTTAGACAAAAATACACAGGGAATGAAAATCAAGAATTGACTTTATAATTCCAAGTCAGTAATAATTGAAGCTGAGAGAAAATACTCTGAATTTATTCTCCAAATTCAGAAAAAAAAATGTAAAAACTAGGAGCAGACTTCTATTTTAATTTATTTTAAAGAAATATAATGTATTATATTAAATAATAAATGACGTCCTCAGGAATAACAAAAGCCTACTGTTATGGTTACAAGCAGATGTTCTTTTATATGTTTACACTTGATTATAATTTACAGAATAGATATTATTTGGGGTTAAGATTTTTCAGAGGTGATCTCAGGTACATATTATATGGGTGAAATTTTGAACTCTCCTTCTGACATTTTCACTTAAGTTCTCATTTTTCAGCTTTAATTATTTGCAACAAAGTACAACATTGAACAATTGCAGAATCAAGCAAGTATAACGTAGTCTTCTGTAATGCATTTTGAATTTTTCATATGTAACAAACCAACAGAAGTCTGTATAGTTTTATTTATCTAATATCATAAATGCATTTTTAAGATTTACATCTGTTAGTTTGGGGCATTTGTAATTTGTTAACACTTATGAAAAAATATATATGTGAGTTTATGTGCTAAAATAAACATGTCTAAAATTATATGGATATTTAAAAGTATGCTATACGTTACCAAAGAAATCATAAGAAATATTTGCATTGAAGTATGCTTCTTAGAAGCTACAATTATAGAGATACCAAAAAGTAATTTTGGAAAGTGGAGCAAGTGAAAGACTATGTAATGTTTACTTCTTGAGTGTCCATAAACAAAATGACTATTGATTTTCTTTCCTAGGTATTTATATTGGATTGACTGCTGTGAGTATCCTCATATTGGCCGTGTTGGAATGGATGGAACCAATCAGAGTATTGTCATAGAAACCAAGATTTCTAGACCTATGGCACTAACAATAGATTATGTCAACCACAGACTCTACTGGGCTGATGAAAATCACATTGAATTTAGCAACATGGATGGATCTCATAGACACAAAGGTTGGTCCAGTAATACAAATGATTTGGTAATTTACCAGTGCACAAATTATTTATTTAGAAAAATATATATATATTCATTATATATATTTTCATCAAATACATTTTTTAATTTAAGGTTGCTTATCGTACTCCTTTATGACACCATTGGTACATAAGAAATTAAATATATTTATTCAGAACTTTTATAATCATTAATAACAATCATTTTGATACTATCTAGGTTTTCTCTAATTGTACTTTCTAAACAGTTTTTATAGTAAATCAGCAATATATTATAAGTTAATATAAAAATATATCCTAACTGATTTTAAACAGAGGAATATTTACTTGTAAACAAAAGGTCATTATTACAGTCTGGTAGGGTTGAATTTTCTTAAAACACTAAGGAAAAGTATAGTTCTTTAAAGTCAGTGAAGCAATATTATTTTAAAATTATTAATTATATTACATACATGATTAAATTTATAATTATCTAATCAATAGTGGCAACAAAATTTAACATGGAAAACAGCTTTTAACTTAGTGTAACATTCAAGAATGATCATAATTTGAATATGAATATAAAATTCTACAGATACTTTATTGTTCTATATTTTATAACTAAATAGATTTAAAATCTTAGTATAAAACAAATGAATGTAGCAATTGGACATGAGGTAGTTAACACTAGAATTAGGTATGGGGGAGAAGTCAGAGAAAAAATAAATAAGGATGCGGAAATTAAGAAGAATAATGGAGAAAGACATGGTAAAGAAAAATGAGGTTAGATGAAGATGACATGGATATAACAGAAACAGTGAACAAGTCAAATGAACATAAAATATTTGAGGTGTAGGTAGCTATTTAAGGATTTGATTTTTCCCCGAATGAAGAAGAGAAATACATGTTTATTGATTTTTAATGACATAATGTCACTTTTGTTATTAGGTGTTTTCATCTAGAAATATCGCAGAAACTACAAGTTTCACAGAAAGGTCCCAAATAAAGCTTACATATAAGTACAGTTTAGCTTATCAGATTGTTTTCTTCTCTGGAATAAACTTAGAACAAAACTCCTGGTGGAGGAAAAGAAGAGGTGGTAAGGAAGATTATTGATAATCTAATCATCTGGTGAGGCCCTGCAAATGTATAGAGTCCAGAGAACAAAGAAGGATGGTACCACAGAATGAATGAATGAATTAATTAATTAAGTAAAAGTCACTGAAGTCACACCATTTTATAATTTTGCGTTAGTTACTCTCAGTTGCTATTTAAACAAATTCATCCTTCTAACTAAAAATGCTAACAGAATTTTTAGAGGTTCTTTTTTAAGGGTAAGAACATTGAAGCATGACAAGTATAGTTGGATGAGTCACTTATTTAGGTGTTGGCATTTCAATTATAGATATAAAGAAACTCCTGAGGATGCAGTTTGAGAGAAGAATGCTTTACAAGATCACTTTAGAATTTTAATTACAGCAAAAGTCATGTTGACAAATCGAAATCACATTTAGCATTCAGCAGTTGTATCTCCTCCAAAGAATCAATAATGTAATGTTTTGCAACATTCTTAGATGATATAATTGGAAGTTTTATTTTGGCAATCAGTATTTTCCCCATGTAATCATGAACCTGTCCATTTTTAATATCTGTATAAAGTACTAATTTGTTGTGAATGTATTACTTTGTTCTAAAATTTTACTGTACAATAAAATGTAAATAATTTCTGGCCAGATAGATGGACATTAATAATATATTACAGCATCAAGTATTTGCTTATTTTTTAAACCTCTGTGTCTAAAATAACAAAAACTATAGCTAAAAATGTTGTCTATTAGAAACTATTGATTCCATCTCCAACTAATTTTTTATGTATCATGTCAAATGGTAGGTGACTAATGCTTTGAAAACTTAATACAAAATTAAGTGCATATAAGTATAGTGTTCCTCAATCATGTACATATGTTGACTTTGGATAGAGGGACATATATTGCAGAGAAAAATGGTCCTAATCTATTAAAGAGTAAAACATTTGGCTGAAAGTTATTCAAAATTTGATTTTGAAAATACCTTGAGGCTAAAGGAGGAAGAAAGGGAAGTGAAAGAGTTACTATCTTCAGAAATATTTTCTCATGACGGCTTTCTCAGAAGACTAGTGAAAAAATCATTAAGTGCCTTATCAGGCATCTGTCAATATCAGAATGCAAGCCAATAATTACCTGGTAGTTACTAACGAGCTACTAATTGTAGGCAGTATGAATTATGCCAACTCCACAACCAGTGAAAAAGCCATTCTTTGCCGTGTTTGAAATAAGATTTTTCTGCTTCTTGCATTTACTCTAGGTGTAACTGGAAGTGCAAAACAAAGATTTTATATCAATAGCAATATTTGTATTAGTTTGGTCATTGACCTCTTTTTTTCTCTTAATGAGACTAGTATAATTGTTCTCATTAATTAAGTTTATTAAAACTGGAGTCAGACTTTACCAAAAGAATGGGATGTGCCAATATTGAAAAAGTAATTTGAGAATATGAAAGATGTATGAGAAATTTCTGAATTATATTTTTATAATTAAAATTTTAATAATGGAGAAAAATTATATTTTGAGTTGGACATTAAATTTCAGAAAGCTTACTCCCCCCAAAAATATATGATCTGATTAAAACCAGGCAGTAGTTCCAGAAATGAAGCATTATTTTGTTATTATTTGTCCAGCCCAGGGACTTATAAAGGTTCTGAATTTTATACCCTATGCAATATATCAAGTTACCTCCAAGGTATATCTGACTTGCAATTGCCTTGAGAATTGACTCGAGAATTTCCATCATATTTCTTTGCTACCTCCTCTACCTAACCCACCTTCCTACAAAGTCTAAACACTACATTGCAAACAACAACAAAAAATTAGTCGATTCTCTAGGTCAAGATCATTCAGTTGTAATCTTAGTCACATGAATTTCTCTTTAATGCCTGTGTATATCATTCTACTGTTTTTTACTCTAATAATTCTTTAATTATATAAAAATAATAATAATATAATACCATGAAATATTATGCACACTACTGCATAACTGAGTCAATTTATTTTAAATCACATTTTCAGTGGGTTTTTTTTTTTTTTTTATTTCTCTGATTTCTTTCCTTTGGTCTGCCCATTTATTCATTCATTCATTCATTTATTCACGTATTTATTCAACAAACGTTCACTGTTGTCTCTTTTGTGCCACACATTATGCTGGGTCCTGAAGTTATAAAGATGAGCAAGTCCCTGTCTTTAAAAAACTTTCAGTTAAATGAGAAAAACTAATGTGCAAGTAAAGACATAAATTAGATTGGGGTTAGAGGTATACGCAAAATATTGTGAAAATGCAGGTAGGAGTATGAAAGTCATTGCCTAAGTGAGGGGTTCTTTGAGAAGTCTGAGAGATGTAATTTCAGCTCTCCATATAGGAAAATGTAGGAAGGATTCTTCACACGGAGGATGTAGCATGTTCAAAGATGTAATCGAGTTTTGAAACAGCAAAGAGTTTACACAATTTGGCTATGACTAGAAGTCCTATAAGTGGGCGATAATGACATTAGATAATGACAAGGACAAATTGGGGCCAGACTGTGACAGGGCTTGTATGCTATGTAATTTAGAATTTATTCTTCAGGTCATGGGGAGCCATTGACGGTGTTTAGTTGATAGAGTGCTCTTATTAGATTTGACAACACCATGGAAAATGAAAGACCCTGGAAGGGCAACCAATTTTGAGGCTGTTAAAATATTTCAGGAGAAAATACTTGAAGTGATTATAGCTATGGGAATAAGGAGAAAGTTTTATGTTCGGTAGTCATTTACCAGAATAAATATGAAAGATCTGTAAGCTTGAAATAGTAGAAATATTGGCAGTTGAGTTGCAAATATTAAGTGAATAGTTTATGTTATTATCAACTTAGCTAGGAAAATATAAAATAGCTCACTATTTGAAGACATTAATTTCATATATATTTTTATACTTTTTAAATAATTAAAATATACCAATACTAAGAATAATAGCTCTGTTTATTGAGAGGTACATTGATTTTAACAAAAGAGTTAGCATAAAAGACATTCTAAAGGTGTGGTTAAACATTTTCTATTGTATATTTTTCTAAAACGCACTTCAGAACACCTGATAATTTATCTAAAAGAAAGATTGCAAATGAGTAAATCTCTCTACTTCTACTTTATCTACTTTATATGTCCGATGAGAGACTTGGTGATTCAGTGTTCTTCAGATTGAAATATTTAGTTTTTAAACTTATATGTCTTTATATTTAAAAAAATGATTCTAAGTGTATTCTAAGCAGAATGATTCTAAATAATAATATTCTTCATGTATGTCTATATATTTGGGACTGATTCTTTACCACTCCCAAAGCACAACCCTCTTCATAGAATTTTAGGCTTTGATTGTGGATAAGAATAAACTTTTGTTTCAGTACAGATATTTAAGTGAAAGGATATCTTCAGACTGGAAGAAGCAAACCCTTAGGATCCTAACAGAAGTTTAGAGAACCTATAGATGAGGGTGATTAGGGTGGAATCTATTGCTAAATAGCTTTTACACCCTGGAAAGTATAGGTAACTTCCTTGGGTCTCAATTGCCTCATCTATTGAAATAAGGTGCTGGGGAAAAAAAAGACATCAAAAGGGAATTCCAGAACTAAAATTCTAAGCCTCCAGTTAGGTGGGTCACATACCCTTTCAGAATTTTTGCCAAATCCAAAGTTTTAACTTCTAGTTACTCTTCAATGTAAGCCTGAGAGGGGATGTATATTTATAATAACCAAATGCTTCTTCACTCAGCCTTGATGAAAATCTCCAATTGCCAATCCAATACTCAGTTTCTTCTGAGTATTACTACAAAAGCTATTAACATCTTTTAAAGTTGAACACTTGGGAACTGATCAAATCAATGAGAAGAGAAGACCTATATTCTTGAGCATGACATTGTATTAAATATTTGCACATACTATTACTTATTTTGACTTTCAATGGAAATTTTATTAGCCTACTACTGTGATGCTAAGAACTAGAACTATCCTTTTATAAGCTCACACTTGTATTAGAAGCCTATATTGTTCAAGAAACCTTGTTTGATGCCGTACATGCTCTTTTAGTCATTCCATCTGGGAACACTATGCTGTAGGTACAATTAAATCCATTTTTCAGCAAGGAAAAAGGTTTAAATAGATTAAATAATTTGTCCAAAGTAAAATATTTGGTAATCAGAAGAATCAGAATAGTATCTAACTTGTTCCAAAACCTGCTTTTATTCCATTTTCCATATAGCCTCCTTGTTTTTGAACAGATAATTGACTGCAGATCTGTTGCCTGTTTGTTATATTTTCTAATAGCAACAGTTATAGCATAAGGACACACTTATACAAATAAATATATATCTATACCTGAATTTCTTCAAATTGATTTAAATAGTAGACCATAAATTGCAAAATATATGAAAAAAAAAGACCAAAAACGTATGCTACCAGAACATAATTACTGTAAAAGAAAGGATGCATCTCATTAAATACAATTTTTTTTTATGTTTATTGGAGGGAGTGAAGAGAGCAATAATATTGTTTAAAATGTATACCCTCCTCGGTGGGACAGTTTGATGCTGCAGTTTGATATTCCAAATTAACTACATCTCCTGCCTAAAGAAAACTTTTACATCTTAGTTAGAAATTCATGTTGCAGAATTCCTAGAATTTGGCCACAATAAAGATCTTTAGTTATTGATTTTATGCATTTCAAAAAGTACTGCCTCTTCTAAATGAAACACCTGTAAGATAGGTTACAAATTTCTCCTGAGAGAAATTTCAGCAATAACTTTGCATTGCTACCTTAACTTAGGAATTCTGTTTTCCATTTAATGAAAAGAAAATTAAATATCAGAAAATTCTGTTTAGGCTACAATTTCATTCTGATTGCTTGTATCTAAGTACATAAATTTGGATTTAATTTTCCTCATTTTCTATTAGGTGTGCCATTAAACTTGAGATATCTTATAGAGGTGGTTAGCTTCTTAACAATAAGACTGAAAGTACTGTGTGAATAGTAATAACAAAAGAGTGAGCCAAGAAAAAGGTATCTTTGACCTTGAGTTTTAAAATCTATTTGTCCTGGTAAATTTTTTTAGAATGCTCTTTTTTGTATCACTGAATGATTTAAACTTGTGTTAAATCATTTGATCTTGTATATATTTTATCTAGCATACCGGAAAAGTATACACTCATAACTGCTAATTTATCTGAAGAGTAATGGTTATGTATGATTCTAAACTATAGCTTATCACTGAACTGTCTTTTATTTTGTGGACAATTTGTTTAAAATTTATGTAATTATGTTGACTATGGCTCTTCATTTGTTCTATGCTCTCAGACCTGAAGATACTATATTGAAGTGTCAGTATTGTAGTACAATTGAATTGTTTTTTTATTGCTCTGGGAAATCAATGTGCTATGAGGGGGCTGTTCTGTGTTTGGATTTAAAAATCCAAATCATAACCCATGCAGTGATCATTTAATTCATGTTGGAAAAGGAATCTAGATCTCAGCATGCAATTGGTAAAATAGCATAAAATATATTGAATGGGTTTAGTTCTGAGGAAAGGAGAACATTTAAAAAGACGGAGTATTTTGTTGCATTTGGATGCTTAGAAAATCTAAATATCTTCTGAAGCCCACCAAAAAAGGGGAGGGAATTTAATAAACATCATTCGCCAATTTTACAATATTCTTGAGTATTTCTTTCTTGGTAAAATATTGCATTTTAGTACTTTTGAAAAAAAAAAAACCTATCATTCACAGTTCATTACAAACAGTAGACTTCACAGGCTATTTTGTGCCAACAGTGTTGATGTGCTTCTGTTTACAATACAATAAAAGTTAATGAAAGGGAGCAAAACACCATTCAGTTACTATAGAAATGTTCCAGTAAAATAAATTGAAATTAACTGCCTTTTTAAAAAACTTTTAACATTTCAGTGTCAATCATGTTTTCTAGTTGTGTCCTTTGAATAAGACATGTTACATTAAATTGCATATATGTTTAAATAGATTTTTATTTTATAAATATCATATGTGTTCCATATACTTTAAAAAATAAATGTTAAGTATTACCCTGAGTTTTCAGACACTTTCTACAACCTTATCTATCCCAAATATGGCACGATGGGGTACTGGTATATTTGGCTTGGTCTAGGTTACTCTCTGATTTAGACAAGTTACTTTGCCACACTATAGTTCAATGTTTTGTCCATAGATTGGGACTTCTAATCAATCAGTGATTATCTAACATATCTTAAAGAAATTGGCTGAGGTTGGAACTGAGTTAGAGGAGGACTGTTCTTCTATTTATTCCCTCACTTACCCCTACTTATTCTGAGTACTACTTAGAACACACTTGAAAATGCTTGTAATGTGTTATGCTCTTCTCTGTTTTTATTCTGGAAACATAGTTATAATTGTAGGAATGTTGGAAGACCAGATACTAAATTCATGTAAATGGCTCTACTTGATATATGTTTCAAAGGCAAAGTGCTTTTCAAAGGCTTCAGCTTTCATTAGGAATCTCTAACAATTTCCTAATGCATATGTATGTGGAATATTATAACTTTTGTATTTAGTACTTATGGTTAGCTCTGAAAGCACATTTCCAACTGTCTATAAAGGGTTGTATCACCAGCAGAAAAGCCCAGAAAATTTCAGAGCAACACAAATATATCTTTTCCCAAGTTCAGAAAGCAGTGTTGCTTTGTTTACTTCAGAGGTTGGAGAGCAGTGTCATCATTGAGAGAAGATGCTTATAGGCACAGTCTAGTTATCAAAATAAGTGTACTATAATTTGCATTGTCTGCTTTATAAATTCACACATTCATTAAGAGGAATATTCTTTTTACATATTAAATATTAAAATGGCCATATTTGACCACTTATTATGAATAATTTAAAAATATATAAGTGAAACAGGAGGAAGGGATTGAATCACATTAAATTAATATTCCTACTCTATATAGAGTACATATGATTTAAGGTGATATGAACAAAAGGAGGCAAGAAATACTAAAAACAGATGGATAAAGGATGCCTTCAGCGACTTAATAATGGCTTTAATCTAAAGAATAATTCTAAATAATGTATATATTGTACCTTCATATATTACATTTATTTTAAAAAGTTATTTTTTAACATACTTAAATATCTCAGTCTAAATTACTGCATTAAGGAAGGACACATGACTATCATTTAGAGATTCGATCAGTGTCTGTATTTAAAAGGCAGCTTCATTTACTACACTCCTAGGTAGTATTAGCTCAGATTTGCTGTGCATTATGACATATGTTGAATGGAAGAATTTTATTTGCCCTTCTTTCCCTTCAAGGTCTCATAGATGGATTAATTTTTTGAAAGATCATGGTATTTTTTTACTGGAAAAAAATAAATTTTGAACATTCTATCATGATATTTAGAAATGTTGGCCATTCGTAGTGTTCTTGTCATTTTTTCACACTTTTATTTATTTTGAAAAATAGATTTTGGATTTATTGGCTTGAAATTATATTTGCAAGACTGTTACTATGAAACAGGGTTTCATTAAAGAGTGGGCTGGAAAAATGTTCATGGAGAAAAATGTTTAAATAGAACATTTTGTAGCCTGTTTTAAATAGTCTAGAGGAAATAATTAAAAAAAAAAAAGATTCTGCAAATAATGACACTAAAGGTAATGCATAATTACTGTCAAAGAAAACATTCTCCTGGCTCTAAGTTTATATAAAGCACACTCTTTTTTGATTGAATATATGTAACTAAAGCTAAAGGTTCAGCAGTTCTTTGGAAATTGGTACATTGTGGCCATTTTCCTACCCATCCACTCTTCTCTGTTACTCTTTATAAACTAGAAATCATTTTTTACCTACCCACTGAACAGTCATAAATTTTCTACTTTCTTTAGCATACTTAACCATCTTCTTCCATAATCTAATTTTATCATCTGTTTACCAGCCTACACTCTTTTTGTAGTTTTTGTTTTAATTCCACCTCATTTTTTCAATGCTAATTATTCTTCTTTCAATGCTAATTGTTTTTTCTTTCAATGCTAATTATTTTCTTTTGTCATTCCCCACCGCCCCCTTTTTTTTTGGTTTTCATGCTCTACTCTTTTAATTCATGCTCTAGCTTCTCTGCATATCATATTGTACATTATCCTTCTAGAAAGATATCAGAAAAAATTATTAGTGTCAGTGTCTCTCAGAATAGAGGATTCATAAGCATCATTTGGTAGTTAACATATAGTAATTTTTTCATAGAAGTTTAAGCAGATCGTCTAATAACTCTTGTGAAGAGGTTTAGATACTAAAGAAATGGAAGCATCCTGCCAAATTAAAATTTTTGTTTTGATTTCTTTTCAATAATAAATTATAGAAATTGTTACATATATTATAATATTTTAAAATAACGTTAGTTATTTTAATTAAGTAAAATAGTAAAGTAAATCTTGGAGGAGAAATAAGAAAAAAATAGAGCATTAATAGTAAAATTTCTGTGTAAGTACTAATCATTGGTCAGTGCCATGTTGAATCTGCCATTACCTCAATGTTATATCCTAGCCATAACACAACTATGAAATTTTTAACAAACCAAAACATGAAGAAAAAATTTCTGTGCTGTTGACGCATTTTGTTCTTGAGTATTTAAACTAGATTAGTCTGAAATATAAAATTAGAATCGGTTATTCAGGAAAATACTGTTTAGTGTGATAAATGCTATCCCAAAAAATGAATAATCAAGAGTATTGTAATGGAGTATCTCTGGCTGTGAAGCAACAGTTAAGCCTAAAGCATATTCTGGATTTCTACCTTTTCTATTTATCATAATTACTAGGAACCTTAGCAGGATAGCATCTAACTTGACTAAAAAGGAAAAACTCTACAAGGGGTTTTTCTTTGATTTATATTTTGCCAAATCTGACTCCTCTCTTCTAATAAATATGGGCTACAGAATAATAATTGGGAGCCTAGTGTTTGAGTATAAATCAAAAAACTGTAGAATAAATAATGTTATACAGAATAAAATCTAATGACAGAAAACAGCTTTAAAAGAGGCTTCAAATATATAATAAGTACCTGTTAAACTGGAGCCCACACAATACTTCTGTTTCTTCTGTCTTTTTGTGTGTGTCTGAATACCTGTAAATAAAAGGTTTCTAAAAATTATTTTTCACACTTCTCTTTTAATTAAGCAAAGCCAGTCCTAAATACTATAAGAGGTCATATTCTTTTTATCTTAAAAAGAATAGTCATTATCATTTTGAGAACACATTGATTATTTTTTTCATAAGCTCAATATCTCATTATTAGTAAGTTTGTTAAATGCTTCTTTCATACCATCACATCTCATATTTATATTTTATCAGCTCCACTAACTTTCAAATTACATTGCAAGACATCTTTCTTGTTGTTCTGTTTACATATACATATATGCACACATATAACACATCCCATATATATATAAAACATTATATATATATATTATATAGTATATACATATATTTATATGATATATATTACATATATGTTACATATACATATACCTAATATATGCATGCCTTTGTCCATGCATGCATATATACCTATAAGGCAGAAATATGTAACTAAATAGAAAACAAACTATTTTATTTTTCTCATTTTCAAGCAAGAAAATTTTTTGTGCCAAAATATATTATGCTTTAGCTCAGAACATCTCATTTACTTTCATGTGGGTTGAATTCTTCATATGCTGATGAAAACACACACACACACACACACACACACACACACACATTCATTTATTTATTAGTATCATTTGGTAGTTAACATATAATTTTTTCATAGAAGTTTAAGTAGATGGTCTAATAACTCTTGTGAACAGATTTAGATACTAAAGAAATGGAAGCATCCTGCCAAGTTAAAATTTTTGTTTTGATTTTTTTCTTTGCTTAATTTTTATTAGCAATAGTTGTGGTATTAAGGGAACTTGTCACTATATCTTAGAGCAGGTGCCCCCAGGCTGCAACCCGTCCCTGTCCAGTCTGTGGCCTGTTAAGAAATAGGCCACCCAGCAGGAAGTGAGCGACAGGCAGTGGAGCTAGGCAAGCTTCATCTGTATTTACATTCGTTCTTCAGTACTAGCATAACCACCTCAGCTCCACCTCAAGTCATCAGGCATTAGATTCTCATAAGAGCACTTGTCCCTGGTGCCAAAAAGTTTGGGGACCGCTGTCTTAGAAAGTAGCTTGTTGGAGCCAGTATAACGTTAGATATATGAGACTGGATTTCTTCTTGTTAACATAAGTTGATGTTTTTACTCTGTTTTCTCTAGAAGAAATACTCTAGTGGTTGCATTTGATGCTATTTGGGAAATAAGCATGTTCCAAAAGAGCAGGCCTGAAAGTGGATTAAGCTATTACTCATGATCATTGGGGGCAAATGAAATCAGTTTCTTCACTTTGACCTGACTCTTCTACATGCTCTCTTCATTTACCTACATGTCATCCTCCTTTTGAAATAAGAGTTTAATTTCTGATCTCCATAAATTAACATTGATTATCCGATAACAGGGTTTCTAATGAGTGATCACTGCAAGCTTAGAGGGTGAAAACTTGCCTAGTACTTAAATTGCCCCATGTCTGAAAATCATGTGCAGTGTAATTGCAATCAAGTAATTAAATAAAATTATTGTCACACAGAGCTTAGGAAATTAGTCCCATTGGTTTGTTTATATACTTGTTTTAGTTTGCTAAGGCTACCATAACAAAATACCACAAACTGGGAGACTTAAAACATAGGAATCCAACTTCTCACAATTCTAGAGGCTGAAGTAAAAGATCAAGGTGTCAACAGGCTCAGTCTCTCCTGAGGCTCTCTCCTCAGCTTATAGATGGCTGTCCTCTTGCTGTGTCCTCACATGGCCTTTTCTCTGCATGTACACACCTTGGATATCTCTATCTTATAAGGATACCCAATCATATTGGATTAGGATCCCACTCTTATGACCTCATTTAACATTAGATACTTCCTTAACATAAGGACCTGTGCCCAAATAAGGACTTCAACACATGAATTTTTCAGGGACACTATTTGGTCTATAACCATACTTGATCTGCCGGAGCCAGCCGGGCAGAGTCGAACAGTCCTGAGTGGGGGAGCGAGGGTTAGGAAAAAAAGACAGAGAAGAGAGAAAGATCTCGGGAGGGCATACAGTCAAAGCTGCAGCCTCGAGTTTATTTAGCACCGTATACTTATACAGCTTGAGTACATGACAAACTGCTCGAAACAAACTGCTCAAAACAAAACCACAAGTATCCAGAAACAATAGCTGCGATTAACATGAATTAATCGTAAGGCCAAGAGAAAAACTCCTCCCTTGGAATTTCAGGAACTGATGCTTATCCTCCCTTCAGGGTTTCAGGAACTGATATTTCCTTACAAAGGGCTCCCAACATCTCCGGCTCCCAACATTTATCCAATTAGTCTGGCAACCAGAGAATCTTATTTATTCAAATGCCAATATCTTTATTTACTAGTTTTTGTCTTTCCCTCTTTGGTCAAGTTACTTAAATTTTCCAGATCTTAGATTTCTCATCTGCAAAGTGTCTACTATTATACAGCGGAGTTGTGAGTATTAAATAAAGTGAAGTATAAAAGTGTATATCCTACTACAGTTTCTCAGCCTCAGAACTATCGTTACTTGGGTATGATAATTCTTTATTGTAGGAACAGAATTGCTTCCCCTATCCACTGAGAACCACCAGCCTACTTCTTTTCACCCAAATGCTTAATAAATGTCAGCTAAAATTACTTATAGTTAAATAGTTAAAAAAGACTATGCTACTTTTGAGATGCTAATAGATAAATTCTTATAACTTCACTTTTTGTAAAGAAGTTAATTGACTCTCTGGTGGGCCAAGATTTTTATAGTAATGATTAATCTTTTAAGTCCATATTTAATGATATAATTACATCTTTTGCATCTAAGAAAATCTGAATTGAATGTTTCTAAGACTTTCAATTTTTTTTCTAGAAATTTTAATTTTACTTTGAAAATTTTCATGCATACAGATAAGTTGGAAGGTTGTTACAATGATCACCCATCACCAAAATTCACCTAATTGTTTACATTTGGCCACATTTGTTTTATCTTTCTGAAATGAATTTATACAGCCAAAGGGGGAAAGTGAAAATAATTTGTATAAATAACTCAAACATGATTCATTTTAGTAGTGTCCTATTTTTCATCTTTCTGTCCAATTCCACTTATCATTTTAGCAATGGGCTCCATGTCTATAAGAATACACAGATAATTCAGTCTGAATGTTTGCATGAAAAGCGTGTATATCTGGATTTATATTGAATTCTACATTCTTCATATGTCTAGTATCTGTTCTGAGATGGATTTCTGGCCAGACCCTACATATTGATAGTAATCAATGTCATAAATTGTCACCTGTTTGAAGGAGTCTCATTGTGTCTCTTTTATTTCTATTTTCTCTGAGTCACAATGAGTTCTCTGATTACACTTATCACATTGGAATAAAAGTAACAAATCAGTAGATTTAAAATTCCTACTTCTAGATAACAATATAAATTAACAGCATTTTTAAAATAAGGCTGTAAACCTCCCTAGAAAGAAAAATTTGTATTTTAAATTTTGATAGTTTTTAGTTACTATTGAATGAAGAATATGTCAAACATTAATTCTCAATTATTAAAATCTAACTTATAAAAAAGTACATACTACTTGACTTATGGTATCTTTTTTCATTAATCAATATTTTCTCAGTTTCTAAAATTTGATCTTAATATTAATACAAAGAAATATATTGGAAAGTTTGTGCAAAATATGGAATTTTTTTTTACTTATGAATTTTTTTATTTGGAAAAAATGACTATCATGGTTTAAAATTTTTTAACCCTAAACTACGAAATACATTTAATATATAAGACCCTGGAATCTTTTGAATGAAAAATTCACATCTGTGATGTTCAATCTACTGTTTACAGTTAAACTTAGTTCTAAAATGAAGGTATAATTATAAAACAATTTTAATCTGCAAACTTTTTTATGGCTGTTAAATCTGCATAATACATTTTATCTTTCACAATTACTTTTCTCCACCCCTTTCCCATTTTATTTTGCAAGTAAAAATACTCATAAAATTTCAGTGACTAAAATGGTTTATGTAGTCTTATAGTCACTCTATCTAGAAATTTCATCCTGGATATATAGTTTAATCAATTTAAAAGTGAAAGAAAATAGTACAGTGACCTGCAAATTTAAGAATTTAAGTTAGGAACAACTGAATATATACATAAAAATTTTAAATGTTGACTGTTATTTGTTTCTGGTGGAGCAGCCATTATTTGTGAGCAGGATTGCATTTATTTTCTTCCCAGTGGTTGAACCAAGCTAAATCTGAGCAAAGCAAACTCCTGAGCCAGATCCTGCATTTTCATAAGGGGTAATAAAAAACCTTGCCAGCTTGACAGGTTGTCACAGCAATTATTCACATGAAGTTCTGTAGCAATTGTATCTGTCAGCCCATGTAGTATTGAATATTTTAACTGGCAGTCTTCCAAGACTGAACATTAATCTTACCATCTCCTATTACAGTCCCTAATCAAGATATTCCAGGGGTGATTGCACTAACATTGTTTGAAGACTACATCTACTGGACTGATGGGAAAACCAAGTCACTCAGCCGTGCCCATAAAACCTCGGGAGCAGACAAACTCTCACTGATTAACTCATGGCATGCCATCACAGATATCCAGGTGTATCATTCTTATAGACAACCTGATGGTAATTATTCTTTCCATGATTTCCATAAATGCATCAACATCTTTTAGTAACATTTCACTTTTGTTTCCTCCAAGGTTAAGTGTAAATTTATTTTTGAGAAAGATTAGCAGATTTTATTATTTATCATAATTGTATAGAATAAATTCAGTTGATATAAAGTACTGCTATTAAGGGATATGATTGAAAGCACAATAATAGTACAAACAACTATCGATTTGTTGAAACCATGTTAAGCTGAAATGACCATACTACATGGAGTTGGAGAAGTGGATAATGCATTCTTGAAATAATTTATTTACAAAATAGTTATAGGACCCTTAGTTTCTGGAATGCTGGGTAAAAGGAATTAAATTTAAGTAGATCTAGGGTTATAAATATGAGAAATATATTGTTTTCTTAAGCATATGTGGAAATTTTATCAGTTGTTATAAAAAAAGCTCTGTTGCTTAAAACACAAGTTTGGCCTGGAAAACAAACCCATACACTATTAGTTGTAGATAATTGTTTCATTGTTTATTTTACATTAATATTTCTAAATATGTGTATGTCTTCATCCAAAATTCTTCTAGACTCTAATTTTTTTTCTAATGGATAATTATTTTTCTACTAAAATGCTTGTTTTGTGTATATGCATTCTTAAAATTATACAATAGTGAAATGAATGCCATTGAACAATGAGTAGAATTCACAACAAAATAAAATAATATTTATAATTTTAATGAGTTCTTGATTAGTAAGTTCTATTTAAATTCAAATTAAGAAGCTTAAATGTCATATCCTTAATCTTATATTATGTTATTGGTCTTGATTATCCTGTTTTCTTATTGTTTCTTTCTCATTTATAGTCTCCAAACATATCTGTATGATAAATAATGGAGGTTGCAGTCATCTGTGCCTTTTAGCCCCTGGAAAGACTCACACCTGTGCATGTCCCACCAACTTCTATCTTGCAGCTGATAACAAGACTTGCTTATCCAACTGCACAGCCAGTCAGGTGAATAGAGGTCTAGAAATTATTTCCTGGGATAAATGAGCAAATTGTTATAAAGGCTTTGATTGAATTTTGTTTATTTGTTTAAACCATTTTTAGAACATAATTTTGTCATTGTTTAGCATTAAATCAGCTGATTATTTCATATATTGTAGGAGGGGTTATGGAATAAGGGAAAAACAATTAGATATTGTTAAAATAAACATTAAAAATTAAGAAGTACAAATAGAGGCCAAAAAGGAAAAAAAAAATGAAAATAGAAATCATTCTTACACCATTACATACAACATAATGTTTCAAGTCATGAGTGGGCATAGCAGAATCATCAGAGGAGATTTAACATATTTCAAGAAGGCAAGTAGATTGAGGCCTAGAGTTAAAGCTAAGATATATGCAGCTTAAACAAACAAGTCTTCTAGATAATCTGCTCTGTATCACCATCTCCATTCCTTTCCCTATTCCTCAGAGCATGTGATGGAAAAGATAAAATGGGTGGAAATTAATTTTCTAGATTTTTTTAATTGAAAAATTATATGATTGAAATAACTTTCTTCTGAAAACTTTCTTTCTTCAAAATGTAATTATTTACAGTAAACATACCCCGGAAGTTAAGTTTTCTACTTAATGGTAGTTGCGAGAACTAGATTTTATTACTTTAAAATTTTGGATAACCACCATATAATGGTTGTTACGAAATTTGCTTTCTTTATATTTAAGTCACTATCTTATTTAAGATAAAATTGTCAAATAAACTATGTGATTTGTTTTTTAAAATGACTAAATTTGTTCTTAGAATGCTGTGTTTTGAATTTGCTGGTTTTTCAATTAGCAATGACATTATGGCAAGAGACTGATTTTTCTTAGGGTGTGCCTGTTTTCAAAATGGGGAAGCTAATACTAGCTCAGCCTGCCTCTCAAGTTATGACTATGAGTATCACACATTAAAGAACTGTACAAATGAAAAAATTTAACCTTTTCCAGGAGGCAGCATGTATTGTGTGTGGTTAAGGGCACAGACTCTGAAGCCAGATTCATTCTGAATGTAACCCTGATTCTGCTTTAAATTGGCTGGATTTCTTTGGTTTGTAGTTAACTTCTTGGCATTTTAGTTTTCTCATATTTTAAATAGGAGTAATAATATTTCCAGGCCATTGTTATGATGATTAAATGGGAAAAGTTCCTGGCGCATAGTAAATAATGCTATCCTTCTCCTCTAGTACAACTGGGTATACTTCAGGGTATGTGTGCAATTAGTGTGAGCTGCCATAGTAGGTTCTGATGCCTTAGTTGAAAGCATAGGTTATAATCTCTTCTTTATTTACTTTACATATGCATTGTTTTAATTATAATCTTCTAAGTGTTTACATAAACAAAATACAATATTTTTAGAGAACTGGAAATTTTAATTTCTATAAGAGGTAAATTAAGCAACCTAATTATTCCAAGAGGTAATATTTAAGAGAGAAATTACATTAACAATTAAAATATGATTCTTGTTACTACTGTTTAGTTTAGACAGATTTCTAGCTTAACTTCCAGGTTATTTTGAAGTACTCTCTGGTCCCTGGCTCTGGAGTGGTTCATGAGTCACTATATTGAGACCCAACACTGAGGCATTGAGTGACTTAATAGTGATGTAGTGATAACTCTGCCTAAGATGCTTACAGTGTAGTGAGTCTTAGTAGCCAACCAAAAATAAAGCTAGAGAGTCCTTGACACACAGATGAACATTTGAAACAGCAAGACATAGGTAGTAAAACATCATCAGTCTTATTGTAGTTATAAAAGAAATAAAACATTTCAATTTATTACATATGAAAATCTATAATTATTTTAACTCAATGCAAACAAAATCCATCAATTAAATAAAAAACTATGTCAACCTAGAAATGTATTTTTCATATAGTTAAATTATTTCTCAATTTACTATCAATGATGACACCACTAAAATATTTATAATTTTTCTAATATCACCTATAGCATTTTGCATGAATTTTTAAAATAGTTAACAATAGTGGGACAGAACATCAACAACAACAACACAATTGTAGGTCAGATATCTTTGTATTCAACAATACTTCCTGAAAAAAGAGTAATCACTTGATTTGTTTCAATTTTAAGAAAAAAGTTAATGAAGACCAACTAACAAAACCCATTAGTGATTATCCTTGTAAATCTTTTGGTTTATGCAGCCATTTTGTCTCCGATTCTTTTCTGATTTAACTGTATACTTCTGAAAAAAAAGTCACTTTATATAAACACAATTTCTAGTGAGGTACACATTAATATTAAGCAAATAATCAAGATATTTCAGAATCATATCATTAAAAATTCTGATGAAATTATTGCATTTTAATTTATTTTACTAGGGGATTTTGATTTGTTATGTAATTATTGCAACCAATAATATCTCCCAATAATATTGTATTTAAAATAATAAAATAGGCAAATCATACTGATAAGAATTTTGTTAGAATTGAAAATGAACATATGAAAATGTATAAAAATAAAATTAAGATGTGATTCCATAGTGTAGCGGTTAGCACATCTGTTTTACACACAGAAGGTCCTGGGTTCACGCCCCAGTGGAGCCATGGTTCATGATCTACGGCCATGCCACCCTGAACAAGCCAAGTGTCTGATCTTGGAAGCTAAGCAGCATTGGGCTTGTTAGTACTTGGATGAGAGACCATTTAGGAAGACCAGGTGCTGTAGGCATAAATAAAAAATAAAATAAAAAAATGAAAATTAAGTCAAATTTTCTAGCACTAACAACTTCATATATTAAATTTAAATTATTATAATTAGAAACTAATTTTAAATTAAGAGACTAATTTTAAAATAGCTTTACTTATCTTGTAAGTAGAGACTTTTCCAATTTTAACTAAATTTCACTATATGTGAGATTTACAGTTTGTTTCTGTATCCATTTTAGTAAACATGTATTTAGTACTTTTCTTCTTTTTTTGAGAAATCTAAATTTATTAGGAAAAATTGCGGCCATAATGGGGGTGAAGAATTTATTGTCAACAGAGCCAAGATAAAAATCTAATAGTTTCTTTATAGCTTCTTCTTGTAGGTGATAATTGCAGTCTACAATTTATTTTATGAAGATATTACTCTTGGAGAACATTTATCATGAAGAATGCTTTATATTTATATTTACCATTAATCTTTTTTAAAGTTATTGTACTTAAGTATACAAAAATAAAACTCAGATGCAAATTAGAAAGCTCCTCCTCTGAGAGTAATAAATAAAATATTGATTAGCATAAAAAATAGTAAGTATATTTTACCACGGCCTTCTCTGAACTCAAAACACTTTTATGTTCTTATTTAAAAATGAATTGATATGCAAAATTATAGTATCATATGTAATTTCAACAGTCAAAGTTTATTTAAATTAGACATATTTAGTGAATTTAAAAATATATAATTTAGATATTTTTTAAATCTTGATTGGGAAGAATTTAAATATACTCAAGTGACCTCAAGTCATCTTAATAATATACTTTGATATATAGTAATGACTGGAAATGTTCAATGTTTAGGTCAATTGCTTTCAGAGTTAGTCTTGTATCCCCAAGACAGTCATTATCTTTAAAAGTAATATTTTTCCTCTGGTAATTTATGAAAACCACAACAGGCAAGACCATGGGCAAAGCAAATAAGGGAAAATCTGTTGAACAGTCAGATCTTCCCTTAGAATCACAGTACTGTGTTCCTTCTCATAATTGCCACTGGAAATAAATTTTTAAAAATGTTCTTATTAAAAAAAAATAACAATGTTAGTCTACCCTGAATTAACTCCATAATATCCCGAAAGATTCAGCAAAGACTAGCATCAAAGTCTCTTACTTAGAGAAAGTAACAGTACTTTAAGTAAACAAAACTTTTAGCTTTGTTATACTAGAGAAAATTGAACTTAGAAATACCCTAACCTTTATCTATTGATTGGTTTCAATAATTTAAAGTGAATATTTTAGTGACAAATATTTCAGATGCACGTTTTCTCTGTACAGAAGGTATACTTTTCTTTAGTTTCTTCTATCTTAGGTGGGTAAGCATAGAATAGAATGTTGCTAAAAAGGTATTAATTTGTGGTCTGAGATTTCTAAGTAAACATGGACTGAGCTTTCTTCATCTCTGTGTGCAGTTGACCAATAGTGAAGTTAGCAGAAAAGTAATTCTGTACTCTGCCTCAGGGGATAAATTTGAGTTCAGATCACCTTCCTTATGAATAATATGCAGTATTAACCTGAATAATTTTACTATCAATAAGTTACTTGTGTGCAAAATAGCCTATAAGTAAATATTGCCGGATAACATTTTCGAAAATTTCTCTATTGTTAGTTTTCCAAATTTAATGGTTCATTTTAAAAGAGAGGAATTAAAATTTTCTCTTCCACTAAGTAATAAAATTAGTATCATTCTTAATACTGTTTATTTAACTGTTTTAAACGGAAAGAATAATAGACTGCCTAAAATTAATAAATATATTAGTGAATAGTGTTTTGGATAACCTCGAGAAAAATTGTATTACAGCAGTTCTCTTGCATTTCTATTAATAAAATATACATAACAGCTAAAAAATTATTGCAGTCTTATTATACCTGTTTTTAGTTATCAATATCTCTTGTATCCTAAAAGATCGTGTATATTTATTAGGAATTCTAAAAACTGAAAATAACTGTATTGATCTCAACTGCTTTAAAAAAGCATTCTTAAATTTTATATAGGGTAGATATTTATTATGGCTAAAGGCAGTATATTTAGTGTTCAGGAAATTCCATGGAATCACAGCACGACAAAGCTAGAAAAGATTCTTTAGATTATCTTCAGCTCCCCATTTTGTGACTAAGAAACAAAGACTGGGAGATATTAATGGAAATGTCCATATTCCTAGGATAATGTAATTCAATTAAATTAATTCAAATTAACTAAATTAATTTAACTTGATATTTCTTCCTGATATTCCTTATAACTTCTATCCTTATTTGATATTTGGCAAACTTTTTCTGTAAAGGGCCAGATAATAAATACTTTAGGCTTCGTTGGCTACATGGTGGCATTAGCTACTACTCAAATCTGTTGCTGTGGTGCAAAAGCAGCCTTGGACAATATGTAAATAAGTGAGTTCCCATATGCTTGGGAAATTTCAGGAGGTTTGCACAGACAATGAGCTTTCCTGGCAGATCATTTTGCTGCTGTTTGTTGTGCATTTATTCCTTATCCTGGAGTATTCTAAGACCACCATAGTTTACATTTGTGGCAAGAGATTAGGCTAGGCTTTTCTGCCCTGGTGAGTCTTTAAATATTCACTATATATGAGTAGGATTCTTCAATCTTGTTTTCTTTTTTTTTTAAGTTTCGTTGCAAAACTGATAAATGTATTCCATTCTGGTGGAAATGTGACACTGTGGATGACTGTGGTGATGGATCTGATGAACCTGATGACTGTCGTGAGTATACTGGTGGATATAGGAATTGAGAATTTAGAGCTCCTTAAATCCTAGACATAGGAAATTGAAGATAAATCTGAAGCATTGCCTCTAATATTTTTCCAAAATTGAAACAGAAAGATTTTATATGTCTATCTTTAAGGATAAAACAAAAATTTGTTGCAATGCCTTGGCTATATATTTAATAACTATTACATTTAGAATGACAGCACCAGCAATTTATGTTAATTTTTCCTTCTAAAATTTTATTATTTGTAGAATAACTATACTGCTTCATGTACTAATGAGTAGAGTAACAATCTGCATGATTTTAACTTAATATATCATCAATTTGGAAGCAAAAAAATGTGCACATTTTCAGAATGTCACTCAATGACTGAAATCTTAACTTTACAGGATACATTTTTTCACTTTTCTGTCAGTATTAAAAGACTGAAAGTTCATTCAAAGTCAGATTTTTCCAATAAAAATTGTTAGCTTGAAGTTAGGCAATTTAATATGCTCTTAGTTGTTGCCCTAAAGCGACTAGAAATTATATCTTGACATCTGTCTGTGATTAGCATGGTTAAGAGTTATATATTTATTTATTTTTAGCTGTCTTCAGTAACTTTGGTTTCAATGGACAATCAGCAGACTTTCCTTGATAGCCCTTTACAGTTCACTCCACGTTTCACTCTAATACTGTCCTGTTAAGTTGAAGATGCTTTTAGTCAGTCCTGATAATTCTCTCAACATCCCAGTAGATGGTTATCGCAATTTGGCCTTGACAATTGTGTTTAAAATTCATCTTAGGCCTCCACTAAAAAAAGACAGTGTACTGGCACTTTTCTCTGTAGACTTTTCACCACATAATTACAAAGCTGTTTCGAACTTAGGGTTTCAAAGTAGTTATTTAAGTGAGCTGTGTTCTGTCGCTCTGGTCGCTACCAAGTATATCAAACATTTGAAGTTCTTTCACATAGTTCATTTATACATTTGAAAGCAATAAGTAATATATTCAATGAGATGGAAAATGTTATGAAAGTCATTGTTTTTCTAATATTCTGTTGATGTTTCTGAAAGATCCATTGCTCTTTGATTTATTATTTTTTTTAATTTTTGTTTCCACTATGATAGGCAGTATATAAAGTGTAGTATCTGTATGAGATAGGTATACTATTATGCTTGTTATTTATTTTTAAGTTATCAAATTAAAAAAAAAATCAAAGAAACAGGAAATTATATCGGTAACCAACTGAGACTTACTCATTTAATGAAAGTTTTATGGGGAATAAGCTTTTTCAAGGTATAGCAAATAAATACAACTTATTCTCATAATTTATAGAAATAACATAAATGTGTTATTTTGTCCTCATGTGAAGATGATCATTCCTGCCCAGATTCCCTAAAATTTTCTCTGAATAAATATCACCATGATGACCTGCAGAGAAGGTCATTAGCATCAATGTTTTTCTTTCTAATATATTTTCAGCTCCTGAACTCTAATTTGAATCTTGAACGATTGTACTTCAAGCACATTGATATAAAAAATTAACTATAAATTTAGTATAATGAGGCTTTGTTCACATATGTACCCATTCACAGAATATATGGTGAGCACATATAACTTTAATGTCTTCTGAGGGAAAGCAGAGAGACATCTGGTATCTAAGAGCCTCTGCATAATCTCTATCTTGGTACTCAACACTTATTACTCAACACTATGTGTTTATACTGGTGGCATTATCATTGTGAGCTTTTAATAAATGATCTCATACTTAGAGTTGTTAGGTTGAACATCTATAGGCATAACTCTTTATTTTGAGAGTCACGGTGAGATGAAAAATGATGTACGTGAGTCTGTGGAGTATTTAGTATGCATTTTTGAGTAGTCGCATCATCAAAATATGCGATTACTAAGAGCTACTGACAATTTCTATAATTGCACCTTAAAAGGCAGGAAAACTTGATTCCAGTTTCACATACTTGCAAACATATATAATGTTTTTTACATAAATATAAATAAGAGTGATGCATCAAGAAGTCTCTGGCATGATAACTTTGTAGTTACATTTCTTATGATATTCTAATTCACCAAGGATCAGTTTAGAGACACATTTAAAGGCCAGATAGATTTCCCAGTAATTTCCCAGGCATTAAAGGAGGGATTTGCTTCATTCTCATGGGAGGATTGTTTATGTAGCAAAGGAATGTTACAGGAAATTGTATATGAAGCAATAGAAAATAGAGGAAATGCACATGTTTAATTAGAGCATGAGAACGTTAAGTATAGCACAGTTTAAACATTTAGTGTGATTAATTAATAAATTTTATAGATTGGAGGTAAATGACTTTCAATATTTTACAATTCACTTCTATGGAAGTCAAGCATGTATTGAGTTGTCTTTTTTTTTAAGTGTTAAGAAAATATTTAATTACTATTGTAATTTAAAAGTATAATTTACATTCCAAAGACATTTTAAAATATAATTTATTAATATTTTATTGATTTGTATTAATGTATCATTATTAGTTATTATTAATCTCAAAATCAGTGGTTAGTCACATATATTAGGATCATCAGTCAAAAGATCTGTGTTTTATTGAAAGTAACATAGTTTGTGAGAAGACTGCAGAGTCAGATCTGGATTTAAATTAGAAGGCTGGGACTTGAAACTTGTAGATCCATGAGATTAATTTCCTCATTTATAAAATGTTTATAGTAATTCTGAAGTGAGAATGTTATGATAATATTTAATTAGTAACTATATGTGAAAGGACCTCACCCGGTGCCTAATACTGAATAGATACTAAATAGATCCTACTTTATTATTATTATGATTATTTATATAAAAATAAAAATATAACAAGTAAAGTACATTATCATCTTTGATTTATTTACTATAATATCTATGGTGTATAGCAGTCTTTACTATTTATAAGATATTGTCCTTATGTATTAATAGAACTATAAAAATGAATACCAATAAAGCTAATTTAGAATATGATACTTATACAAAACATTTTCTTTAAGTAGTTCTGGAGAATATGTAGGCATATTGAAGGCAGATGTTCCTTTTTTACATCTGACAGACAACACAATAAAAAATAAATGATTTTTTAAATAATATTAGAATAACTCTTTTTAGTTACAATAAATTCTATTCTGCCACTTAACCTCTCAATACCATTCCTTTGAAATGAAGAGAAATTTATGTTTTTCAATATACGTTTTTATATTTATATGAGTTAATTGCTTTCTTCTCAGTTTATGAAATGTAATTGTGAGGCCACCTGAGTTGCTCATACTTTATCTGTACATCTGAATCTAATAGCTGTCTAGATGTGAGATATTATTCCCACTGTGCTCTAGGATATGTTTAATATACTAATATTATAAATATTTTGAATGTCAGAAAAGCTCTGTTTAAGAAGTAATGAGCTAAGATTGTCATTCAACAATGCCTATATTTCCTCCCCTAGCTGAATTTAAATGTCAACCAGGCCGATTTCAGTGTGGAACAGGGCTCTGTGCTCTGCCCGCTTTCATCTGTGATGGTGAGAATGACTGTGGAGACAATTCTGATGAACTCAACTGTGGTAGGTGATTAAATTCTTAACTAAGGAACATAAACCTAATTATTAACTGATTATGTCCCCCGTGATTTAAATTCAGACACAGGTTTTAGCACATTTTTTTTTCTCTTTTTATCTTTTAGATACACATGTCTGTCTCTCAGGTCAGTTCAAGTGTACCAAGAACCAGAAATGTATCCCAGTAAACCTCAGATGTAATGGACAAGATGACTGTGGGGATGAGGAAGATGAAAGGGATTGTCGTAAGTCACCTAAAAATGTTCTGTCTTGTCTTACTTCTGACTCCCAATGGAAAATGACCTAAAAATCATCATTGTGCACCATAACTTCATACAGTAATTATATGTAAATAATTCCAAATAAGTGTCTATTGGAATGGATTATCCAAAAAATGCTATATAAAGAATATAGAGAGAATTAAAACAAGGTGATCTTTACTTAAAAAACAACCTGTAGATTATGACAAACATGAAACAACATTCATCCATATTATCCTTAAGAGAAGCAAGAACAATATTACTGGTGATTATGGTGTTCTTTTCATAAATTGATGTTTTTGTCTATATTAAGTAGCTACAGGTAATTTTCTTCTCTAAAGAAATTGGTTATATGAAATCAACTTTATTTTAATTAGAAATTGCCTTTTTGTCCCCATAAATATATTTGAAGGTATGATGAGAAACAAAATCTAAGCAAAGTAACCTAACAAAATTACTTGTTAAAAACTGTAAATAATATCCCATTTAATGTATCTTAACAAGCCACTTTAGAGAAAAAGAGTGAAATATTTTCCATTTTGTTCATCTCTTATTTTCATCTCCCACCAAAAATCAAATTATATTAAGTGGAGGGCAAAACAATTTACAACACGCACACACACACACACACACACACGCACACGCACACACACCACACAGAGAAACTGAACAATAGAGCACCTGTCAGGTTTCAGGATTTCAACAGAGGTACTGTCAACATTTCTGTCTTGCTGAAGTTTTATTTTATTCCCTTAAAACTTTTATAAGTAAATAACGTGCAGCCATCCAGAGATTTGATTAAGGTGATGCATTCAGAATAAAGTCAGTACCTATTCTTTATGGTTAGCCATTCCAGAAACTGATCCATTAAACTGACTAAAATTTGTGATGCAGTTTATAGTCTGAGTCAGATGTTCACCTCTTCCCTCAAAGACTCAAAACAACTAGCGATTCTGATAAATTTTATGCTTTCTATTCTTTATTCTCCAATTTCTTCTAATTTTAGTCTTTTTCTATTTATAAAATGCATATGTATAAATTCTTAAATTTATTTATCTGGAAAAATGATATTCTGAAAAGCCCTGAATTTTTTATTTTTAAAATTAGTTTCAAAATATCTAATCAAGGTAAGGTTATATTAAAACTCTGATTTTTATCAAATGCATCCTTGGATAAATATGTTTTATTTATTTCTACTGGCAAATATATTAGGAATACATTGTAGATATTTAAAAGTTAAAACTCCTTCCCTTCAGAGCCTATTAATTAAAAGATGATACATTTTAACTATCTTAAACATGTGTTTGCCTGATTGTTTTTTAAATAAACTTTCTTTGTCTAAAGCTACATTATAATAAATGTTTTCCTCTTAAGCTGAAAACAGCTGTTCTCCAGACTATTTTCAATGTAAAACTACCAAGCATTGCATTTCCAAGCTGTGGGTTTGTGATGAGGATCCAGACTGCGCAGATGCGTCAGATGAGGCCAACTGCGGTGAGTATTTCATACCATGAATATTACCTATTGTGTTTCTGTCATCATCTGAGATGTCATAGTGAAATGAATTTGAACACAAATTTGATGAGACTAAAGCCTTATATGAGAAAATTTTGTATCTGTGTTCAACAACTTCAGGTTAGCTAGTTTATAAAAACATGGAGGAGTAAGTCAGAAGAATAAGTATTGTTTACTGTATAAGTCAACTTTTTTTCTGAAAAGACAGATCAAAAAGATAGGATAAAACAATCATCTTATATTAGAAGATGATGTAAGCATTTATTAAATAGTATTAACATTTAATAAATAGAAACAATCCAACACTATTTTTGTATTTTCCTTCATTTTTCTGCTTACTTACATATGATTTCCATTCATTCAATGATTATTGTATAGTCTTAAACATGATAAAAAAGAAAAAATAAAAATATTTGTCTGTTTTAGTAGATGGCAGCAATCACTTAAGTAAGAATTTGTTTTTGAAAAATTATTTTCACTTTAAATAATTTCATTTTATTTACAGTAAACATTCCTTCATTAACATTGGACAAATGAAGAATATAATCATTTTGTTTAATGCAATTTATCTTATCTTGAAAATGTCAACAGTGAGACAAAAAAATAGTTGTCATGTGTAATTCATTTTATAAACATTTACCAACATTGATTGAGGCTACTTTGTAGGTGAATACACCAAACTTGGCATTGTTGGGAAACAAAAAAAAAATTAATCTAGTAATTGATTAGAGAAGACAAACTTTGTTCAAACATAAGATAGGATTTCCAAACTTATAGAAAAAATTGATAAATACATTTGCCAGATTTCACATGGCTCTTAACTCTTCTGGGAGAAATGAAAATAATAATGAAAAACATTTAAGTTCTCTGAAATTTCATTTATATTGAACAACGCTTATGAGGGGAGATATCAAATAGCCTAAAAAAACAGTATAAAAAAGCACAAACGACATACACATGTAACATAGAGAATTAAAATACTGGTAATGTGTAAATATTTTTTAAATTTTTTATTTTGTTTATTGAATTCAATCTAGTGTAATTTTTGAGATTTTATGAGTACTTGCAAATTTAACAATTAATATATTTAATATGTGTAAAGACTATATGCTAATCCAGAATTTAAGGAGGCAATGAATCAATTTTGAATAGAAGTACATTAAATATAATTAAGGAATCTTGGTTTAAAAATCTAGTCTTGGTATGACTTTAGATGTACATTTTAAAAATAAAATTAACTACATAATTTTCCATCTAATTTTCACTGGTGGGGTGCAGTGAAATCCGGTGTTCCTCCTGCAGCGTGGGGGAGGAGGAGGAGGACAGTGGTAGGTGGTGTAGAGTGTTGTTCCTGGGTTCTCCCCTGCCCAGTCAGCAAAGAATTCCAGGTCGGTGAGAATGAGAAAAAGTAAGATTTATTGAAAGCACAAGAGAGAAGAGCTACACTAAGGAAGGCTGCAGCCCTGTGGAATTTAGAAGGTGAAGAGATAAGACAGTACACCCCAAAGTGAAGGGTGCTTTCCAGCCAGGAACACTATAATAACACAGAAATGAGAAGGTCTGTTTATATTTGGGGTGTGATGGGAAGGCCTAGATGATCCGTATGTGAGGTCACCTTAACTGACAGTTGGCTGCTGTATAACTTTTTGCCTAGTGTGCATGTGCTTACCCAGAATTCAGTCTGTTATAATTAGATTCATGAACTTCCAGACATGGTCATGATATTATAATGATGGTATAATGAGGCTGAAGTTAGGGATAGTACTTTCTGTGCATGCGTTTGTAGCTAGTTTAGCCAGCAGCTTTTATGGCCTTTGTGCTCTAGGTTTTGGGGTAATTTGTAACCTTAAAAGGGAGGTATTTCTGGGAGGTCCTTAAAGAAGGTCTTCACAGGAAATTTCTATGGTTACAGAGCTGGGCCTTTGCTCCTATTGCTCCTGCTTGTTTAACTATCTAAAATTATTATGCTTAATTTTTGAGATAGCTAAATTTATCAGTTTGTAAAAGCTACATTTGACACATTTGGTTTTCAATTTATAAATATTTAATAATGTTTTTTAGTTTTATTTCTGTGTAAGCAACGATTTAAATCTATGCTACACCCACAGTCATATTAAGACAGTTGCGACATTATTTTGTGAGTTAATAGTTATAAAATTACTCTCATTGCCTGTAGGTGTTTATACTTTCTTCATTCTATGCCCAAAGAAAAATAAGCATTTTAAAATATAGATGTACACATTTTTACTAGACCATTGCTCTTGTCGACTATTCTTGGAAGACTGTTTTATTATTTATTACAATATTGGCCAAACACCACATTTGAATACCTGAGCAAAATAAGTAGAATACTCTAAATGCAGTAGCTTCAGGATTTTCATTCAGAATCTCAGTTTCAAACTGTCTTCACCTTCTTCCTATGATTTCCATTTTAGAAATGAAATGTGGATTTAGGAATTTGATGGATCTGTACTAGATTCCTTCCTCTGCTTTGTAATCTGAGTTGAAACTTTTCTGCAATTTGGAACTTATCAGGATATGTTTTTGATTATGTTCTCTTTCCCTGGTTTATAGTTTATACTCTCTATTCCCATATCCCAATGAAACACTCTTTTCATCAGTTGCTCTGGCTGGGTTTCCTGGTCAGCTCTGCACTCAGTCCCTAGCTCTCTAGAATCCACTGTTTGTTCTGCCACATTACTCCTTCCTATGGTCTTGTTTCCTGATTCTTTTTCCTTATCTAAAATTCTGTGTCATCAAAAGGAGGCTTGCTTCCAAGATGGTTCAGCATCATTTGCTGCTTTTGAGCAGCCTTGATGTATAAACTGCTGCTTGCTTAATTATTTTTAATTAAAGTGTTAGCTGTAACCACACTAGCTAAGACTTGTGAGAGGAATTTCAGCTTCTTGGAGTCGTTTAGTACTTTCCACAGCCTGATGTTTCCAGTATGACACTGAATACATTCAAACCAAAAGACAGAACTGATCAAAGTGTGCTTTTATTTTCCCTTAAATGTCTGGTAAGGAAATTTGAATCAGGCTACTCAAGCTACAAAAGTATAAGAAACAGATTTTTTTTAAAAAAATCAAAGCAAGCATATATTAAACTATAAAACATTTCAAATATACAAACTTGTATGGAAAGTCATAGAGTAAGCACCATCTACCATTTTAAATAGATTTTAATATTTGACATAAGATGTCTCTTTTAAAACATCCAGTTCCCTGCACTAACAACTAAAGACTATATCTATCTTTTCCTGTTACATTTCTGCACCTGTCCAGAAGTCTGAAATCATTATGTATAATTTATATGTTTATTTTTTGCATTTACCATGTAGTATGCATTCATTAATATGTACCTAATTGAATATAGTATTTCAAAGTTTACATAAATTGTATTACATGTTCTATATTAATTTGAAGCTTAATATTTTCTAGTATTCCAGTGTATTAATGTGAATGTCATGTTCCATATGAAGATTATACATGCTACAATTATTACAAATTCATTGGCAAATAAGGCACAAAACAGTTCATGGGATCTGTGCTATAGACACCAAAGAGTCTCAGTTCTCTAATTGTCACCTTGCATGAAAGTTAATTCAAAGCAGATGTAACAATATTTAGAGTCAATATCGGACTAAATTATACTTTGGATGGAGGGCCTGGAACGGGCCTGTGGGGGAGAGCTTTGATAGTAATGACTATAAATACAATAAAAAGATTCATGATATTTGAGTTTAGTTATATATGAATTTAGCTATTTTCAAAAATTTTATTAACTTACTCTTAGAATGGCACTTAGCAAATAATAGTTCTGTGATTTCAAGATAATTTATGGGGAGGAAGTTCTTTGCTCAAACATGTAGGAAAAGATGATGTGCTAAATTTTGTATCTTGAAAAACAGTGTATACTTACACTTATTTAGTTAAGACATTTTCTAACATATGATATCAGAATATCTCTCTTAGATATTTAGAAACGTGGGATTATATACCTTTATTTAAGTAGGTAGGAAGGAGAAAGGACCTCCTATCACACATTCTCTGGGAACTCATTGGTCTCTGCGACCTGATTGGTCTGATATACACCTGTATTGTAATCTGTGCTAGGGAGTGCTGGCATCACTACACATTGCTTAAGTGTAGACTTTTTTCTGTCAATGTTGTTACATGTATGAGTGTGTGTGTGTGTGTGTGTGTGTGTGTGTGTGTGTGTGAAAGAGAGAGAGAGAGAGAGAGAGAGAGAGAGAGAGAGAGAGAGAGAGAGAGAGAGAGAGAGAGAGAATTTCTTTTACACTGAAACCTTTTGGTTTTAATAAAGCCTATCTGTATAAATGGGACCTAGCTTTTCTATGATGAAATAAATGACTTATATGTGAATCATTAAATAGTTTAAGTGGGACACATTTAGTCTTTTTCATAACTTGTCTTCAGTAACTTTCATGCATTGACTGTCTCTAAAAAAGGATGTGCAATTATTCAGTGATATCATTTGTTATCTCTCTTAATAGTAAGATGAAATTGTGAGATTTAAATTTTGTTGCACAAAACTGAAAAGGTTCCCACACAGGGAGTCAGGATGCATGCAAGTATTCCAAACTCTGGATTGATCTGTATAAGAGCCTGAGAGGAAATAGTGTTGTGACAGTAAGGTTTACATTGAGTTCATAAAGGAAGGGAACTACATATTTGTTTTAATAAGAACTGGGTTGATGCAGTTGATATATTTTTTAATTGAGTTAAAGATTTTATATTCTATGACATTTTTATCTGAAAAACATCATTTTTATCATATGGTTTCCCTCATCCTTCGTCAACTATGTTTGAAACACAAAATAAAACCATATGCACATAAATGTGCAAAAGTTAGTTTCAGATTTATATCAGAATGTGGGAAGAATAAAAATGTTTGACACTTTATAAAAAATAGGTAAGAAATGTAGAACTTTAAAAAAATTTTCTCTTTTATCCTACCTTTAGGACAAAAATATGTTTGTTTTAGTTTATAAGTTTCTGTTCAATGATCGTTTGGGCTGGTGATTTCCTGAGATTATTCTACCATTTATATTATCAGAGGTTATTCGGTGTTGCTTGGTAGTATGTTTATATGATTATGCTGCATATTAATAAATGTAAATAAGTAAAATGAAAGATTGAAATGCTTGTTTTTCAGCACCAACACCTGGTAATGTGTCTGTAAGTAGAAAACATTGTTTATTCCTGTAAGAGAACTTAAAGTTATGATTATTAGTTAAAATCATTTTGAGAATCTGAGTGGTATCACATTTTGCTTATGAAAAGACTATTTTTAGCCGTTAACATTTCAGGACATTGTATAGTAATAAGAATAAAAGACCTATTGAAGAGTTTTAACTCTACTATTTATTAGCTTTGTGATCTTTGTATAGTGTATAGATGCTGTATAGATGATAATTTTGATAGCCATACTTATGGTCCAGTCAGTCTTAGATTCGTGGTCTAGGATGCAATGCCTCTGGGGTAGATTTTTAATGTCATCAGATTACTGTTCCTTGTTCAGAATGCGTGCGAGAAATAATGGGAGTGAAGAGACAGGTGATATAGGATTTAGTTTGAGATAATAAACTCTGTTACCTCTTGCTGGATTATAGATATCAGAGTAAATTATTACTTATTTTTATTGTTCTTTGAAATCTTAACCTTGTAATTAATATTTCCATTTCTATAAAACTCTTGAGAAAGATTATAAAAAGAATATAAAAAGAAATTCATGGTGAGTTTCCTTGACCTAAAGCAGAGTTGGCTTGAAAAATATTATTTAAAGGCTGGAGAAATAAAACAGAGAGCAGATCTACCCTGTGACTTGAGGTTTCTCACACCTATGTATCATGTTATTCATATGACTACTGTACTTCCCTTCACAGTTTTGTGTTCTAAGAAAGAAAAAAACTTCCAGTATATAAGTGTTTCTATTTTGATATAGTTACTGGATTTTGACTGATATCTGAAAAAAAGCAAATTAAATATAAACTGATATTTTTTGAACTTCAAGTAAATCTGTTTTCAAAATTATATTTTTGATTGATAGTATTTGGATTATGTAAATTGTATATTTTTCACTATTAGATATCTAATTCAAGTTCATATATTAATAGTTAACATTAAACCAATAAAATGTTATAGAATATGTGTATATAGGCAACAGTATTTTATTACAACATTTAGTTATAAATGCCAATATCAAATTTAAAGTAATTACTAATTAGTTTGAGTTTATTTACCAATTTGTTTTAGTTCATTAAAATCAATTCTTTAGGAACTGAGTGTGTTAATTAGTATTAAATACTGAATAGAGACTCAATAAAAATGTTATAGCAGAATATTGGGAATTTATTTTTAAATGTTATGTAATATTTACCATAAAATTTTATATATTAAGCTGTTGAAAAAATAACATCTAAGCTGTTGAAGACATTTCTAAAGTCTTAATCTAATTTCTTTCGTCACCAAGTAAATTGTACTGGCAAAAATTTCTTATGTGACTTAATAGCATATATGACTTTAGATCCTCATTTTTTATATTCTTATTAGTTTAGATTTTTTAAATCAAACATGAAGTCTTTTTATATTTTATTCTTCTTTGTAACTAGCTTCTGAATGCTAAAACAAACATACTCAGAAAATCCAATATATTACTTAATTTCAATTAATCATGGTTTTACTATAAAACAATTATACAGCTACATCAGTTAACGATTATATCTGTGTATCAGGAAGTTAGATGCCTCATACGGATACGTCTATCTGTTTCTAGAAATTCTCCATAGGTGGTGGGATGTTATATTACTTTAGGAATACTTCTGCTAGAAGTTCTCTGGAAGAAATTGGAGTTTTTGGAATGAGTATAGACCAAGTCCCATGATGATTACTGCTTCAAGAAGAGAATATTTTCGAACAACTGCTCAGGTCTTCAGTATGGTCCTTAATATGTTTAAAATCACAAGATTCTTGATAAAAACAGGTATCGAGCAGTGAAAATCTAAATCTCACTGACTAAATGTCAGGGAATCTCAGGGAAAGTACCTCTAGTAACCATAACATATTTTATGAACTCAGTACTCTAATAATTCAGTCAGTTCCTTTGTAATTAAGAAGATTTTATTGAGTTGGAGAGAAGTAAATTGAGAATGACTCACCTAAAATATAAGCAAAAATGTACATTTTTTTCAAGATTTGACATATTCATTTTGTAATATATGAATAAAAGCAATCACAGCCCTGCTTTAAAAATATTTCTTTAAAATAAGTATTAGGAATATATAATTTTAAAGTTTAGTATTACCAATAAATATTATTAATAGTTATAGGTATTAACAATAGAGAAATTGAAAATTATGCAAGAGGTTGAACTTCAAGGGGCTTTTCAAACAGCATCTTCTGTTCTTTGCAGAGGAAGGCACCAGGCTTTTTAAATTCCCTAGATGCAATTAATTCATCCTATAGCATATTTTGGGCACATTTTGTACCATCTGTCTTATTTTTAATAGTTTAAGTATATAATTAAGCTTGGTTTTTATATCTTTATAATATTCATTTAATTTAAAATTAATAAACACTTAATTGAAGCATTAAGTAAGTAATTATATTAATGACTCAGGGAACTGATAGAAGTCTAATAATAGGGGTAATTAATAGTTTTTAAATCTTATTATGTGCTAAGAACTGTGCTAATCTTTATGGGGATTATATCATTTAATTCTTACAACAATCCTTGAAAGATATATTATTATTATTTCTATTTTATAGTTAAGGATATGGTGACTTGGAGAGTGTAATTTTACCGGGGTCACCCAGGTAGAAAGTGTGTGAAAAGATATTTGAATCCACAGGATTTGTCACCGGACCCATACATGTAACTGTTACTCAGTGGAACTTCCTTAAAACATCTTAGACTTGCAATAAGGCAAAGAATTAAGGAACAAATATAAATGATCCTAAACAAAATGGAATGGTAAATGTTATTAGAAAAATACATGCTTAAATAGTTTTTTTTTTTAAATAACTTATTGTCACTAACAATGGGAGAGTAGTAGGAATGGCAATAAAGTGATGCCTTGTCTGTAGACAGTTTGAAGGCAATAATAAACTGAACAAAAATTAGTCTGCTTTTGTTATCACCATTTTTCTCTGGCAATTTAAACATAGTCAGTGATAAAAAGCCTCCTCACTGCAAAGACAGACCACTGATCATGGCCCCAAAGGGAAATCTAGTGGCTTTTCATAAAAGTAAGAGTTAAAACAAGTACAGTAAAAAAAAAGTCATTAAATGCTAGTTTGACACAATTCTAGGTTGACAATGGCCTATCAAAATCAATCTCTCTTTAAGAGAGATTAGTGTCAGAGAAGCCTTATCTTTCCATGACCAAACTTTTCACAATAAAGCACCTAGGAAGAATGAAAGAGAATTGAACAGGGCATAACTTTTTCAATAGCCATTCAATACTATCTAACATCATGTTCATACACTTAACTATCTGGTGTGTGATCCACAGTTTAAAATCTCTGTCATACAGGCCACACATTTGAAAGCATTGTCCTTCTCTTGATTAACTTTGTGAATTTACATGAATATATTTTTATTTTTTAGATCATGCATCTTCTCCTTCCTGAAGCTTTTCCAGTGATTATACACACACAATTTTCTCCTTCCTGAAGTTTTTCCAGTGATTACATGCACACATGAAGACACATACATACACACACACATACATACTCACACATACATATTTGTTGTGGGTATATCATACCAGAATTTTTTCAGAAAATTAAGGGATTCCTCAGATTCTAACTCTACATTGTACAAGTTATTTTCAGAACTGTTAATAGTGCTTTTTTAAATGGTGTCTGCACTGCATTCTTATTCAAAAGTCTCTCCCAGCTTAAATAAAGTATAAATAATATCGAGGATCTATTAATAAAGAAAATCAATTCTAGAATTTTTATGATCGATTGTTCTTATTAATTTTGGTGAATAAATGATTATTAAATAGATTAAAATACAAGTGGCTTTTGAGAAGAGACTATGTGATGTTAATATTACTTAATATTACTATATACTGGATATTGTTAATATTACTTAATCTTATGTTTTCAAAAAATTTTACCATGAAGAAGTGAAGAGTATTAACACTGTGCTTTTTTCAATTAAAAGAAAAACTTTAAAAATAGGAAAGTATTCTTTTTTTTCTTTTTCTTATTTTATGAAACTTAGTCATTAATTATTAGACATTAATTGTCCAGATTCTTCTTTGAAAGATCTTGCCACTAAATGCAGTATTTGTTGGCACTGAAACAAATGCAAGAAATGAACATGCTAAAATCTCTAGTTTAGAATACTTAAACCAAAAGTAATTACATGCAACTCTATTTACTGCATACATGACTATCCAAGAGCTATCAGTGTGTGGTAAGGGGATGGCCATATAAACCGTAAAGTTTTTCATGCTGTTTGCTTTTCACAGCTGGAATTTACCACTTCTTGATAGTGTAAAATGATTCATCCACTTGGTTTTATTTTTTGACACAATGCTGTGACAGTAATTTTTAGCATCCTTCTGACAAATGGAAAGTGTTCGCTAAACATGTTGTCGAATTAACACCGAATGCATTTCTAAACTGCAATAAATGATGGAGCTGAAAATGTCAAGTCCACTCAGTTCCATGTAGAGTGCATATATGTTATAATATTCATGGAATCTTCTGATAGTAAAGGGTCATTAGATGTCATTGATTGAAGTAGGGCCACATCTATTATACCAAATCTAAACAAAAAAGCAACAACAAACAAATGAACAATACTTATTTATGTCTAAAGTCCTTATACTAAAATTAAGCCTGCTTTTTTCTTTTAATCTTTTCCAATATAAATTTTCAGTAATCTAACACCACCCTTTGTGTGAAAGTCCTTTGTTTATGGACTCTCAAATTAATTTTTTTCACATCTTTCTTCATGCCAAACAACCATTTTTTGAAATCTCTCTACATGGGTTCTATTTTCCAATGTTAATCAGTAGTATATCTACCAACTAAAATCTTCCCAATTTCTATGTTTGGGTTATAGAACCAAATATAGCATTTTTTGTCAGATAATGTTACGAGTATCTACTCTTCACCATTACTGTGTTTGATTCTAATATTATGTTTGATTAAAAGCAAATAAAACCACCACATTCACACTGTTGATCTATGGCCAACTCCTATAACCCCCAATTTTAGAAATTTCACACACATTCTGCCAGATTTTCAGTGTCTCATTTATGAATTGCTTTTTTGCTTTTTTAAAGGTTCTAATGAAGCTACAGTCTTCTTTGACAAATTATAAATTCTAGGAGTGCTGGATATATATATATATATATATATATATATATATATATATATATATCCTATATTTTAACATATACCCAGTAAATAGTGCAGAATCTTGTACAAATAAATATTTCAGAAATAAGTGAAGGAAGAAAATAAAAAAATACAGACTTTATTTGGTTGAGCCAAATATAAGGCATTTCTTCCCTAAATCTGGACTTTGAAGCTCTAGTTTCCTTTCTTTGAGTTTATATGTATTTTATTCATTTTTGTTTAATTACTGCTTTTCCTCCTTATCGATTCGGTAGTTTAGGCTTGATTAGTGTGCAAAATTGATTTAAATTGTAAAAAGGTTTCACTAACATCTTCTTTCAAACTTGTACAATGAGATGCACCTCATCATCTGTACGATGACAAGTGTGCTATAGCAGTATATTAAGCAGCATCATGAAAAGAGCCCACAGACTCTGGAGTTCCTAGGAACACAGCTCTATTTTTGATTTCAACATTTATTAATTTAGTAGATTTCTTCAGGTCTCTACTATTTTTTCATCTGTGAACAGATATAATAATTTTGTCCTTAGAAACTTGATGAGAGGGTTAAAAGAAATAATGGTATGTAAACACCTATAAGGTATGTAAGTACACAGTAGGCCCTCAAAAACATGTTTTGTCCCTTTTTCAGCACTTTTTGCTAAATAATTAGCACTGACATGAGCTTAAACACTCAATTATACATTTTATAATGGAGACAGAAAGAAACAAATAGAACATTTAAATAAATACTACAAAATTTTATGACAAAATGGTTCTATAAAATCTTGCATTTCTTGTTGGAGAGTGGAGAAATAAAACATAATTAGAGTTACAAAGAGTTTGTGACTTAAGAGAACAATGTGAGTATAATAATAAATGTTAAAGAGCATGTGACTAGTATGAATCTTCAGATGTATATAATATTGTTAACACAAAATCTTCAAATCACAATTCTGTATATGCACTGTAGTTTGTGAGTTGTTTGTTTAACAGCTTTATTAAAATATAATTGGCATACAATGAAATGCATACATTTAAAATGTGCAGTTTGATCAATTTTAACAGGTGTATGCATCCATGAAACCACCACCACAAGATAATGAACATATTTATCATCCCTAGAAATTTTTTGATTTCCCTTTCCCATACTGTTTTCTGCTACCACTTCTTGTATCCCCATCTTCACAGACAACCACTTATCTACTTTCAGTCACTATAGATTAATGTTTATTTACAAAAAACTAGAGTCATACACTATGTATTCATTTTGTCTGGCTTATTTCACTTAGCTTAATTATATTGGTTGCTCCATGTAGATGGTTGTATCAAATGTTTAATTATTTATATCACTAAGAAATATTCTATTGTACACACATACTCCAATATTTTTTATCCATTCATCCATTTATACTAACTTGGGTCGATTTAAATTTTGGATTATTGTAAATCAAGTTGCTGTAAAGATTCGTGTATTAGTCTTTGAATGGACATTTGTTTTTATTCCCCTCCCCGCCCAAGGTTAGATCATTGGATAAGAGCATGTTTAACTTTAAAAAAAAAAAAATCAAACTCTTTTACAAAGTAGTTGTACCATTTCACATTTCCACTATCAGTATTGAAGAATTCCACCTTCTCCACATCTTTGCCCAAACTTGGTACTCTTAAATTTTAGCCAGTCTCATAGATATATAATGATATATCATTTTAATTTGTATTTTATTAATGACTAATGATATTGAACATCACTTTATATGCTTATTTGCTGTCTCTATATCTTTCTTGGTGAATATCTATTTTTTTATTTGTATTGTTTTTATATTATTGGATTTTTCAAGTTTTTATATATCCTGGATCCAAGTTATCTTTAGATAAATGTCTTTCAAATATTTTCTCCTTTTTTCTTTGGGTTCAACTTGCCCTTTTTGTTTTAATCTATTATTTTGGAAACTGAAGTCACTTATTTGCAACCTTTCTTCTTTTCTATTATAGGTGTTTCCTTTAATAAATGTTCACCTATATATTGCTTTAGCAGTATCTCACATGTTTTTATGTTATCTTTTCATTAATTTCTAACTACTTTCTAATTTCATTTTTAATTTCTTCACTTTATGGGTTATTTAGAAGTGTATTATTTAGTTTCCAGTAATAGGCTGGTATATGAAGAAGTTGACATCAACAATCACTTTGGAATAACACAGAGACACTAAATACAGTTCTAAACAGGGACAGAATTTTTAACATACTGTGACTTTATTCTAATAGAATCTTAATAGTGTCTTGCATTTTTTTTTTTTTTTTTAGTCTGTGAGAAAGTGTAGCTACTTAGTGATGAGGTATTTTAAGTTTTTGTATTGCAATCTTTATTGGAATCACATGTGTGTGGGTAAGGCGGTTTTCAAAGAGACTTTTGGAATTATTTAGAGAGGAAAATATAGCTAAGAGCTGACTACATCATGCACTATAGGTTCTCTAGGGTGATAACATTTTTAGAAATATGACTCTATACTCAAGCTAAATTATAAAGCTTATGGATGAGGCTACATCACCAATGACTTGGGAACTTTTTCTGTCATAGTATTTTTAATGGTGGTTATCCTATAGTCTGTTTTTTCATTTTGTTTTGCTTTGTTTTTATTTTTTTTTCCATCATATTTTAGTGCCCAGTAATGTCTCCCTGAGTAGAAGTGAAATGAAGTAACTTTGGATCCTTAAACATATCTGTATTTGATATATATTTGGTCTATAGTCAAGGTCAGGTTGGATGGGTTATTTCAAAATCTGGAGATTTATCTACACGAGGAAGATATGAAAAATAGTGCTTCTCTATACAAAAGAAGATTTAGAGCCTTGGTACAAATGTGTTGCATAGGAGTCCATGGGATATTCAGGGACAATGAAACAATGATGCTGAGAGGCCACCAGCCTAAATCTGAATTTGCAAGTATTATTACTGGGCTGAGACCCACTACAGCAATGTATCCTCTCTGTGTAGTTACTGCCTCAATTCCTTAAATACTAGAAGGGAGCATGGTAAAAGATAGGAGAGTTAACAGTGGATGAGGGTAAAATCTGGGGAGAATGTGAGCATTGTCAGGTTCTCGGTTTCTGTTTAGGACCGAGGCCAGGCTTGAAGAAAGAAGGCAGAGAAACTGTGATAAGTGCAAATGAAAGCATCCCCCTTCTGTTCTTTGATAAGAATTTATCCCTTCTCCACATAGGCATTGCCTCATACAGGGCAAACTTTTTTGTTGTTTTTTGATTAGTCACTGCTATGTGCAGTTGACATTGTGAAATGTTGTTTATTTAGGTTATTTAAACTGACCAGATCTGAATGATAATATTATTTTCTTTTATTTTACTCTTATTTTGTAAGGCCCTGGACTGGGAATTTAGTTATGGAAATAAAAGAGAAACTGAAACTAAATCAATATAATTTAACTAATTATCTTTAGGGATAAAAGCAATATATTCCAAGTCTTGAATGCAGAAGTGAGTGGGTTTCTATAGTTAATAGAAGAAAGATTGACATTGGACAGTACTTCAGGAAGAATATGAGCTATTTTTTAAGGGATTAAAAAAATCTCACTAGCCTTTAAATCTCATTAAAAATAGGATTCTTTTTTTTTTTTTAAATCAATAAACATGACAGCATTACAAACTTTCTGAAAAGAACCAACTTAATTATGCAGCAAGATCTCCTGCTGAGATGGAGATGATATTTTGCTTAATGTGGAACAAATAGTTCTGCAAATGACACCATAACTAGCATGGTCTCTGGTATGAAAATATCTGCCAAGTGAATACAAATAGTTTTAAGAAATTCCTTTTTTCTTTCAAAAACATTTCTTAATGTTATATGCAATTTCATTTAAAATGATGAGTGCCTTCTCGTTTAGATGCTTTTAGTTTAGAATAAAAATTAGCCTTTGGCTCTCTAGCCACATGTCAGTCAAGGAGATATAAAACTGTTCAACTAATGCCTTCCTAGGTGAGTGTTGCATTTTAATGGGTAACAACAGAAGTTCACAGTGACAGATTCTTATTGGAAACCTCTGTTCAGATCTATCTCTAGAGATTTTCTCTAAAGCAAATATTCTTAAATGCTTAGCACAGAAAGGAAAACCAATGTTAATACATCTGGAGTGTATAAGAAATTTAAGACTGAGGATAAAGAATTAAGATGACTTGACTTTTCTTTCTTAGGCCTCTAAACATAATCTTGGGGATGTTAACTCAATATTTTAGGTCCAACATGATGGAATTGTATGTTAGTATTTGTGTGTGTAAGTGTATTACATTTATCTTTCTTTATAGCTAAAATGATGCAGTCAATCTAACATCATTTTACCTTCTGCCAATAACACCTTTAGGGTTTCTTTTCTAATCTATTTTTATTACAGTATTTCTCAGTTTATAGTATATATTTAAAAATTCATACCTCCTAACATTTGTTAACTGTTTGTATTCTATTATGATGTAAAATAATACATTTTCAAGACTTTAAATATTCTGTCATTTTCTACATTATAAGCATACTTAATAAATGCTTTTGAAAATTATCTAGTTAATTAAATTTATGTTAATAAATATGTAGATACCACAGTAGTAGCATGATAAATATAAAGAACAGCAAAGAATTTGACCTTATGATTTGCTGGCCATGTAATATTAAGTGTATGAATCTCCAAAAGTTTTGTTACATATAAAATGAATAATATCTGTCATAAGGTTATTAAGAGGATTAAGATTATATTTTTGAAATGATTTACGTTATATCTGCCACAAAATGGATTCTCTGTAAATGAATTTTTTATTCTCCTCCTGAAAACAAATCCATTCTCTCACACTGAACTTATAGAGCACTCATGCTAACTTAGAAATGAGGAGAGGACTATTCTGTTTATGTCTAGTATATTTGAATTAGATTTGGTATATTTGCCTGCATTTGGATATACATTTTTTACAATAAATTTGTACAGTTACATATGTGTTTTTATTTTCATTTTTTAGATGAACAAAGCCCATTTGGCAGCATTCAAAGAAAGGGTTATATAAAAATCCATTTTAATTCTAGACCATTGTGAACTGATGCAGAAGTTGGCTATAACCAAAACAATTAACCTTGTAAAGTGAAGAAACCATTGAAATTTTTTTCTTTTAGAGTTATACTTTCTTTGATGGAGTTTGTGATTAATTTCTAGTGACAGTCATTCCCGGAGAAGACAGAATCGGTCCTTGTGGAGGAACCTAGGAATGTACTTGCCTCTTTTTGGCTCTAGACTTCTTTCATTTTGTCATCAGACTTTGGTGCTTAGTGGGAGGGCCATATTGAAGAAAGATTTTAGCTAAAGATGTGGGTAAAGAGGGATGAGGGTTTGGTTATTAAAAATGATGAAGGGCAACCAAAACTCAACAACAGAGATTTGTGACATTCTAATATCTGAGAATTTTTTCTAAATTTATTCTTAATACACCCCACGCTCTTTATGTATCCTCAGATCTGTTTATTCATCATTTAAATTGGGAGCACATAGTCTTAAATTAACTCACAGGATGTATTCCTTGTCATTATCAGAGATAATGGAAAAGCAGACACTGGGATAAGAGGAAGAAAGGTTGAGGTAATTTAACTGAGGCCCTAAGATGTGTCAATCACTTTCTCATAAGCCTCAGGAAAAAAATAAATAAATAAATTAGGTGGTACGATATTATCATTGTATTATTGTTATAGTTTTCATTTAATAGATGAGGAGGAAACAGAGTCTGAAAGCTAAGGTCCATGTCTAACATAATTAATTGATAAGTGCAAGGGTTTGAACACAACTCTGTCTAGCCCCAGGGAAAATCAGATCTCCATATTCTTATTCCAACTTTAAGAGTCAGAGATCCTGTACCTAATCACAGTTTTGCCATTAACTAGCACTGTAACTTGGAGAAGTCATATAAGTTCTCTGAGGCTGTTTCTACACCTTAAATTTAGAGTCTTGTATAAGATTTATTTTCTCCCAGATAATAACTTCATCATCTGTAAATATCAAGAATCTGAATACAATCCATAGTGTAATACCAATGGAGTATACTTGTTTTCAAAAATTGCCATCTAAATAATTTAAATTTTCTTAATGATTTGTTTCCATCCAAGTTAGTTTCAATACTTGAAAGGGGAGAAATTATTTAATACAAAGAATGCATATGTAATTCACAAAGCTTTCAGTTTACTGTTAATTGAAACTTTCAAATTAATAGTTTCTATTAAAATAACGAATTGAATAAACCATTTTCTGATACAGATATCTTGTAGAAAATTTATTTATATTATATCAAAACTTTTCATCAAGCTACAAGAAAATTTTTTCAAATCTCTTTAATAGAACAAAATTTAGTTCACTGTTGCTGAATTAGCCAGTATATTTATTAGCAATGGAAAAAAGAAAACCTGAGTTTCTGTTTTTAACTTAAATAGATTGTGCTGTACCACAAAACAGATTTATGTAGTTATGGATAAATTTCTTTAATTTATACCTTCGAAGCTCAACATTTTTCATCAACCATTTGAGCATTCCTCAGTTTGAATAGAGTAAGGTAATTTTCTTTACGTTGTCCTGGAAATCTAATTCCAGTTTATCTTTTATTTCTTCCTCATTCCTCACCATCCCTGTCCTTTCTCCCATCTTTCTATATTTTTCTCTTTGTTTCTCTTTTCACCTTATTCCTTACTTTCCCCAATTCCAATAACATCTAACACAGTAAATGCGTGTGAAATCCAGGTATTTTGCTTCCTTACTTTAAGCATGTCACCTGAATGAGTGAATTTGTGTTCTCTTCTACCCTCATCTGGAATCCATGTGCATGTTCCCTTTATCAAAAGAAATGCATTAGTCCAATATTGGGGGGAAGAGGCACAGAACTACAATCATTATGTATTATGTCATCTCTCCTGTTTTAGTGACAATTTTGATGGCATTTTTCCTACCCATTGTGTAGTTGAATGTTTATATCACATAAGTCTGCTATTAATGTGCAATAAAGAATAATTACTATGCTCCAAATTATTTCCAAAAATTAGAACCTTGATTGTGTAATGTCCAATCATGATTAATAGACCAATTTGAGAAATGATATCTGAGTCTTTCTTAACACTCACCTTAGTAATTTGTCATTCGTTTGGTGACATTACACAAAATATAATATAAATTTACATAAAACATTATTGCTTCTATACAGAAGTGACACTAAAATGATTATTTTAGAAGGACCCTCAAAATAATTTTCTCTCAGGTATCAGCAAAAATCCTGTTCTGTTCAGTGAGGAAAAGGCTATTATATTTAATCTTTTGTACATCATACATCTTGGTCTTTCCCTTTGTGTCTATTAAAGTTTATCCTCTGTCTATCAACCCCTCACTGCAGATTGTTGGGAATGCTTGCCTCATAATTATGTCATCCCGTATTTTAGTTATTCTTCCAAGATTTATACTATATGCAAGTTTGACAATGCATTTTATGCCTCTGTGTAATTTCTAAAGTTGTGTCTAAGATAGAGGTATATTGTCCTATCATCATGATAGCCTTTCAAGGTTGCCATCAAATATTAGTTTTTGGATCTAGTTTTTCAGCAGCTTAGAATTAAATTTGAAACTATTATTCAAAATAAGTGTATTTATCATCTATCCAAAAACATAATTGAAGTTTGGTTTCAAGATATAGAAAGCCCACAATGTTATATTGATATTGTATGCAATTATAAAATTTGCGCATATAATTGCATATTATATTAATTTTCTTGTCTCAGTCATTATCCTCTAGAACATTTGGTTTTCTATTTCTCCTGACCACTTTTTTTCTTCCAGATTTCTTCTTAAGACAATTTAAACCAACGTGTAAGTCTTATGTTCAGTATATTCTTTTTAAACGTTGAGAAATATATTCATTTATTGCTAATAATCCATATTTGAACTTTTATTGGCTTATGTTTGTTTCCTTAAATTTCTTATGCATGTCAATATCCTGAAAGAAAAGTTTTAGGACATGGACTTGGAACAGCTAAAATTATTCTGCAGACCCTGTGAATCTACAGTTGTGTCTTAAGTATAATTAAATAAAACCACAGGTACTATCAGTAGGATGTCTTTGATTCATGTATATGTAAATGTGTATGATTAAATGTGTTTTACTCTTGAAATATTTGGAAAATCAATCAACCAATCAATCAATGATTCCTGACATATAGCAAGCATTTAACATGTAAAGAGGAGATGATTTTACATAGTGTACAGAATTATTATGTATTTTAATATGTATTTAAATTACGTGAACCAGCATATCATGATACCAAGAATCTTGTAGCTCATGATAAAGATAATTTTAAAAATTTAAGCAATTTCAAGAAAAACATTAAGTAAATACTATTAGAGGAGATACTATTAAATTGCAAATCTGTGAAGGTGGTTAAAAATTAATTAAATGAAATAAACCAGATACCTGTTCAGTGGATTTCTCTCTCCTATCCTTCTGCTCAGTAGCTGTTCTAGTCAGAAGGTTAAACCTGGTCCTGTAACAACACTTGCAAACAACTTCCACTGTGGATATTAATTAAATTAATTTGATGATATATTCTATATATCATGGGATATATGTTTTAAAGTACCAATTCTTTCTTAGACCCAGTAAATAATAATATGAGGGACACTTCTGTTAATTCATTGTTTATAGTGGCTTATTTACAACGTGAAGGAATATTTAAGTGAATAAATTAATGCTGATTTAATGATTTATATCATCCATTGCAATGTTTTGCTTTCTGCATATCTTAATAGTTGATTTAAAATGTGAATTTTATTAAAAACTTTATTTGAATTATATTAAATTTAGCTCAAACATTTTGTTTGCATTTCTTTCATAGCATGCTGTCTCTCTGATAAATATGATTCTACACACATGTGGTATTATTAAGAGACAAGCAAGCATATTAAAAGTTGAATAAAGACATCTAACTGTAAAGGCACTATTAAGGTCTTGAAAGATGTTTGGGAGGGTAGCCAAGCAATCAATCATGTACTATGCGCAGAATCTTAAAAAAATCAATGCCTTGCTGACTAGGCGGCCAATGAGGAAATGATAAGATAAAAGCTAATGTGATTATTTATTGATAGTATAACACCTAGTTGAACTGTAAGTCAAGTAAGTCAAGTAAGAGACATGTTCTGTGTTGAGAGAGAAAGAGACTATATAAATGGGCTAACTCATTTCCCTCAAAATATAAAGTATGCCAGAGTATGAAAAAAAAGACAGACTAGGGATAACAAATATTGTCACTGAAAGCTTTACAATGTTGTCCATCTTTATCCCTGAATCTAAATTATACTTACTACATGAGTATCATTTTTTTCCCTCCTATGTAGAGCTGTTGTAGCTTCAGGGTTTTATGGTGAAAGCAATTATGTTTTTCTTGACTTAACTTTGGCACAATTTTTGACACATATACAGTTTCAGTCATCACTTAGAGTCCATAGAACTAAAATCTTAGTGTAAAATGGTAAAAGTAAAAAGCAATAAAGAACTTTGTTTTGAGGAATTTTTTGTGTTATATTTTTCAAAATGGTTTATAGGCAGATATCGGATCAGATAATATGGATTTGAGTCCTGATTCCACAATTTAAGAGCTGTGAGCTTTGGGACAAGTAATTTACTGTAACCCAGGCTTTATTATTCTCAGCTGTTCAATATACTTTTGTTATTGATTTTTTTTTAACACATAAACTCTATGAGAGTAGCGATTTATGTCTGTTTTGTTCAATGATATAAGCCTTATAAACTTAGGGCAGTGTGTAGTACATGATAGGCATCATACATATTTATTGAAGAAGTGTTTGCATAAATCCTTTCTTAAGTTGAATTTCCCCAGAATTAGAACCAGTACTTACATGGGTATGAGTGCAAGTAGTTTATTGGGGAGAAGAAACCACCAGTAGGGTGGTAGAGAAGTTAATCACAGAAGGGAAGGTAGAATATAGGGTACATTATTATGAAGATCCATTCTACCAGGAAACTCCATGGGATGATGTAGAACAAAAGATAGAGCTGAGATATTTATTTATTCACCAATTCCAATCAGTCGTTGGTTTTGGGCAGCACTTTTGGATTGAGACTAAAAGTCACACCTGCTTGTAGTTACAAGTAATTGGCTCAGTATGGACAGGCATGGTAGATACCAATGATAGTAGATGGGGCACTCATATACATGCTTCAAATCCATACTAGAATAAGGAAGTCTTCACCACTTGGGTTCTCAAGAATCTAGAACATTCCTGTATTTGAGAGGACAGTTCAATGTGTTGTTCTACTTTGGCTGCAACCATAAATTTTCCACCACATCTTTGTATTCAGCAGATATCATATAAAGATACATTAAATTTATTTTAAAGAAAAAAAAATGAGAAAAGGGAAATTTGAGGGCTCAGTATGTAAAGGGCAAGATGCAATCCTACCAGATATCTATATAATTAGATTATAGTCTAAGACTCACAGGTATCGGTCACTGTGATCTAGAACAATTGCTTCTACTTTCTCTTGTTAGACTCTTTCAATAATTACTTCACAACCTGTCATTTGTATACTTAAAAATAGAACCAATGTTATTATCTTGACTATAATCCGAGCTGTTGAAATGATTTTGCATATGAAACAAAAGATGAGTCGACAATAGAGAATTTAGGTTAGCAGAAGGTGAGATTTGCCACTAGACAATGGTGTTGTGAAAACATGCTTTTCCTTCACAGTCTCTATTTTGTGGACAGAAAGCAATTATTTTTTCTAAACACTGTGAACAATATAAACTGTGTATTCTCTAAGGTATTTGGGGTGTGGAGGAGAAAATAAAACTGCATTCTGGATGCATATTAAATATTAGCAGAGCTATGATAGGAAACAAAGAGATAATTAAATGGTTTACATATTTTTGAATAAAATTTAAAATGATTCAGTGTAGAAGAGGTACAAAAGTTATGCAACTTGATACTAGCAATACTAAAAAAATACTGGCAATACTAGAAAAATTTTAAAATATTTCTATTTTAGTGCAATTCTCCATGAATTTATACACAAAATAAATGTATTTTAATGAGAAAACATGACAATATTAGAATTCTCAAAAAATAAGGGTAAATTAAATAAGTGATGAAATGATGTGTGTTTGTGTATTAAAAGTGTATATGTAGATACATATATGTATGTATATATGTATGTACACATATATGAATAAATGTGTCTATATCTGATGTTTGTGTATATATATAAATATATCTTAGCCTTAACTTTTTAAAGTATTAAGGTACTAAATTTTAGATCAAATAACAACTGCAAAATAGAAGTGCTAAATAAGAAAAAATAAGTGTTTCGAATGGTTTGCTATTTAATTTCTTAACACATTTTTGACTTTAACAATCATAACTTTCCAAAGCATGTTAGGTAGATGAATGACTTAAAGCAGTTGCTTAAAAACAGAAAGTTTTTCTTAAAAAAAAAAAAAACTGATTCTGCTGCTAATCTCTCCCACCCCCTACACACAATACCATACCAAAGATACTACATTTATTATAATCTTTACAGTTTAAATTATTTTTTCACAGAGATAAGTCTAGCAGCAAAATATAAGAATAACATGGAAAATTTTTTTTCAGTTTTGGAGCCTAGTACTCCAAGATTTCAAACAGGCACAGTTTAATATGCAATGACAAACATAACATAACCATATATATAAATCCTGATTCATTTGAGAATCTGTTCTACAGCTAGGTATCTCTTATACTCTGTCTCTTTTACTAAGGTAGTATAAAATGTGATGAATATCATTAAAGAAGGCTCTTTTGAAAAAGACATTCACATAGTTAACTGTAAAATAAAGTATTTTTATTGCAAATATTAACTCCTTTATTCAAATTAGAAAAGGTTTTAAAACCTTAGATACCAAATTCTAGAGGACTATTTTGCTAAACTGAAGTATATCTTTATATAACTATTATACAGCATAGAAGTGACATATATATGTATACGTATTTTTATTGACCTATGAAAATCACTTCTATATATTTTTTAATGACATATGAAGTGTACAAAATGTTGTTTATTCATTATTATAATCAGAATAACATAATGAAGTTTATCTCCATGTTGTGTGGCTATGAGTTGATTCTACTTTTCTACATTACATTGTATTAAATTTCCATGAAGAGTATATGTTACTTTTACAAATTTTTAGAATGTTAATTTCCAAGAATTACAATAATAATTGAAGCTAAAAAAATTTATAGATGTGATAATTAAAAATATATGTAGATAATAAATTAAAGCTCATTTTTGTTTAAAGATCCCAAGGATGTTATAACCTTTCAAAATTTTAGCTGGGGAATGTGATTTCCCATAGCATTCGGTTGTCTTACATGACTCTAATACTTATGTGTGACCTTTAATAAGTTACTAATATTTGGTCTTGGCATGTAATGGAATAGAGTCCATCACAAAGTTGTGGTAAAATTATTTATTTACTAAAAAATTAAGATAAATATAAAGGCCTAAAATAGTGCCTGCAACATAGCAGTCTTAAATAATTTTCTTCCTCCTAATCTCACATAGCTTTTGATGGTAAAATTGGTATTATAATTCACATCTTCTAAAATCTTATTTATTATTTATTATTTTTACTTATTAAAATCTAATCTATTTATCTATTAAATATTATTACTATATAAGTAACTAGTTACTGAATAATTATTACTATTACTTATCACTAGTTGCTATTTTATTAAGCCAGCATTCAGTTCCTATGCTATATGTATTTCTTATCAATTTTTAGCCTTTAGGAAACTGAGGCACAAAAAAGATAAGTAATTACCCTAGGTTGTACAAGAATAGGACCGGAATGACAATTTAAATCAAGTTCTGATTTCAATGCTCAGGTTCTTTCCACTATACCTCACTGCCTCCCACGAAATTAGAGTCTGATGTTGTCCATCCAAAATTATAAAGTGAATTGAGCAATTGTCTAGTAACTGATCAACAAGATCAGACAACTTAGACAAATGTAATCAACTATACAAAAATATTTTAGTAGACTTTTTTTTTAATTGTCTCAAATTGCTTTTACTTTGCTTTCAAAATAAACAGAATCAATACTGAAAAAAATGCAGAAAGAGGCTTATTTTGTTTTTCTCTAAGCTGAATGAGGAAACATAAGTGAAATTCCTAGAACATGACTACCAGAATCTGTAAGCTGTACTAAAGAGTAACTCTGAAAAGGGATATCTTATCTGTACCTCTCATTATGGAGGTTTGGGTTCTTCTCATCTGTGGTTCACAAACAGCAGTCACACTGTCTGTCAAGACTACATGTTGTGATCAACACTGCTAGTCTTTAGAGAAATGCAACTTAAGTTACGAGATATCACCTCATGTATGTTAGAATGGTCATCATCAAAAACATGAGATAACAAATGCTAACGTGGATGTGGAGAAAGAGAATTCTTGTGCACTGTTGGTGGGAGTGTAAGTTGGTACAGCCAGTATGAAAAACAGAACACAAGATCCACAAAAAATTAAAAAGGGAACTGCCACATGATATCACAATTCTACATCTGAGGATATATACAAAATAAACAAAAACACTAACTTGAAAATTATCTGCACCCCCGTGTTTATAGCAGCATTATTTACAATAGCAAGACATAGAAACAACCTAAGTGTCCATCGATGGATGAAAGAATAAAGTTGTATATATACAAATGTAATATAGTAAGTCCTTACTTAACATTGTCAATAGGTTATTGAACTGTGGCAAAATGATGTATAACAAAACCAATTTTACCATAAGCTAATTGATATAAACATGAGTTAAGTTTATACAGTATCTCATCAACATTGCAATAAAATGACATTGAACAGAACAATATTATTCAAGGATGTGCTCTGAAAAGCCATGAAAAATGAGGAAATCCTACTATTTGCAACAATACAAATGGACCTGAGGCATTATGATAAGTGAAATAAGTTAGAAAAAGACAAATACTGTATGATCGCATTCATATATGGCACCTAAAAAAAAAATGACCAACAAACAAAACCACTCAAATGCATAGAAAAAGAGATCAGATTTGTGATTACCAGAGGTGAGCAGGGCGAACAGGGGGATTGAAGGAAGGTAGGTGTTCAAAAATTACAAACTTCAGGTTGAAATAAATAAGCATTAGGGATGCAATGGACAACATGATGACTATAGCTAACACCACTATATGATATATAGGACAGTTGTTAACAGTGTCAATCCTGAGAGTTCTCAACACAAGGAAAAATTATTTTTTCTTTCCTTTTTATTGTATCTATATAAGAAAATGAGTGTTAGCTGAACGTATTGTGGTAATCATTTCACAGTATATGTGAATTAAACCATCATGCTGTGCACCTTAAATTTTTAACATGATACATACCAATTATTTCTCTATAAAACTGGGGGAATAAAAGACAACAGTTTGTTGAAAAATGAATGATAAATGGAACAGCAGGAGTTTGACAGATGACAAACCAAGTATGTTGGCAAAAAATGAGATGAATGCTATTTCACCCTAATTCACAACTATAAAGTTCAAATACAAATTTCTAAATAAAAAAATAAAAGCACAAATACACGTCAAGTGCAATATATGTCATCACAGGATGTAATATGACACTTTCTAAAACTGCATAATGTGAGTTCAAAAAATTTCCCCTGAAAATTACATTGCATTGACATGCAATTTTTAAAATGTCATTATTGGAACTTCTAGAAAGCTAACTTATTATAGATTCACCTATTATAAAGAAAATATGTCATTGATAATTTCTTTCATTTTATAAGTTTTTCTCTTCTCTACCTGGAAGAATAATGTAAAAGTAAAAAAATAATAATAATTCAAAGGCAAAACAGAAGTAGCAAGACCCCATAGGGACAAGCTGCAGCTGACATTGTTATTCTCAACTACTGGTGCATCCATATATTCTTCCCACTTCCCCTAGAAGAATAGGTTGTACATGTTAAGTGCTCATTCAGGAATATTACCTATTGATGAGATGTAACATGAAATTAATTTTCAGATCTACCAAACACTTTGTAATGTAAGGCAGCCTGTAGCTTTCCAGATAATCAATATCACTAGAAGCTGTAATAGCATGTAGCAAATATGCTTTAAAAAAAAAGGCATTTGTGCCATCTCACATCTTCATAGAAAGCCTGGGTTTGCAAGTCACTTTTAAGTGGGACTGATTCTGAGGCTTCTTATGAAAAAATATTACATTATCAGGTAATTATAAACCAGTGAAAATAGCCTGGGAATTATGTAAATCAGCACATAAAAATAAAAACTTTAATATTAGAAGTCTATAATATCTTTAAGCAATAAAAAATAGTATGTTGTTTGCATTAGTTAGGACTCTTGAAGATAAAGAAATTCAACAGTAGGGGTAAAATAAATTATCTGTCTCTATTCCAAGGAGAGGATGGAGTTGGCTTCTAGTACTAGTTGTATCAATAGAGTCAGAAGAGCCCCATATCCTTTTTCTCCACTTCTAAGCTCTCTCTTACTTTATTGATGTCTTCTGAAATGGGTGCATTCTATGTGTTTTTAAAAATGACGCATGACAACTTGAGGTTATAATACTCGCAATCTTGAAAGGAAAATATTCTTTCTTTCAGTAGCCATAGAAATAACTTAAAATAGCTTTAATTGGTCTTGTTAGGTTATTGACAATCAAAATTGCCTATCGCTATAACCATTTTAACTCCCTTTTAACTCATTAGAACCCTGAATCTTAGGTTGGCATATTGTGATCCAGAATAAATCATCACATTTCCCAGCTTCCCTTGTAGCTAGGTGTCATCATGTGACTAAGTTCTGACCATTCAAATGTAACCAGAAGTGTTATGTGGAACTTCCAGAAAAACTGTATAAAAGGGGTTTTCTCAAAGTAAAAGGCTCTGTTTGTTTTTCTGTTCTTTCTCCTTTTAGCTTTAAGGTGATGACTCAAGCACTAGTTGCCATCTTGCACCATAAGGTGACTAACAACAATGGAAGCCATTAGTTAGAATGGTAGAGAAGAAGGGTAAAAATCTGGATTCCTGATGACATAGTCTTGCCACAATACAATCCCTGTACTATCTCCCCATGCCTTTAATGTTAAATAAGAATATATAAATGAATAAATAATCAATTATCAAGTTTAAGCTGTAATTTCCTTTCTTTTTAACATGGAAAACATGATTATCATGAACCAACTATGATGTAGGAGAAGAGGCCCTGCTAGGTCATGAGGTCCTTGCCTCTGCCAGACAAGGTAATGATCTGAGTAGAAGCTTCACTAGATGTGGGAATAGTAGTTTCAAAGACATAAATAAACAAACAAACAAACAAACATTTTCACGTCAACAAAAAAGTATGTGCAAGTAAATCCTACCAGCTATAGAAAATAAAGAAGGTAATGTGTTTCCTTGTATCATCACTGTTGAGGAACTCATAGCCTGTCAATATGCGAAGCAACATATATAGATATTTATTTCCATAAGATGCTAACAGATATCAGAGACATTGAGTGGAATTTAGAGTAAGAGATCAGAATTGAATAAAGTTGACTGAAAAAAAAAGGCTTCTACATAAAGAGGTTATGTTTTGATAGTTAACAGATGGTTCCTGTCCACAAAAGAAGATAATGTTCTCTACAAAAGAAAGTACTACAGTTTTAACTCCAGTCCTCACCTGTTGACTCCATGATGCCATAATTCAGAACACAGGGAATTAAGGAGCTACCATAATGGAAACTCAGCTTCATTGTTCTCATAGTTTTTTTTTGCCTTAGTGTTTCAATAGCTATATATATTTTTTTGTAACAAAAGTTGTTACACATTACCCAACTGTTTGTAATCATTAAGTTTCCTGTAATGGAAGATTCAAAGTAGTGATTATAAAAGTATATTATCAAGAACAAAACTTTCATATTCTCAATATTTTTATTATTTATTTATTTATTTACCGTTTATTTATTTACTTATTCAGAATACATTTATTCAGTGTCATGACCAGCTATTACATTTAGCAATCTAGAGCATGGGCGCAAAAAAAAAAAAAAAAAAACTACATTAAAATCCTTTGTTGAAATGCTTTACATGTTCCACAGAACAAAAACTGAAATAATTTGTCATATAATTAGTTTCAAATACAATTTTGGAATTGGTTTTCTGCCCATGTACATGAGTATTGTCTAAAACATGTCTTCTTTGTAGCAGCTAGGCCTTGCCACCACGGTGCTTGGCTGAGTTTGCAAATCTGTTGTAACCTGTGCCTTTTATGTCACTTCTCTGGCTCTCCTGTCCTGCTAAGTTCTGTTTTTTTTGTTTGTTTGTTTTGTTTTTCTGGCAGCAATTAAAACTTTCTGCCACTGCCACAACTACTGCTGCTGCTGGAACTGCCACAGCCACTTTGGTTTCATGGTTTGGCAAAATATTAGCCTCTGCCACCATAGGGCCCAGAGCTTCCACCTTCAAAGTTTCCTCTTTTTAAAGGTCCAAAATTTGAAGATAGAATGTTGTAAATGCCAAAATCATTATAGATTCCACCACCTCCAAAATTGCTTCCATTATTATTCCATTATAGCCATCCCCACTGCCACCATATCCTCTACTATCACAGCTGCCACCAAAGCCACCTAGACAACCAAAGTTTCTTCCATGACCAAATTTGTCCTTCCCACCAAAGACAGCTCTGTGACCACAAACAAAGTTTTCAGACCCACTTCAACCTCTTTAGCTGGATGAAGCACTAGCCATCTAGTACTTAGATAGAGCTACTCTTACTTCTAATTTGTGGCCTTTCACAGTATGATATTTCTGAATGACAATCTTGTCTACAGAGTCACAGTTATCAAAGGTTACAAAAGAAAAGCCTCTTTTCTTGCCAGTGCCACAGTCATCCTGATTTCAATCCCTTCAATTTTCCCATACTGTTCAAAATAATTTCGTAGGTGATGTTTCTCAGTGTCTTCTTTAACAAAATATTTTTTGCAGTTAAGTGGGCATCTTCTCTTAAGTAGGCGCTCTTGGGTTCCACACCTCTTCCATCCACCTTATATTCATGGTCACATACACCTGCCCACAGTGCCATATGTGACAAACCCAAAGCCTCTGGAGCACTTGTTGTTTAGGTCTCATTACCACAGTCTTTGAGCATTCCCCATTGCTCAAAAGGGCTCCCCAGACTCAGTTGTTTCAAAGCTCAAACCTCCTATGAAGAGTTTCTGCAACTGTCGAGGCTCTTTGAGAGACTGACTTAGAGATTTTGACTGTGGGAGGAGGGAACTTCAGCAACATTTGCATACACTGACAGAAAGCCATCTTAAACCCCAAGCTAAAGTCCTCTTCCTTACTTAGCTCGAAATTGATAGCCAGATGAGTTCTGTGACCTCAAGATGTAAATTTTCCAAGCCATTTTCTCCAGAAGTAGAATAAAATATATGGCAAATTTACAAGTATTTCATTTTCTAAACATTAACCAAAACATTTAACAGTGAAACCACATAATTTCAATAGTTGAAATAGCTACTGATTCATTAAAATATTATTTTAATAATATTTAATGTACAAAAACTTCTATAATGTACATACACAATGGGCATCATATTATATATTCATTGAAGAATTGAGCATTCTTCCCAATAACATAATGTTTATTTTGACATATACCACAGAGCTAACCAGAAAAAAATAAATGTGTTGTATGTGAAAGACCTATGTATATAACATAGTTTAACTATTAAACATTACTAGACACATATTAGTGGTATATGTTAATTTGGGATGTTCTCAGGAGGAAAAAGTGACATAGAAAGTCTAAAAGTATTATTTAATTAAAAGATTAAAACCTTTGGCACCTCCAAAGAAAATGCAATTTTAGATAACACTATCTTTTATATTCTATATTTTGAATCATATACATTGTGCCACCTTCAACTTTCAAAGGTATACATTTTAAGGGAACCAAGGCCAAATGTGCCTTTGTGTCAGAGAAACATCAGACAATAGGGAATGAGATAAATGTATTTTCTGTCTTGAGAAATTCAATACTCTCATTACTAAAATTATTACCCCTGAAATAGAAGACAGATAATTGCCAATGAGCAAACTGAAACAAAGGTCTGGGACAGAATGAATACATGGTAGCTTCAAATGCTAAATAAAGAATCCACAGATAGATAGATAGATAGATAGATAGATAGATAGATAGATAGATAGATGATAGATGGATAGATCTACCTATCTATATATCCATCTATCTATCTATCTATCTATCTATCTATCTATCCATCTATCATCTATCTATCTATCTATCATCTATCTATCTATCTATCTATCTATCTATCTATCTATCTATCTGTCATCAAGTTACTGCTTATAGTTCATTTGAAGTACTTAAATTTTGAAGCCCAACTAACGTTATTTTGAAACCGGGAATTCTCTTTTGGACTACCCTTCTGTTCTGAAAATATCTGTGCATGCATTCAGGGACTAAATAAGTAATACTTCACATTGGTATAGTTGTTTGGGTTTTTCAAACCTCTTGCAATTCTCATTGTAAAGTCATTTTTAATTAAAGTTTAATTGAATTAAAATAAAATGTTTAGATCTTAAATGTTCTGTTCAATGAGTTTCAACAATTTATACAATATCTGACACTCCAAACAAGATCTAGAACATTTCCAATCCCCAGAAAGTTCCCTCATCCATCTATTGGTCAATGCCCGTCACACTCCCTTTCACAACCACTAACTCTTTTCTATCACCATAGATTACTCTACTTATATTTGGATGTCATATACACAGATTGATAAAGCATGTACTCTTTCACTTATGAATTTTTTATTTGTATGAAGTTTTAAAATATTTCCAAGTTGTTTGTCAAGAATTCATTATTTTTTTAAAATATGAGTAGTTTTCAATGTTTTAAATGCCTGAGTAGTTTTTAATATATACCAATTTGGAATATTTTAGATTGGTTGTTATGAATAAAGTTTCTATAGCCATTCTTATACAGATTTATTTTGTGAACATTTGTTTTCATTTTTATTGGATGAAAACTTGGATGTAAAACTATTGAGTCATAGGGTACATATATATTTACCTTTGTAAGATACAGAATAATAAATTCCAGGTTCTCTATATTTTCATGAAAATTTAGTGTGACCTGTTTGATTTGAACAATTCTAGTAGGTATATAAGATTATCTCATGGTGATTTGAAATGCATTACCTTGATGATTAGTGATTTTGAGAATCTTTGCTTACCATTCAAGTATCTTCTTTGTGAAGTATCTTTTCAAGAATTTTGCTAATGTGTAAAATATGTAGGAACTTTTATATATTCTGATCTAAGTACTTTCCCGGATATGTGTGTTGTAAATATTTTTTTTAAAATACGTTGTTTGCCTATTCATTTTCTTAATATTTTTAAAATACTAAAATATTTTAATTTCGTTGAAATCCAGTTTACCAATTTTTCTTTTATGATTACTTTTTTGTGTGTTTGCCTACTTCAAAATTATTATTGTTTATAATTTAGAAGCTTTATGTTACATTTATGATCATTTCACATTAATTTTTGTGTATAGAGTCTGATGGGTTGTGATTTAAGTTTTTATATGGATAACCACTTGTTTCAGGAATATTTGCTAAAAAAGACTTTTCCTTTCCCCATTGAACTGACTTGAGGCCTTTGGAAATCTTTTCACCATATGTATATTTGTGGTTTAATTTTGTTTTTAACACTGCACATTTGTGGTTACTGTAATATTATAGTAACTTGAAATCAGGTACTGTAAATTCTCCAACTTTGTTTTTTTTTTCAGTATTGGTTGATTATTCTAGATCCTTTACATTTCAATATAATTTTAGAATAATATATTTCTTCAAAAATTACTTGCTGTAATTCTGATAGGATTTGCATTTAATTTAATTGCATTTAGTTTAATTTAGAGAAAAATTTAATAATTCTAAGTTTTCTAATCTATGAACATGAAAAATGACTACATTTTCTTAAGAACTATTTCTTAGGTATTATTATTAGTCATTTTCTTAGGCATAATTTCTCAGCAATGTTTTTTGATTTTCAATAAGAAAGTCTTATTGATTTAATTTCTAGGTATTTGTCATTTTATTGATACTACTTTAAAAGTTCTTTTTATTTAGTTTCATTGTTGGTTATTGTTATTATATAGAAATATAAACTGACTATGAATCCTATGACCTTCCCAAATTTACTTATAAATCCAGGACATCATAGATTCCTTTGAATTCCCTTTAGTATAAAGAGAAACTTAAATCACTCTTTCACCTCTATCTCCCAGTCTACTTTCCCCGTTCTTGCTCCCAAACTCATCACTGTCATCAGATTTTTTGATCTCTTTTCAGAAATATTTATACACATATAAGTACCAAGGCACTAAATAGTACATATAGTTTTACAATTTTATGGTCTCTTACTCCAACTTTCTGGGAGAGTCAATTTTATATTAGTATAAAAGTTATATCAAAACAATAAACAAAGGACACTAGTTTTCAAATAGTCATGTTCCACATAATATTTTGGTCAACAACGGCCTGCATATGCAATGATAGTTCTGTAGATTATTATGGAGCTGAAAATTCCTATCACCTAGTAACATCATCACTGTAGTAAGGTCACAGTGCAACACTTTATTCATCTGTTTTTGGTGATGCTGGTGTAAACAAATGTACTCTGCTGCCAATCATGCAAAAGTATAGCACATATAATTATGTACAGTATATAGTACTTGATAATGATAATAAAAACTATATTATCAGTTTATGCATTTATTATATTATACTTTTTATCATATTTTAGAGTGTACATTTTACTTATGAAAAAATAAAAGTTTGCTGTAAAACAGTATGCTATGTTATGCCAGGTAGCAGCCTCATTTATCTCTTGTTTACCACATCACTTAATTGTATCACTCTCTCGTGCTTAATTTTTTATGTTGTGTAGTTTGTACAGTAACACGCTATACAGCTGTAACATAGGAATTATATGCTATATCATATAATCTTGGTGTGTAGTAAGCTATACCAGCGAGGCTTATGTAAGCTTACTCTACGATGTTCACACAACAAAATTGCCTAACAACAATTCTTAGAACATAATCCACCATTAAGTGGTACGTGACTGCACTATATTTGTTTTTGCCATATTTATAATACCAACAAAAGCAAAAAAGAAGTAATGCATTTCCAGTGCTATTTAACAATATGAATTATGTGAAAATGCTACATATTATGAGCATTTTATATTAATTATTCTGGAGTATTATAATGTGAAATTACATATATTCTGTTCTGCAATTAGTTTTTGGGTCAACGATTTTCAATATTGGCTATTCATTGGTATCGCCAGCCTAGCTTTAATAAAAATACTGATATCTGGGCTCTAGCCTAGAGAGTCTAATTTTAGTAATGCTTCATATGGACTGGGCAAGGAACTTTTTAAGTTTCTCAGGTAATTTTCATGGGTAGCCAATTTGAGAACTACTTTTCTAGACCACACTTATACATTTTTTCCTATTAAAAATTATATATGTATATATTTATATATATATTTAATTATATCTCTTCAGGGGAAATTTTAAATACAGAACAAGTGCGCATAGTTTGTACAGTTTATATTTGAAATTTTAACAATATTATAGATACAAAAGTTAATGACATCAAAACATAAAATCTGAATAACCTTATAAAGGTAATTAACCCCTTTATGTGTTAATGTTTATGAATGCCCCAAATGAACATCTTAGAAATGAACTGTTATTCTTGTTAAGAAATAAAGGCAGATCTCTTTTAAACACAAAATATGATATAAATGTTTAAATATAGGATGAAGGGAGAAAATTTTTAAAAACATGGATTGTATTGATATTCAGTACCATTTGTTAACCTTTTGTAGTCACAGGAAATTGCCTGGGGCCAATGTTATAATACTAGGTCACATGATGTATTTGTCTGATCCACTCTGTTTTTTCCTACATTTTTATATTCTAACACTTTAAAATCATATTTAAAAATAATTCAGGCAATGCTTGGCAAGGAATTCATGAAACTAATGTTATACATAGAGTAGTAGTATCAGAGGAGTTTGTTTGAATTGCTGAAATGAAATAACTGTCTAAATAGTTTAATACCCCATAATTTTAATGGTCATTATTTAAATTCCAACCATCTTAACACATTTCTTGACTGTCTGAGATATGCAAAATGCTATATTTGAACTTCTGCAGATGTTAACCCAGTTTTTAAAATTTAAAGTTAGATATAACACAGGCAAAAAGGATATATTACAAAACAACACTCCACACATTGACATATGTTAGACTCTGAGTAATCATTAGCGGTCAGGCAGGTAGGCAGGAAGGATGGAAGAAAGGACAGTGGAAGGAAATATGAGGCATCTATCTATTTATTATCTATCTATCATCTGTCTATCTATCTACCTATCATCTATTATCTATTTATTTATTTAGTAGAAAAATATAGTTCAAGTCTATTGCCGGAGCCAGCCGGACGGAGTCGAACAGTCCTGAGTGGGGGAGCGAGGGTTAGGAAAAAAAGACAGAGAAGAAAGATCTCGGGAGGGCATACAGTCAAAGCTGCAGCCTCGAGTTTATTTAGCACCATATACTTATACAGCTTGAGTACGTGACAAACTGCTGGTAACAAAGTAACAAACTGCTCAAAACAAAACCACAAGTATCCAGAAACAATAGCTGCGATTAACATGGATTAACATAAGGCCAAGAGAAAAACTCCTCCCTTGGAAATTCAGGAACTGATGCTTATCCTCCCTTCAGGGTTTCAGGAACTGATATTTCCTTA